>JAHLJT010008446.1:22966285-23025999 GCA_031308135.1 Acheta domesticus
ACAGGTCTTAATATAAAGTATCTCCAAAAATTCATGAATGTTTTTAAAAATCGCAGAACTTCGACTCAGACCAGATTTCATTTGAGCAAAATTCTACACGATAGTTTACGCGCTAGTGGTGTTCACATACGCCCGGACAGGCAGACACAGAAGATGGACGACGAACGGACGTTAAAAGTCAAAACACACCCGCGTACACCCTTTCGGTATCAGGGGACCCCAAAACGAGTACTTCCGTTATAATCTCGAAATAGATTTTCGCGCAGCATTACATAACTTTGTGTAATTAACACGAGAAAGTAACTAGTGGTGCTACGAGATGGCCAGATTTTCCCCTATTAGTTTTCAATTTCCCATAGTCTCAGCCAGCTATTCGGGCTTTGTCGAAGTAAAATTTACTATTTTTGTTGGCATGGGCTAGATTTATTGCCTTGCCCCCTCTTGCCACCAGCCATTTAAAGCACCCATCATATTTTTTAGGTTTTTTCAATTTTCGGTTTCCTAATGGTAGATTCAACATATTGCTTTTAGAATATTAAAGAAGACTGAATCTTGTCCTTTAGAACAATTTTCATTCATAACTTGAAACCGTTTTTTTAGAAAAGGGGTTTAAGCACTGTGTCAATGGGCTAAATATGAAGCCCTTTTTCTTTGATTTTTTTTTAAAATTTTTTTAAGATATTGTAAGCTCTTCCATCACAACTGCAATAATGTTATGAATCGCTGCAAATGTGCATACAAGGCAGGCGAAATATTTAAAAAATACATTTGTGTAAATTTTGAAGAAAAACAACAACAAAATATACAACAAACACTTTTTTGTTTTCCTTAGACAGTGGCTGTTCGCACTATAAGTACAAAACTTTGAAACAAAAATTTGGAACCTTTTTAATCAGTAAAGTTCCGTTTGAGCGTTGTCTGAAATGCGAAATTTCGAGTTCATTTCAAAAAAAATTTTTAGTTTTCGAAAAACTTTAAATGATATAATTTAAAGCACCGTGTGCTCATAATCTAATAATATTTGAACAAATCGCCGGATAATGTAAATATAACGCACGTGACAGGCTATTCCAAAAGTTTCAATTTGTTTTATTTTCGCAAAAACAAAAGAATAGAGCAGAGATAGCGTTTATGTCATCTCTTAAAGTACATTCTGCAATATCCCTACCCATATTTTAAAGGAAAAAATGGAGCCGATTTTCAAAAAACCTTGCTTTGTTATCGTTTAATTGCATATAATTGCACACGAAGAGTGCGCCAAAACTACCAAAATTGTTTTAAAAAAATTCATGACCTTAATGAAAGAACTAATTATGTACAACAAATTTCTTAGAAAGGAAAAGTCTCTATCGTCAATATTGTAATTGTAGGAAACGCCGAAAAAATTCAATCTTTTGCAATTTTCGAAAATTCAGTTATCAGTGAAATCGGACCTAAGCCAATGTGCATTTTATTCCATTTTACGAGAAATATAAAGAAAAAATTAGGAGCCATATTTGAGCAATTACTTAAAATATCCGGGGGGATTCGTGTAATGTATCTCCAAAAAGTAATGCACGTTTTTGAAAATTGCAGAGCTTCGACTGGACCAGTAGATCGACAGCATTTTTTTTCCAGTTTGGAAAAATTTGTACGCAGTGTAAACGCTAATGCTGTTCACAATACACCAGAGAGACTGACGGACGTTTTTCCGTCAATCAATTTTTCGGTATTAAAGACCCACAAAAACATGGATTCTGGCTACACCACGAGTTACAGGAAGTAATTTGCTATACAACAACAGGATTTATCCACATTTTCATTACCAGGATTCGGCTTTGAGAGTTTTCCTGCGCACGATATAACTTTCTCTTCGTATGAAGATTGAGAAGAGAGATAAAGTAAAATAAATGTTCACAATTTGAAATTCCATTAATAAAATATTAATTATATCGAATTTAAAAGTAACTACTTTTTCTGCCTACTGTTTTTTTATTCTCTCCATCAGCAATGAAAACAAAGAGATGCACGTAGAAAACTCAGGAGACGAACAGAAAAGTCTTTGAAGCACTCTGTTCGAAATCTTTATGTGCAGCACATAGGAATGTCAGCAATTCTGAATTAGTATTAGACAAAATACGCTCATTGCCAAAATATAAACACACATTTAAATAAAAACTATTTTTCAAAATTAATTAAATATATTTTGGGAAATAATTTCAAGAAAATTTGGTAGATTTGTGAAAATATCTTAATAATTAATAAATAATAAATATACTGTTAAGCAGATATTAAATGATCAGCAAACTATGTAAAATACGTAATACAGTATAAATTTGTAACGAAAAATTTAAATATTTTTGTTAGGATTGCAACAGTTCGCCAAGATTACAAAATGAGAACAGTAGACAAAACATATGTAATCACATTAGATCCGGACTTTAGCCATGAGATCGTCAAGCAGTACCGCGAAACAGAATTTTGACGTTACTGAAGATCTTTTTTTTAAATGACTAGAGAAGTCTATTTATCCGATTTCAGTGTATGATATGGCGTTAGATTCAGGGTGCATCTCGCCAGCGCGCTATTTTACCACTTTGTTCAAATATGTCCGCAAGTATAAAAACATTTTAAAAATTCGATTCGGCTGTTTTTCTTGGAAGAGGGAATTAACCAGGTGAATTCTATCAAGGTGACAAACGCCGTTTTGAAATGATCAATCGAATCGTAGGATAAAGAGCTCTTGCGTTATCTCTGCTTGTTCTTTCCGGTAGTGAAATGGTAATGGAAGATCTTAGGAGTAAAATATATCTAAAATACGATGTGAGGAGATGGAATATGGGTGATATTTACGCAATTAGTTCATTTTTACTTTCCCGTATACGTACGTATACACGGAGTGATATACGTGGTATAGGGAAAGTTATGTAATGCTGCGCAAAAAAAGGGCCAGTTTTCGGCGGAAAAAATTAATTGGCCGGGCCGTGAAACGAGTAAGTGGATAAAACCAGTTGCTAAATTAAGAAAAAAAATCCTCTATCTCGTGGTGTGGTCAAAATCCATGATTTGTTGCTTCTTTATACTTAAAAATCGTTGGACGGCAATTCCGTCCGTCTGTGGTCAACGCTAGCGCCTAAACCGTTCGGTCGATTTTCTTCAAAATTGATATTCCCCAGTCGATCTGATTCTAGTCGAAGCTTTGTGGATTTTGAAAAAGATTCTTTAAAATTTGGGGGTACTTTATATGAAGCCCCCCGGGGATTTTCAACATTTTCTCAAAAACGGCTCCAAATTTTTTCTTTAAATTTCTTGTATGAATAGAGGAAAATACACTTTTTAACATGGCATAGGTCCGATTTTCACGTACAGCTCTGAATTTTCGAAAATTGGTGAAAGTTTTGAATTTTTTTCGGCGTCTTTCTCCAACTACAAAATTGAAGATAGAGATTTTTTTCTTCAAATAAAATTTGTTCTGCATATTGAGTTCTTATAATAAAGGTCATGTAAATGTTTTTCACATTTTTGGTAGTTTTCGTGCAATATTGCGTGCAATATGTGCAATTTTAAAAAATTACAAAAAACAAAATTTTCTCAAAAACGGCTCCAAATTTTTTCTTTAAACTTTTGGTAGGGATAGTGGTAAATGTACTCTATCAATGACATAAAAGCCATTTTGGTCTATCGGTTGGTTTTTTCAAAAATTACCAAAATGTAATTTTTTTTACTTGTCGCTCACGTCGTTAATATTTACATTATCGGCGATTTTTTTACATTATTATATTTACGAGTATATATGCTTTAAATAATGTCAAGTAAAGTTTCTCGAAAACACTACCGTTTTCTGTGAAAAGTAGCTCAAATTTCAGCATTTTCAGAAATGCTCATACATCATTTTCTCGTATATGGCTGCAATTTTTTTCTTCAAACTTTTGTAACGGATAGTGCTAATTACACTCATTAGTATAGCGTGAAGTTTATTTTGAGTTTTTTTTTGTTTTTTTCAAAAATTATATAAATGTAAATTTTTTGAAAGATCTCTCACATCTTTAATATGCACATTATCCGCAATTTGTAAAGATGATTATATTTGTGAGTGTAAGTGCTTCAAATAACTTCAAATAAAGTATTTTGAAAACTCAAAAATGTTCTGTGAAAATGAGCTTCAAATTTCGCATTTTTAGTTGTGCTAAAAAGCCATTTTCTCTTAAACGGTACATAATTTTTAAAAGAAAATTGCCATTTACGGCTAGGTTTTTGTGTTCTTTAATATTCTAAAATTAATGTTTCTGTTCTACCAATAGGAAACCGAAAAATTAAGAAAATGACAAAAAAAATGTACTTTTGGCGATGATAGATGGTAGCTGGCAAGAAATAGTATGTGGCAATTCCGAATAGCTAGCGAAGACCCAGGAAAATAGAAAACTAATACGGGAAAGTCTGTGCCATTCTGTTTCTGTTTTTTGACAAATAAATAAATAAATAAATACGGTCATGCTTAATTTTTCAAAATACGAGTAGTTTTTCTTTAATTTTGTGACAAACGTAATAGGCCGCTGTAAATTTACTGCGCTTCGGACAGCTGGATGCGTCGTAAATTAGAATGTGCAATTTTGTATATTATTTCTTTCTTCGTTTTTTACATTCGAACTTTGTTATAGACTTACACATTAATATTTTAGAAATTGTTTATTTTGAAATATTTGAAATAAGTAAAAAGAATTAATAGCTCTCAGAATAGCGACAATGCAGGGGTCTGCAACAATGGAATTCACTTTGCGCTCGCGAATATCTGTGAATTAGTGTCATTGTTGTGACCTAATGGAGCTGTATGAAAAGGAGTTATAATTGTCTAATTTATGTTGATATTTGCAGGCAAATATTTAGTTTTGCACCAAATGCTGTACCATTTGTAGTGAGTAGAGAATTTGTTGCATCGTGCCCGTTTCGAGCCCGTCGCCGCGCCGGCTCGCCCGTGCCGGCTTCGCCGCGCCGCCCGGCCCACAAGGGGCGGATGTCCCGGCGGCGTGGAAGGGGAATGGGAAGGGGGAGTGGGGTGAGGTGTTTTTCGAAATTTCACTTACCGTCGCTCCTATTTATCCGATTTGCATGTTTGACACGGCGTTGGATTCTGGAAGCGTGTCGCCATCGCGCTATAAGCCCACATTTTTGAAATTGTTCCCGGAAGTACGAGAAAAATTTTAAAAATCGAAGTTTCTGCTAGTTTTTTTGGAAAAAGGGCTTCGTAGCGTAAATTCTATTATAAACAGAGTCAAATGCCGTTTACAGATCGAAAATCGGACCATTTGTTCAGGACGTTATCGGTAAAGTAAATTCCTGCTGATGGTGCTGCGATCTATTGAATTTTCCTACAAGTTTTTTTCGGTACATTTAGCCTTAAAGCTTCTCAACACCTTTCGAGGAAAGCTTTGTGCACATATCTCAAGACGTCTTTCAATTACTTCCTTCTTTTCGTGGAAATTTCGTCGCCAAAGGCGATGGCGCGCTGCGTGGGGGCCACCGAGTCACCCACCGCAACATCTGTTGTCGCTTCCTGCCTCGCTCTTCACAGTAGTTCTCAGCAGGAGGGCACAGGGGTTTTATTTCAAATTTACATCATGGTATGTGCTTTGGTTCTAGAATATTTTTTCATGACAAATATTTTTGTGATATGATTATACTATATTTATATTATGATATATTTCTCTTTATTTCTATTTTTATGTATGTTGTACTCTGTAATATTTTTACATCATATTATTTTATATTATTATTTTTACTGTTTTTAGCCGCAGAAGAGATTTCATTCTATACACGATGAGGAGAAAATCGTGAGAACCTGCTTTGTAAAAGTTGTTTGCAAAAAGAACATTCTTAAAAATTAAAATTTTATTTGTACTTCGTTTTCAAACTATCTATAAATATTTGGAAATAAACAGGTATTCATTAAAGAAACAAAATAGTTTGTTATTAATTGTATAATTGACGTTTTACTGTGGCGGTGACTGAGGCACCCCGCGCGCCCTCAATTTGTTACAAAACTTGGCCGCCTACTGCCGGGTTAAGAACCAACAACATTCTTTCCGGTCTGTGTGATGAATATATTTTACAACTAGTATTTTTTCCCAAAGCTTTAATTCTCCAAAATGTGATACAATTTGATGACACGTCAAGTGAAACATGATAATTGTCTTAAAAAGAATAGCTAAGTAATTCTCTTATGAAACATTCAAACTTAATGAACTTCCGGGATGAGAAGGCATTGATAATTTATAAATTGCCCACTCAACTCTACAAATTTTGTGTGATAGATGTGAATCATTCTTCCTTTCCTAAACATTTCACTGCATTATTCGTCTCTCGAAACTCAAACCAGTCGTCCTAAAGAGAATCTGTTTTGAATAAACATGCATTGAATAATTGGATTACTTTGTTTCGAATGAGGAAGAGGATGTAAGAAAAAATAAATAGAGAGTGAGTTATTTTATGCGAAATAAACACCTAATCTGCACAAGAAGAAGTACAAGTGTTAATTTTTCGTTGAGAAAATCTTTGCTATTACCCAGCAATTTATCGAAGAATTGTCTTCTCCCGTAACATTCAGAAGCATGTGTTTCGCTTAATCAATCACTAAGCGTTCTTTTGCGAACCATCGGAGAATGAATCTGAGTACTGCTCTGAGGAAGGCCACAACATCTTTCCCGAAACGTCAGTCACTACAACAGAGACTATACATGATGTCTGGGGAGGAAAAAGTTGTATCTTGAAATATAAGCTCTTAAGACAATTCTAAGCATTCTTTGTCCAATAAACTACGTGAATATTCCAAACGGTTGAGCCGCAAGTAAGCACTCAAAAGTTAGTTTGAAAAAATGATTGCTAGGAAAAATTTTGCATTACAGAAGCGTAGAAACATTCCAGAAACATGTATTTTGTTTATTATTTACAATAGAAATGAATATATTTGGTTCAGAAAGAAAAATTTAGCGAGAATAAAAAAGCACCCAATTTACACAATTCAACTCTTTTTATATTTCTCCGCTTAATATTTCTCTCAGAGCAAATATATTCATTTATTTTGTAAATAATAAACAATTTACATGTTACTGGACTGATTCTATGCTTCCATATTGCAAATTTTTGCCCAGAAATCATTTTTTCAACCAACTTTTGAGTGCTTATTGCGGCTCAACCATTCGGAATATTCGCGTAGTTTAATGAGACAAAGTATGCTTAGAGTTGTTAGATTATAAATATTATATATATATATATATATATATATATATATATATATACACACACACATTATTCAATGACTTCATGAAAAAAATTTAGTTTTCGATGCAAAAAAACACATCAGCACCATGAAAATGGTTTTGAAAATGGGTTAGGAGGTGCCACAAACCCCATAAACATACCATTTTTAGGGCCTTTTTCGCTACTTTTTAGAAAATAACGAATAAATGTTATTTAATGTGATTTTTATGAACGGATTTTGGGCTAGAGTGGTGCCCACGTTACCACGCAACAGTTTTATGATCATCAAAAAGTATTTATTTGACTCATACAGTGTTCCACATTAGCTGGAATATGGCCAATTTTACGTTAAAACCATAGAAATAGACACTTTTCAATTGACCATAACTCCATAAATATTTATCCAAAATACTTTTAGTTCATATAATATTAGAGCTCAATATCTCTGCTTATATAACTTTTCTTTTCGCATAATTTAACTATTTCACTGCAAGCGGCTAAAATCGCTCCCCGCGCCATCACTACTTACGACCCACGTTTGTGCCGCACAACTGTACATGAATTCTTTATCCACTATTAAGCTGTATTGAAGATATTTGTAAAGGGTTGGCAAAGAAAAGTTATTTTTCGATCTAAAAACAACATTGTCACCAATAAAAGTGTTTTTAAAATGGGTTCAGGACCCATTTTAAAACCCAACCCCCCTAAACACATTTTCTGCCCTTTTCACTACTTTTTAGAAAACAACAAATAAATATAATTAAAAGATAATTTTGGATGAAGTGGTGCCCAGTTATTCCACAACAATTTTATGATCATCAAATTTAACTTATTTGACTCAAACAGTGAGTTAGATTAGTCCGAAAATAGTTTTATTACGTTAAATTTTACGTTAAAACGATATGAATAGACACGTTTCAATTGGCCATAGCTCTATAAATTTGTATGTAACCTACTATTAATTTACAGAAAATTAAAGCTTAAAATCTCTGCTTTATGAAATTTTCTTCACATAATTTAAGTATCTTACTGTAATCGTTTAAAATTGCGCCGCGCGCCTTCACTATTAACGACCCACATTTGTGCCGCACTGCTGTGATTTATTTCTCTATTCACTATTAGGCTGTATTGATCATATTTGTCGAGAAATCAAACAGGTTTTTATGTTTCTAGACTTGAAGGGATACCTTATTTAATTTGGAAAACCTATGATCTAGTGTTCCCTCTTTGTCTCGGTGCGTGCCACAGTGCCCATTTCGTCGCGCCCGCCGGCCTTCCCGGGGGCCAACGTGGCCAACCTGCCGCCGTGGCCAACGCCGCTGAAGGAGGCACAATCACTCATGCATTCTGAAAAGCCACTCTTTCCTTTTTTAAGATTTATTCTGCATTTCAAATCTCAGGTTGATGAATTATTGACATTTTTACGTGCAAGCATCAGGCAACTAAAAATATAGGCAGTGCATGGCGCTGCAGATTTATAAAACTAACATTTTTTAAAACAATTGTTAATCTTAATTGTTGCTGCAATTTATATTAAATATGCATAACTGTCATGTTATAAACTTAATGAGTACCATTGAAAATAGTATTAAATCGTATACAAGAATTTCAATTATTCTCTTCACTTCAATCCTGGCATACACAATATGTGTACAAACTACACGTATTAGGGTAGGTACTGAACGTAATAATTTAGATTTCTACGCCTTTGTGGATTTCAATTTTGCGCTCGATATGACGCGAACTCTTTCTTAAGGCTTTACTAATCACTCTGGTGTCAGTTCTCTGAACGAGATAATTTGGTGCGAAAACATAAGCCAGAAGGAAGATCTCGCAAAGGCGTCACTTGATGAAGGAGTAGCACTTTCTACCTAGGATAGCACTGTTCTTTGCGAGCGTTAACTAAATATTTACTGTTTATTTGTGAGTTTTCTAGGTGAAATTAGTTGACAATTGAACTTGATTACGTAATTTCGCAATAAGAACTTGTGTCTTCTGCCACCTGTTAATGCATTAATGGGTGTGCCTCCTTAAGTGGTGTGGTCCCGGGCGGCGAGCGTGGCAGGCCAGCGGGGGCAAAGACCCTGTTGCAGAGGAAAAAAAAAAAAACTCTTCGCTTCCAAATGTAGAGTGTTTTTAATAACCTAGTAACTTCCAAACCCGTTTGATGTCTCTTCAAATATGTTCAATACAGCCTAAGAGAGAATAAAGAAATCAGTCACAGCGTTGCGTCTCAAATGAGGGTTGCTATGTGATGGCGTGCAAGGCAATTTAAGCCGATTGCAATGAAATAGTTAAATTGTGTGAAGCAAAGATCTTAAAATAATATTTCAAGTTTAAATATTCTCTAAAATAAAAGTATGATGGATAAAAATTTATAGAGCTATGGCCAATTGAAAAGTGTCTACTTATCGTTTTAACGTAAAATTGACCATATTCGGACTAATGTGGCCCAATGTTTGAGTCAAATAAGTAATCTTTGATGATTATAAAATTGTTGTAAAATAACGCGGGCACCATCTCATCCAAAAATTCGTTGATAATAATTCTATTAAATTATATTAATTCATTATCTTCTAAAAAGTATCGAAAAATGTTCACACATATTCACGTGTGTATGTGTGTGTGGGGTGGGTGGATGTTGGTAAACACATAAGAGCTGAAGTCCGACACCATGAGACCAATATCCATGAAAGTTAGCACATTTACATGTTTCTTCACCGAGAAGGTTTATGTGCTGGTAAATCTGTTGTAACTCCACTACACGGCGCTGTAGAACGAAACTAAATATTTACGTCAAATGCAACCCGAAACACATTCGGCAGAATTTTGAATCTATGTCTTGAAATAACTCCTAAACGATGCGCATTTGGACATTGAAAACTAAAATTCTGAGCCCGAAGGTATCAACGGCCTCAAAGGCGGAGGGTTTCAAAGAAACGTTTCTCACACCGTAAAATACAGGATGAAACCTTCCTGAACAATCTATTACGTTTCTGCTGGTCGGCGTTTCCCGATATTACCTCATCTGCTCAGAGATGTACATTATCTGATTTAAATGAGAATGAGAAGGACAGAGAGCGATAGAGAAAGAGACACATAGACAGGGACAGAGTGAGGTAGGGAGGAAGTGACAGTGTGAAAAGAAGATGGGAGTGGAAAGAGGGATATGAAGTGCAGAACAACGTCTGCCGGGTTTTCCTATTTTAATAGTCATAGAAAAAAGGTTTATTCCCTTTACGTTATCAGGCTTCTGCAATAAGAGGATTCTGAAGTCGAGCCTTCTGGATTCGAAAATTCCTCTTTTCCGGCTCACAATCCTTTATTTCTTACGAAGTAAGTGCTAGCAACTAAAATCTCCGCTTACTATTACCTTTAGAAATACTTGCAATATACTTGCAATCCTACATTCGATTTCTGTGTAGCCAGGATTACTGGCAATTTTTCATTGGATTCCTTCTGATGTGGTTGTTATGTTTGGCAGAAGTTGTGGGACATGCAGCCTATTTGGTATTTTATTGGTTTGCTGTTGAAATCGTATTGCTTGTGGTGGATTTGGGACAAGGTGCATTTTGTAAATAGTCTAGAATATATATTCTGAATGGTTTGGAGTTTGGCGATGTTCATGGCGGTATCCATATTGAACTTGACAATATCGCCTAAAAACCAAGTTCGAGGAATGCAGTTCATCTTTTAGGTCACGCAAATAACCTCTCGGGTTCATCAACTTTACTCTGCCTTTTGGAGAAATCCAGTATTTGCAGGTGATGTTGTGATGATGTAATTGTTCACATTACATAAATAATAAATAAATAAATAAATAAATACTCGTGATGAAATCCCAATATTACGCAAAAGAATTTCTACGCCTCCCCTGTCTCTCGTAAACGAATTAATAACGTGTAATGTTCAGAAAAACTTAATAAGAATATTTATGTCTACAGTGAATTTCTGCATAAACAATGATACAGAAGAGTGAAGATTACTTGAAATGTAACTCAAAAGGAGTTATTGTCTGGTCCCGATGCCGTCAAGAATTGACTGTTGATTTTATAAATCAATGAAATGCCGCTAATGAAGTAAGTGGTTTTTACTTTCCCGTATGCGTACGTATATACGGGGCATATACGCAATACAGGGAACGTTATGTAATGCCGCCGAAAATCAACTTCCAAATTTCAACAAAAATACACGTTTTGGGGTCCCTTGATACCGAAAAAGTCGTTCCTTCAAAACGTTCGTCTGTCCGTTCGTCTGTCTGACCGTCTGTCTGTCAGTCTGTGAACAACCGTAGCGCCGAAACCATAAGCACCATTTCTTCCAAAATGAATATTCCGCCGCCGATCTGAATTCACTCGTGGCGCCGTAATTTTGAAAAATATTCTTCGAAATGTTGGGGTACTTTTTATGAAGTCCCCCGGACATTTTCAACATTTTCTCAAAAACGGCTCCAAATATTTTCTTTAAATTTCTTGTAAGGATAGAATACAATACACTTATAAAGGTGACATAAGTCCCATTTTCGCGGTTATATTTAATTTTCGAAAATTGCAAAAGTTTGAAATGTTTTCGCCGTCTTCCTATAAGTACAAAATTGAAGATAGAGATTTTTTCTTCAAATAAAATTTTTGTTCAAAGTGAGTTTTATCATTAAAGTCGTGTACATTTTTGAAAATTATAATAGTTTTCACGCAATATTGAATGCAATATTTGCAATTTTAAAAAATCACACACACAAAAAAAGATTTTCTTAAAAACAGTTCCAAATTCTTTCTTTAAACTTTTTGTATAGATAGTCCTGAATGCGCTCCATGAGATGACATTAACACCATATTGCTCTATTCTTTTGTTGTTGTTTTTTTAAAAAATTACAAAAATTTAATTTTTTTGACTTGTCTCTCACGTCGTTGAAAACATTAGGGGCGATTTTTTCACATTATTACATTTATGAGTACATGTGCTTTAAATAATGTCCTATAATGTTTCTCGAGAACTCAACTGTTTTCTGTAAAAACTAGCTCAAATCCTACATTTTCAGAAACACTCAAACGACATTTTCTCAAAAAGGCTCCAAATTTTTTGTTCAAACTTTTTGAACGGATAGTGCTAATTGCACTCTTTGATATGACGTGATGCTCATTTTAGAAACTTTTTTTGTTTGTTAAAAAATTATACAAATGTAAGTTTTTGAAAAATCTCTCACACCGTTAATATGCACCCTACCACCAATTCGTAAAACCTGTTGTATTTGTGAGTCAATGTGCTTCAAATGATTTCAAATGAAGCGTTTTGAAAACTCAAACATTTTCTGTGGAAAAGAGCTTAATTTTTCCCCTTTTTAGTTAATGCTTAAACACCATTTTCTTAAGAACGGCTCCAATTTTTTCAAAGAAAATTGACATTTAGGACAAGTTTTTACTGTTCTGCAATATTCTGAAATTTATATTTCCGTTTCAACATTAGGAAACCGAAAAATTAAGAAAATGTCAAAAAAAGAACTTTGGGTGGAGATAAATGGCAGGTGGCATGAGTATCTTGCTGGCTTAGTGTTGCAAGGTTGTACGTAGAACAGTGCTGCTTTCAAGAAAAAGGCCTTCAAAGTTTCGAGCATCCTTTATCATTTCTGTATCAAATCTTCATATATTTTGGTTTTAATGACTAAACTCAGATGAAAATAGAAATGAAATGCAGCATTGGTTTCCAAATAATATCATTTTTCAGCAAATTATTGAATCAAGGATTTCAACATTTACAGGTGCGGCATCGTTATAAATTAACACTGCTCTATCCAAACAAAATAAAGGCATTAAATTGCAAAAAAAAAAAAATATTGTACTAACTTGTTTGATAAAACTTAGGTATTGGATAGTGTAAAGGACTTTTAAAAGAAAAATGCAGGTCTCATGTTCGATGAAAATACTGAATTTTGGAAAATGACAAAAGTCCAAACTTTATTTGAAGTCTTCCTACAACTAAAATATTACTTAGAGATAGAGATTTTATCGCCATAATGAAATCTGATTCATAAAGATAGATTTTTAAATAAGATCATTTAGAATTTTTCGAAAATTTTAATTTTACAAAAATGATTATTGATATGTGTTAATTCAGAGAGAAATTTCCATATAAATAGTATTACGGTATGTAAACATTACTAAGGGCAAAAAAATTATGTGCTGTTTTAGCACCACTAGTTCTATAATTTCACAAAATTCATGTAACAAAATTGTATTTTTGCATCTATTTACTCAAAAAATTGTTTTTCAATGCAGAAGTTCAACTTTCAGTTACTTACCATTGCTGCAAAAATTAAATCTAAATTTGATGATTTTTGCAAAAAGCACCAAAAGAATATAGTATATAATGCCAAAATTTACAGCAAAGTACATTCATGAAACAATGTGCTTTTATGAAGATTTGCTGGATGAAGATTACATTAATTCCTGTTATTAAGAACAATAACTTCTATGACTGTCAAGACATACAAGTAACAAGTGCTTTGGCAGTGGTAATTTTCTTTATTACTGAATGTTTTTAAAGTTATACCAGCTCACAAAAGAGGAAATGAGAATACACCTAGCAATTAAAAGTATATTTCCATCCTCCCACACTGTCAAAGCTTTTTGAAAGACTAATGAGATTGCAGATTTTAGAGAAGGCCTACTTGGAAGGAAATAATCTGTTATCGGATCTGTATAGTCTTAGAAAGAACCATTTTGTGTGAGATGCATGCATAAGTTGTGTTCAGAACGGCATTGAAACTAAAGAAAACAAAGTGTGTGTTAATCCCCAATTTTATGATCTGAACTTTTTCAGTGTTGTACGACCTAACTACTCACGCTGGAGTCCATTGGTTTCTTCTTCTTAGCTGTGACATAAATTCATTCATAAAGAAGCAACAATTCTCTGTGTATTTAATACATATTCTATGAATTGACAACAGAGGAATGCCAGGCTCAATACTAGGCCTCATCTATTTATCATATACTTACATCTGGTTACTTCGCTCCACTTTTATGAGATTTGAGTCTAAATTGATTTACAAAATGACTTTTTTGTAGCATTTTTCATTGTTTTATAATTTTATTAGCTAGTTTGGTTTTGAGATTAGCCATTGATGTTACCATAGGCTACATATCTATTTTTGCTTTCATTCATAATTTCTAAACATTAGGAGAAAAATTACGATAGGACACTTTGCATCAGCCTTTAAAAGTATCAGTTACAGATCAATTTTTATGTTTAATGCATGACTTTTATTGAAATAAAAATACAAATCTCATTAGAATACAAGTAAGGAAAATCACAAAATATGTTTTGTATGAGAAAAAAATTTTAAAAAGTACTACTTTATAGCCAAAAATTATAAATAGTAACTATGTATTCAAAACTAATACCGTACCATTAATTGGTAGAAAAGACTTATTGTCTTTCATACTTTTCTTCTCCACAATCCACACTCAGAAATTCAACAAAAAATATTTGACACTGGGGATTTGCTTCACTTTTGTTGTGGAGCAATGTATCCCCAAAATGGAAAAATATATAGGATCTTATGAAAATTACTTTCTTATACTTACCAGAACCAACTAAAAATAGAACTAAAATATGATATGTAGACGCCGATTATGAATTCTTAAAATGAGTACAATTTACCCACAAATTGTCTTTATTTCACTGAGTTTTTAAATTTTTAGCTGCTAGCAAGCCTCGCTTTCAGCTACCAGATCTGTGACACTGATGACAGATGTGAAGAAAGCGGTCTTCCAATACCAAGAATGTGCTTTTCTTCACCACAAAAAAAATTCTACATAGTGGTGCCACCGCTCAGATTCTACTTAAAGCCAATGAAACTCTTCATGTAACTGCAGCAAAGTTTGACCCATGGAGCAAATTAACCCCATGATATGGGGTAGGTAAAATTCCCACCTTGTAAATCTGAATCATAATCAGGAGAATGCTCTGTGTATGCAGATGACTTTTGTGACATATAATTCACCGAAAAAATTGTTTCTTTGGTAGTCTTTCTTCATTAAACTCAATTACTGATTGGTTGTTTCTACGTTACGAGCCTGTCTCAATAGAACAGGAGAAGAAATCATCTTCTATGATACAAACAGGAATATAATCCACCAATCATAGTCCTTCAAATTTCCGCACTTCAAATAATGGCCTATCAGTTCATTTAAGCTGACACGGTCATGCAAGAAGAATAACTATCCAATGTTGCTTGTGAAGAGTTTATAATGTGGAAACTTCAACACTCAAAATTCACTATAAGAAATCCTATTCCCTGCTTCTTACTGATACATTCACTTTTATTTTGTATGTACTAACATGGGAACTCTCAAGTTCCTCTTTTTATTGCACAAAAATAGGTTTTCAACGTCAATTAGCCAGAATTCCCTGTAAAATGTATTAGATATTTACAAACCTATTAGTCACTTCAACAATTCTTAAACATAGTGCACAATTTGCAGGTAGATTATCATAAATAAAAATGTAAAAAATATTTGCGAGCTAAGAAACAACACAATGGCCTACACCAGATTTTCATGCAACAATAAATATATAGTTTAAAATGTTTTTTGTGCAAGTTTCGGTGGCAATGCACCTTCCGAACGAAATATTTTCTTGAAACGCATCGACAATACAAAATTTTGTATAAATCAGTTATTTATGAAGTGTCTCATATCATTGAGAGTACATTCTTGAGCAATTTCACAATGTGAATATTACAAGAAAGAAAACTTGTTTATCCTTAAGTAATCATTTTAGTACGAATTCATTTTAGTCCTCATAAAAATAACTGTGTTAACAATAATCAATAATACATGTACACACTATATAAATAATCATATTCAAGTTTTCTTAGCTATTTTAATTGATAATAGCCTACATCATCAACTAAATTACAGCAGCTCTGGACTCTGTTAAAACGTAGTCATTAATTAAATATTTAATGGATTCTGAATTTCCCTGATTTTGGATAAAAACATAACACATATTGTTCCTTGCATCAATTGATTTCTATATTATTCTTTTCTAGTGATCTCAATTTTAATTCAATGTCATTTAAGATATTTTTAAAGGGATTTTTAGGTTTGTTCATAGGTAAATAGCACACAAAACTATTGAAGAAAATAGAAAAAAAAAACCAATTTTTTTTACTATCTGAATATTTATTAGTAAGCAAATTCATTAATTCTAATGCACTATAATTATTTGAATCTGTTTTTCCTGCAAAGAACACTCAAATCATTTGAAACAATGCATGGAACTAACATATTCTGAGAAAATTTACACAGAATTTAAAGATTCTGTCAAGAATATGTTGTGTAGCTGTATCTTTTAAATGAAGTGAGTATGTTGAATTATTCAAAGAATACAAATAGTATTTATTTATTTATTTATGCCAAAAAACAGTTAAAAACTGCTTATGACGAGCTATGGGGAGAAGTGAACTTTGTGCACGTTTTCATAATTCTGTGGTCTCTATCCTAAACCATATTCTAGTCGAATTTTGAATACAGAAAAGAGAGGTTTTTTTGAGTTTTGTTGACTAAATATTCGCTCCTATATAATAAAATATATTTTCAAAGGTAAATGAGCTATAAATTCCTGCCCTGAACCCTCATGTTCTTCATGAAAGAATAATACTTTTTGCCACGATAATATGAAAAACGATAATTTGAATAACTATATTTCCCACTGAAATTCATAAGATGTGCACAAGTAATGAAATTACATTTATGTCCAGAAGCAAAACAAGGGACCATCTCAGCATTTGCTCAAGAATCAGGGAAACTGGACGAAAAACCTGATCGAGATGGGGGCTATCAACCCAGAAATTGTGGTACAATACTTGTTACAGGTTCTTTAGAATTATACAGTCCAAATGATGATAATTACATTTACTATCATTGTTAAAATTAATTCTACTTTCCTTTTTGATGCAAGTATCTTTTGAACCAATGATTTCTTAGTTTTGCTCAGGAAAAAATACGTCATACTATATCTAGAGAAAATATATATCACATAAAGATGCTGTCTCATTTCTCTACTTGAAAAACATAAAAAGAAGGTGTAAATGCCAAGATGTATTGACAAGCAAATGCATGAAAATCTTTGATGCATGATAACTAAGCTGCAGAATTTTTCTTATTTGTCAATTTATATACTTCAATTATAAATGCCGTATTCTATTCATTTTGAAGCATTAGTAGTATTATATTCTAATATACCTAATGCTTCAAAAAGAATAAGTAACCTAAAATACTATGTTTTTAAATGAATAATAAAATTAGGCATATAGGCAAAAATCCACAGCTTAATGATAATGTAAGAATTGTTGTGTACACATCTTGCATGATATTTCATTTTATTCACACACATACATTTAATATATATAAGAAATATGATAATGTGTTTCTAAACGAATAAAATGTATTATGTTGGGACCTGTTGCAATGAAATTTAAAAATAAGAACTCTAAAAATTCAGTAGCTATTCCTAAAGAAAATTATTTGCTATTTCCAAATGAATTTATTATATTATAATATTTAATAATTTCTTCTATAGAAACTAAATAAATGAAGTTATTCATGTTGTTTTAACTTCTTTACTTATCATGACTTATCATCAATAAAATGTCTACTGCTCTGGCCATGGTTAAAATGTAATCAAGTTCATTAACAAAACATATATTAGTTTCTGGATTTAACTGCTTCTGAACAAGAACATCAAATAACTTGTTGCCACAGAAAAAAGTTAATTTCCATATCCAGTTGTACTGGTTTCCTCAATTTGTTTTTCAATATTATTTAAACCACAATTTTTAAATTTGTTTATTGGGAAAACAGTATGGAAGGGAACTATTTAGGAGAAAAAATGAAAAATAGTTTTTCAAACAACTCGATATTTATTATATATAACTTTTAAATCAAACTTACAAAAGTAAAGACGGCTTTCAAAATGTAGAGCGTTTGTTGATTCTAATATCGTTATGGTATCTGCAATAGGTGTTACGTCTAATCTACTGTAGTTTTCAGGAAGAACAAAAAATGTTCCTATCTCTCCAAGCGTGACAGATGCTTTCAAAAATGTAGAAGCTCGCCATTCATTTTTCCATTACTTTCTCATCTAATGACCTATTGCAACTGACGTAGTTATCTTGACTGATCACAATGGTGTAATAAACAGAAAAATGATTTCTTTTGCCATATGACCTATTGTGGTGACCATGACGATATGCTCTAAACAATCTGATTTTTTTTCTGCAATAAATATACAATGCCACTGCACACAATCTTCATATTTAGAGAAAATTTACACACAATATCAAAACTCAATAAATAATGCATTAAAAACCTGCAACTAGCAATTGATGTGAATTTTTAGGTTTGTATTTAAAAAGTAGTTTACTGTACTACTTGCACCTATGACAGGAAACTATTATAAAGAAAACAAGAACCAGAAAACAAGAGCCTCAATACTAAGATGTGCTGATTTTGTTAGTACAAGCAATGGTATAACATTCCTTCTTGCATGATAATGGAAGAATTGCAATTAACACAACTTGCTGGATATTTTTAATTTTTACACACATGCATATTTACTATATGAAAGAAATAAAATGGTTGTGTTTCAGAAGGAATAAAATATATTTTGTTCAGAGACATATAGGCTATTTTGCAAGGCTTTACTAGCCTAATTCCAAGCACACATTTTTATATTAATATGTTTCTGATTTTTAATTGGTATTGGCATTCGTGATGTTTAATATGTATTCGAAAGAAATATAAAGGAAAAACATCACAAATTGTTGTCTACTAGACATAAAGAAAATAGAAAACTAAATGGCATGGGGTGGATAAACTTATTTGCGTTATACCCAATGTAGCCATAATAAAGGGTTTTAAAAAAGGATTTCAGAAGAAATTCAAAAAGCTTTACCATACCATTACTAATAAAAAAACAGGGTTTCTAGATACGAACATCTTTTTGATAATTCGAAAAAAAAAACTAAAATTATGCTTCCCTTTTACTAAAATGAAAGTTTTCAATACACAACTTTCTCTCCTAGAACTTTTCACAAAAATATTTACAAAAGCTAAACCTTTGTAACTCTTTTGTATTATCTTCTGCTGGGATTTTTCTGTTCTATAATTCAACAATAGTAATCCCCCAAACGTTCTGTGAAAAGGGGAAAAACGTAACCGCAAGGCCCTAGTCTACCTTCACTTTCCAAAAACCTGCGCTGCGACGTTAGGCGATTCGGCCTCTTCTGCAGCAGCGGCGCCGAAAGACACAAGACGAGCTGCCAAGGAAGTGGACCCAGCGGAGTTGGCTCGGTGGGCGGCCACGGAGTCGGTGGAGGCCTCTTCAGCGGTGGGAAGTTCGGAGGCCTCTCCGTCATCGATGGGGTCGCTGGATTGAGAATCGGCACCTGCTGGAGACTCGTCGAAGTCCGGATCAGAAGCAGATGGGTAACTTTGGTTTTTGAAGTCATCGACAGTAATTTTTGTAGTAACTCTGGGTGTAGAAGCGGTAGAAACGCTAACTCCCACATGCTCTGGTGCAGGCAACATGTTGTAGAAGTCTCCAGTCCCAATGTAGTTCTTTTCAGATGCTATTTGGTCTTCTGTTGCCAAAACAAACTCCACATTTGGATGGGATTCAGTGGCATTTTGTAGAGCTTCTTCCCCTTGTCCCTCATCCAAGTGTACCAATTCAGGCCACGAATCATTGTGCAACTGAGTAACATTATTAACTTCGAATTGCTGTGGAAATTGAGAAGACATAGAAGAATTGTCCACCGGGATTCGTCCCACTTTCTTGTTGTCAGTTGTAACATTCTGTGTAAAATAGCCCATCATATGCGCAATTCTCACACCGACAACAATGCCTGCGAAGAGCCATAAAACGATCCACCCGGTCAAGACGATCTTCGTAGCGCGTGGCACACGAATTCTTCGTCCACGAGGCTTCTCCTTGGCTGGCTTGCCCGGGGCAGGCGGCACCGTGTACATCTTGAAACTTCAGGCGACGGCGATGTGGCTCTCGAAGGCGAACGACTGCGTTGCGCGGCCAGGCAGGACTGCTGGTGCAGCGCCCGACCCGCCTTTATATACCCGCTGTTCCTCGATGACGTCAGATCATGATGTCATCCGATCGATCTCTCGCACGTCGGACAGTAGAACAAAAACCGAAGCCTTCAATTATGAGACAAAATTATACGAAGACAAATATAGTTTATGTTCTAACGATTACACACATTTTCTTACGTATTTAAACCTCTTGTAACACGCCATTATTTGATACAGCCAGTCAATATCCAATCTAACTCGCATACAGTTTTTACTATTTTTAAGAGATCAAGAAACCGAAACAAAAATAATTTTCACGTTCCCGCCTCTACCGGTGACGATGGCTCGGAGCATGAACAGACGTCACTGCAGAGCCTCTGACCGGGAGGATGCTAGACAGCTCAATCGAATGCAGCCGTTGTCTGCAGCGGACGGAAGCCTTAATCGGTAGTTTTCTCCGATCAACTCCAGGCGAATGCTGGAAAACCATACTGTCGAACGTGCTACGGAGTGCGTGCACTCTTCCCTACCTCTTTCTTCGTCAATCCTTACCCTTACTTACATACATTTATATTCACATTTACTGCACTACGTGACTTGTAGGGAGAAGTCGGAAGCTTAGAGCTTTTGCTGCTGGGTCGGAGTTACGCTGGTCGGTGGTACCTTGTTGGGGAAAACCTGGCAAGCCGACGGGGGATCTAGCCACTCAACGGGGGAAAATCACCTTTACCTTCCGCGATAAAAAATGTGCTATACTCGTATGAATAAGAGACGCCAATCTCGATATATCCCTCTGCACCATCACCCCAGCAGCGCGCCATTCTAGTTCCGTGTTCGCATGAAGCCTCCGTCACCCTAGCGCCGATCTCTTGCAAATAGCCTCCCCCCATTGTCACGCAAAATTCTCGTATCCCTCGTCCAAACTCTTCCCAGTCTCATGGTACCCTTGCGACACCCTCGCTCTAAACTCGCGGAACCATCTCTCCACTCTTGCTTCGCCCAATCACCACTCTTCCGCAACGTACGCGCCATCTTGTCGCAATTCTCGCGCTAACCCTCGCACCACCGAGCCGCAACCCTCACGCTAACCTCTAGACGCCCACGCGCTACCCTCGCGCTATCCTCTGACGGTAAGAGCCGGGAAAGATGGCTCAGGGCACCAGCGGATGTCACTGCAGTGCCACTGACAGGTAAGTCCTGTGTTTGTGTCCTACCGGTGGCGGGATTATCTACACTAGATAGATAACTATGTCGAATTCAAGCGTTGTCGGAGAAGAATTCTAGCGGCCGGTTACTCCCATCGGTAGTTTTTGATGGTTTCACCGATAAACACCAGCCGAATATCGGAGCAGCCCCTAGGGGCCACGGTCCTCCCGCGATATTTCTTTCCCCTTCCTTGTCTTAATCTTACTTTCACGTACATACGCTACATTACTACACCTAGTTTCCCTGATCCCTGATCCCTACTACACCCAGTTTCCCTGATCCTTGAGCAAATGCTGAGATGGTCCCTTGTTTTGCTTCTGGACATAAATGTAACTTCATTATTTGTGCACGTCTTCTGAATTTCAGTGGGAAATATAGTTATTCAAATTATCGTTTTTCATATTATCGTGGCAAAAAGTATTATTCTTTCATGAAGAACATGAGGGTTCAGGGCAGGAATTTATAGCTAATTTACCTTTGAAAATATATTTTATTATATAGGAGCGAATATTTTGTCAACAAAACTCGAAAAAAACCCTCTCTTTTCTGTATTCAAAATTCGACTAGAATATGGTTTAGGATAGAGGCCACAGAATTATGAAAACGTGCACAAAATTCACTTCTCCCCATAGCTCGTCACACGCAGTTTTTAACTGTTTTTGACGCAAATAAGTAAATAAATAAATAAATAAATAAATAAATAACAGACGGCCGGACGGAAATCTAGAGCTTGTCTCGGTTGGGGGAGATTCCCATCCTCGCGCCCTCAGGGCGCAATCATCGCGCTATTCTCTAGATATGCGCTACTCGCCATTATCCACACGCTACCCCGCGCTATCCTCCAGCCATCCATGAGGCACCCTCGCGTTGTCCTAATGCCATCCACGCGCCATCCTGGCGCAACCGTTGCACTATCCTTTAGGCATCCACGCACTACCCTCATGCTATGTTCTAGCCATCACGCGCTACCCCGCGCTATCCTGTAGCCATCCATGAGGCATCCTCGCGTTGTCCTAATGCCATCCACGCGCCATCCTGGCGCAACCATTGCACTATCCTTTAGGCATCCACGCATTACCCTCGGGCTATCTTCTAGCCATCACGCGCTACTCCGCGCTATCCTCTAGCTATCCATGAGGCACCCTCGCGTTGTCCTAATGCCATCCACGCGCTATCCTCGCGCAACCACTGCACTATCCTTTAGGCATCCCCGCACTACCCTCATGCTATCTTCTAGCCATCACGCGCTACCCCGCGCTATCGTCTGGCCTTCCATCTGGCACCCTCGCGTTGTCCTAATGCCATCCTGGCGCAACTATTGCACTATTCTTTAGGCATCCACGCACTACCCTCGAGCTATCTTCTAGTCATCACGCGCTACCCCGCGCTATCGTCTGGCCATCCATGAGGCACCCTCGCGTTGTCCTAATGCCATCCTGGCGCAACTATTGCACTATCCTTTAGGCATCCACGCACTACCCTCGGGCTATCTTCTAGCTATCCACACGCGCTACCCCGCGCTCTCCTCTAGCAATCCATGAGCCACCCTCGCGTTGTCCTAATGCCATCCACGCGCCATTCGGGCGCAACCCTCGCCTTTTGGCATCTACGCACTACACTCGGGCAATCTTCTAGCCATCCACGAGGGGCGCTGGACCAGCAATAGACCAGTAATAGAATGTTCATGAAGATCTCATCCTGTAGATTACGATGAGAGAGATGTTTCATTGAAAATTTTACTTTTTATTGCTCTAGAATTCTTTGTTTAAAAGTTATTTAACGATATCGCCATGTAGTGGAGTTAGAACAGAATTAGCCGCACATAAATCTTCTCGGTAAAAAAACACGTGGTCGAATGAATGTTCTCTAGGAGAGTTTGTAATCTCAGGAAGCAGGAACTTTCGGGTGCGAGAAAGATCTGAACCTATGACACATTAATCAGAGAATATAAATAGATAACAATGAGCATATATTCAGAAAAAAACCAAATAAAATATACAGTTGAACACAAATCAATAAGGAAAAGACCTCTTGAGATCAGCATAAATTCTCTATTAACATTCAGCATATTAGAAAGAAACCGTTTGCTTCGGCTGCCGTTTGAATAAGTTAATTTAACTGAATTCTACGACTCGTTTTCGCCGTGCACGAGCTTATTGAAATAACTCGGCGTTTTCCACAATTATTGACCTGAGGCTACAGGCATATTACTGAAGATACAAATTCTTAAACCACAAACACAGAATATCAGAAACACAAAAAAAATCAAATAAATGTCGTGAAGACAGGACTTGAAGTGCCACGTTCTTTCTCCGAGACACGGTGAGGCGTAGAAATTATTTTGCGTAACAATGAGATTTCATCACATGTAATGTAAACAATTTCATCATCTCAACATCATCTGCAAATACTACTTTTCTCCAAAACACCGAGTACAGTTGAAGAACCCGAGAGGTCATTTGCGTGCCCGGGAAGACGAACTGCATTCCTCGAACTTGGGTCTCAGGGGATATTGTCAAGTTGAATGTGGACACCACCACGAACATTACAAAACTTAAAATCATTCTGAAGTATATTTCAAACTAATCACAAAATACACCTGGTCCAAAATCCAACACAAGCATTATGATTTAAACAGCAAACTAATAATATACCAAATAGACTACGTGTACCACAACGTCTGCCAAACAACCCTACCAATCGGATTCCAGTAAAAAAAGCCAAGAACCCGTACTATACAAAAATAGTAGGTTTGTATGTCTAACCTTTCTAAAAGGAGTATTAAACAAGGATTTTATTTGCACGCTCTTACTTCGTAAGAAGAGAATAGATTGTAATCGTGCGCCGGATAAAAACAACTTTCTGTAGAAAAACTCTTATTTCAGGGCATTGGTAACGAGAAAGTGAATACACCTTGTTCCTGTGTGTAATAAATTACTAACTCCAGCACGTGTAGTCAGAATTCACGCTTTGTGGGCCCTTGATACCGAAAAATTGATTGACGGTAAAGTATCCGTCTGCAGGTAACGTCTGCGTGTAAATTTAAACCACGGGTGTATAACGGCCGCGCTATTTACTGTGGTCCGCGAAAGGTTATTTGTGAAAAGGGAAAATCCGTTGCATCCAAGTCAGGCGAGAACATTGTGCGAGTAGCACACGTGCCCCGCAGGGGTCAATTCCCATTTAATGTTAAACTTGGTTAAGTTAAGAATTAAGGAATATTTTCTAGTACAATTATAAATTCAAAATGATCTCAAAGTGTTTCACTGTGTTATGCGTGGTACGATCTAATAGCTTGCAAGATGCAGTCCCCTCTCGCCCCCACACGTTTCATTGCAGCTGGGCAAACTGCCGAGATCAACATTGTGGGAGTGTTGGGTGTGGATCGTGCGAGTAATGCAAATATGGCCCCCAATTATATTAAAGTATGTGATTGTGGCCCTTGAGGTCTTGCAAGGTGGACATCCCATGTCTAAACCGTTAAGCCGATTTTTTTTCAAAATTGGTATCCCCTGATCACACTGAACGAAATCGGAGATTTGCGATTTCCAAACGAATATTTTGATTTTTGTGGGTACTTTATATGACGCCTCGACAATATTCAAAATATTCTAAAAAATAACAGGTATGTCCTCGGATGGTGTAAAAGACGCTTAAGAGAATGGTGCAGATCTCAACATCGTTGAAATAACATATTTTTTGAAAATTTCAAACGTTAAATTTTTTCGATATCTTCCTAGTATACAACTACAATGCGAAGATAGAGAATTTTCTTGAACCCATTTCTGCCTAAATTTTTATTTCACGTAAAACTAAGAAAATTAATTGTTGAATTAGAAAATTAATTGTTGGATCGAGCGAGTAATGCAAATATGGCCCCCAATCATATTAAAGTTTATGATTGTGGCCCTTGAGGTCTTGCAAGGTGGACACCCCATGTCAAAACCGTTAAGCCCATTTTCTTCAAAATTGGTAAAAAATTAAATGCAAAAGTAAAATTGGTTAAGTTTAGATTTAAGGGATCTTTTCTAGTTAATTTAGAAATTCAAAATGATCTTAATGTGTTTCACTACGTCGTGCATGGTGCGGCCTGATATCCACATTGTTCCTCCCCCCACAGACACACATTGTTTCAGAGCAGCTGGGCAAACTGCCGAGATCAACATTGCGGGGGAGACAGGTGTGAATCGCCCGAGTAATGAAAATATGTCCCGCAATCATATTAAAGATTATGATTGTGGCCCTTGAAGCCTCGCAAGATGGACAACCCTGGTCTTAAACGTTAAACCGTTTATCATAAAAATTGGTATTCTACCATCAATTGGAACGAAATCGAGGCTTTGAGAGTTTGAAATGAATATTTTGGTTTTGAAAATACTTTAAATGAGCCTCAACAATTTTCAAAATCTTAAAAAGGGCACCAATTTGTGAACAAACTTTGTCCTCGGATGGCGTAAAAGAACCTTAAGAGAACGATGCAGGTTTCAACTTCGTTGAAATCACTTATTTTTCGAAAATTTGCTAAAGTTCAATTTTTTCGGTGTCTTCCTACAACAACAATAATAAAGATAGATATATTTCCTTAATGAAATCTGTTTTATAAAGACAAATCTTGAAATAATGTCTTATACAATTTTTCAAAAATATAAGAAATTTTTGCATACTTTTGTGTGGAATGTAGGCAATTTTCCATTTTCTAAAATATTTTTTCTCAAAAACCGTTCCAAATTTTTCTTCAATGTTTCTTCTCTCATGCATAAATGGACGAAAATAAAAATAGTTAGTTTCATTTTCGGTGAACTGTTGGTTTTCGAAAATTGCAAAAATGTATCATTTCAATACCAGAAAATTAAAGAATGATTTTTTCATTAAACCAAATATTTTCTAAAAGGTAATGTAAAAATTAAAATCTAGTAGTTTTTACGTAGTTTATGGTGAAAATTAATGCTAATTATGAAAAGAACGTTTTCTCAAAAACATCCCCAATTTTTTTCCCTTAAATTTTGTCCACTGATAAAACAAGGGACGCTTAAAAGAAGGTCTCATTTTCGGTGATTTCTTTAAATTTTGCGAGATGTAAATAATGGATTTTGTCAATTGGATTTTTAAACCTCGTCCCCAGTTTGAAAGTCTCTCTGCTTCCACGGCTTAGAGATAAGTCGCACGGCGAGTTAACTCGGAGGACCTGAGTTCAAGATTCGGGGCGTGAAACAATTTTGTTGATTGAAAACCTTTTTTCGGTTTCATGTAGTAGAATAATATTGCTCATCAGTTACAAATAATGCGAGAAAGTATATGTTGTTCAGCACCATTAGTTTCATTTGTATCGAATTAAGATAGATTATTTCTCCAACGATACTTAGAAGTAAGCGTAGTGATTGATTAACGAATAGCACATGCTTCTGAATGTTATGGGAGAATATAATTCCTTGACAAATTGCTGGGCAGAAGCAAAACCTTTTTCATCGAAATATTAACACTTTGTACTTTTCCTTGGGCAGATCAGGAAGGTGTTTATTACGCAAAAAATAACTGACTATGTTTATTTTTCCTTACGTCCTCTTCCTCAGTTGAAACAAACTAAACTAGTCATTCAATGAAGGTTTATTCATAACAGATCTTTTCCGGAATGACTGGTTTAAGTTCCTAGTGCTGAATAATACAGTATAATGTTTCAAAAAAGGAAGAATGAATCAGATTGATCACACAAACGTCGTAGTGCTGAGAGTGCAATTTATAAATTATCAGTGCCTTCTCATCCTGGAAGTTTATTAAGTTTAAGTGCTTCATAGCAGGATGTCGTAAGTATTCTGTTTAAGCCAAGTATAACCTTTCACTTGATGTGTCATCAAATTGCATCACATAGAAGTGAAATAAAGCTTTGGGGAAAATTCAAGTCGTACTTTCAAAGCAAGTTATATTCATCACACGGACCGGAAATAATGTTCTTTGTTCTGAATGATTCATACATTCTGCATCGTTCAATTATCTTATAAAAGCCTTTTAGATTACTGAAAAATTGTAATTATAATGTAATACGTTGTTACGATGTAGTCTTGTTAATAAAAGAAATAATGCACACCCAGCATCAATTAAACCCGAAAAGATTGCTACGTACGGAAGAAATGGGTCAACTGAAAATTGCTCACCTGGAGCGTTCGCAGCCACCACTATGCACACTGGGGTGAAAGGAAATTTTTGAGATTTTCTAGAAGGCATTTCTATGAAATACCCGACTGCTGGTAAAAATAGGAAAATACGTCGCTCTGACTTTTCGGTTTTTGAAGATACGGTTTTTGAGAAAATACCCTCGTTATAAATTGTATTAATTTCAAGAAAATATTAGGCGAAAACTAGTCGTTTCTAACAAAAATGTGTACATCAATTTTTAAGAGCTCATTTTTAGGCTCTTGAATTTTGTAGGTTTGACATGTTAATTTTTTTAATTTTCGGAAATACAAAGTTTGCCAGAAGTAAGACAAGCCCAATTTTTTACCATATTTTGATAAATTCGAGGGTAAACTTTAATAAAAAAATTTCGAGTCGTTTTTGAGAAAAAAATGTTTAAATATAAGAAATGCCTGTACATCACAAAATTAGGCAAAAACTACTCATAGTTTTGAAAAATTGTATGTGACAATTTCAATATTTGTCTTTTAAGCACAGATTTTTGAAGAAAAAATCTCAATCTTTAATATTGTATTGTAGTTGGAAGAAAACGCGAAAAAATTTAACTGTTGAAATTTTCAATATAGCAGTGATTTCAACTATCGTTGGGAGAGCTGCACCATCTTTATAAACTCCCATTTCTTTATGCGAAAAAGGGGGAAACATTTAAAAAATTGAAAACATAGAGGCTTGATATAGAGTTCCACCTGAAACACTCAAATTATCCGTTTTAACCTTCCAGCGGGCGCGCGAAAAATGTTCACACCAGCAGGTGTAAATAATGGTTCACACCAGCAGGTGTCGTAAATTTTACGACATTCAATGACTCTTGAAAAAATCAAAGAAATTGTAGAACAATGGAATCTTATGTCGCATTATAATATATAAGAATGATATTTACTACCAAAAAACATATCCGTTGATAAATGTTCGTATTTAGTATCAATAAGATCTTGTTCCGATCCAGTATCGTTCTGATGCTTGTCTATATTTTCAACATTCGTTTACTGTCACTATCACTATCCAATTCATGATCTTCCTCCGATCAGACAGCTCTTGAAGAATATTCTGATTTTCGTTCACATGAATTCTTTATCTGGATATTTTACAGAAAATTTCGATTAGGCCAAATTATTATACAATATTTTAGCACAACAGCCGGCGCGCAGCCTAAAGTTTACGTTACTAAGCACATATTTAGAATAGTGCGTTACAAAATCTGAATATAGCGTGCAAACTAAACAGTGGCTGCAGGAATGCGTCACTAAAGATACCTGCAAGGAATACCAAGAACGCAGAAGTCTTTGACAACAATGTGTTGACAAGAAAACAAAAAAAGTATGCTATTGTCGTAAAATTTACGACAGCGCGCCCGCTGGAAGGTTAGGAAAGAAGAAAATTGCTCAATTAAATTGAATCTGTCTGCCCAAGAATCTGTTTTTACTAGGACTACTGTAAAATCTAAAAATGCCACTGTCACTTACTCGGAAAGAAGAAAAACCCTTTCCAGGATGGTGAATTGTTTAACACTAGAACACCCGGCTTTCGTGTACCCCCCAGAACGCCCAGCGGAGTCGTTTCGACTCCGAGCCTTCAACAATACTTCTTAAAGGGAAATATTGAAAAATTATTTATCTACGTTGTATCACAATATTAAAGATAATATTTTAGTACCAAGAACGCAGAAGTCTTTGACAACAATGAATTCACAGCAAAACAAAAACATCTGCTATTGTCGTAAAGTTTACGACAGCGTGCCCGCTGGAGGGTTACTTTACAGCGCTTCGAGATCGGCCACACGATTGGGGATTGTCAATTTTTCGAGAATATTGTTTCGGCTTTCTTGACCGCAGACGCTATTCTTGACCACAGACAGACGGATGAAAAAACCAATGGACCAGATGCAGACGGACATTGGAATTCTGCGTGGACTACTACTGCACAGCTACGTATGTTCTACCAGTGGGCGCGTGTCCGGGTGGGCACCTAGGCGTTAGCCTTTATCCGTACTCCCCACAACCGCGCAAGCACGACGGACTGGTATCCGGATCCCGCCGGAACGCAGTTTGCCCTGTCGGCAACTTCCCCATTCAATGCTTGGGTTGGGACCGCCCTGCCAGCTCAGAGCTACTAGCTAACAAGGCTAGTACTAATCAATGCGCCACTCACATCCGCCGGGTCAAGTCCCTCCTCTTGCCCGGAGTATGAGCCACTGCCACGACGAAGCCGAGAGCACAACACGGGCCACTTGAACTAAGGTTCGGGCGGCTTGGGGCCCCTTCTTGTCTTCTCATTGCCTACACATTTAGGCTATTTTCGTGAGTTTCGCCAGAACCTAGGCAACCTGATGGTAGGTTTCAGTTTCCCGCCGGACTTCTCTCTGTGGATTCCAGAGCATTTCGAACAATCTCCTTCACCTAATTCTACGAACAGCTTCCGGGTCAATGACCCCCATCTCGATCAGGTTTTTGTCCAGTTTCCCTGGTTCATTGAGCAAATGCTGAAATGGCCCCTTGTTTTGCTTCTGGACGAAAATGTAGCTTCACTGTGTGCACGTTTTGTTGAGCACTCCTTTTGCTTGTAATGGTAGGAGTAGAACTGATGTTCATTACTATTTTGTTAGCAATGCAGAAGAATCAAATCAGCAGTTCATTTACCGTTGAAATTGATTGATATTGAAATTGATAACTCGGGAACAAACATTTTTCAAATTTTTATTTTTCTGAAATAATAATTATTTTCTAAATTCTTGTTTCTAATTTTTCAAATGTTGCTGCTGTTTTTTTTGTTTTTTTTAAATTCTGGGCCTCAAAAAATGTGCGCAGATAATCTACTTTCCCCACACGTCATATACAATTTTTACTGTTTTTTGACCAAATAAATAAATAAATACCCAAAGGTCGACACGCCAGGGTCCGGACCCGTGGGCTACCAGGCAAGGTCGGCAACCAGGAGATTAGTCAACTCACTACCTCCACCTTGAAACGAATGATGTGAGTGCAACGTGAAACTAAGGGTCCGGGTGATCATCTACAACTCTCCATCGGAAATTACGGCAACCTTCGTCACCGCGACTCACCCCTGCGGAAGCTGCAGACGAACAGACGAACAGGCGAGTGGCAGTCAGACGGGAAAAGGAGAGAGGGACGGAGCAGATGAACACTCAGACGCAGAGACGGACAGACGTTTTGCCGTCAACAAATTTTTCAGTATCAATGATCCAAAAAAGATGTATTCTGACTAAACAACGTATTATGAGAATTATTTTACTGTGTATAGGAACGTTCCTTATTATAAAATTTTATCAAATAAGAAGAACACATATGGCTTAATGATCGCAAATTTTTACGAGACGATACTTCAGATTTATCCACTTTTCCGAGATCAGGGTCCAGACATTTTACTGACAAAATATCGCCAGTTTCCGGCGCAGCATTACAATGCTTCCTCTTTACTGCGTAAGTCCGTGGTAGGTGCCAGAGTGCGATTCGCAAAAGGTGGTCGAAGTCGCCTGATCGCGCGTCGCCGTGGCGCGGGGGCCGCCACCCGGCTTTCCGCCCCCCGAGCTCCTTAGCCTAAGGGGTGAGCATTGGTCAGGCATCGCTTGGCTGCGCCAGGGCAATGGCGCCAGAGAGCCTTCTGGACTTCCCCGAGCGCCCCCGGGGCCTGGAGGCACCTTTGCACTCCTTTGCACGATCTGCGCGCCAGGCTGCGGACCACCGCTCGCCTCCCGAGGCGCCGAGTATTGGTAGTGAGCCACAACGCGTGCACGGGAACACGCGGCCGCCCTTCTGCCCCTCGCTCGGCATTCGTCTGCGGTACGACACGCCCAATAATATCCAGAAAAGTAATATTTATGTTTTCTTACGACCAATAATCAAGTCACACTGGATTCACCTTAGCTAAAGCAACTCATTAAATTGAGAACCTTTGATCCAAGTCCGTACATCTTGTTTTAGTTACGAAACGTTCGGTGTCGCATCCGGTGCTTCCAAACATTATTTTTTTGTTATAGACATTTGTTTGTTTATAATTTGTTTGTTCATAATTTTTTGATCATAATAAGTAGAAATATTAAACGTAGTATTAAACGTAGTATTAATAGTGTCTTGTCCATTTCTCATCGTAGCGAATGAAAGAGTAAGACCTGATAAATAGTATAGAAAGTTATGAGGCGAAGAGCCACGTCACTTCAACCGGGTGATTCTTTTTGCTTACAAAATGACGGTGTCTGAGAACTACACGAATGCCACCTACTCAGTTTTGAGAATTTCATAGGGAGAAGTTTCGGAAACGGACATCGTGTCTAAATTTTTTGGGGAAACGTCTGATGTTGATTCTATTGATGAGCAAAGACGGATGATTACTTGGAACGTATAGTGGCAGTGGAAGAACGAATATTATAATACTACAGGAATCTGCAGAAATATTACCAACCAGCACCCAGTTTTCATTTTTTGCCGTTACAATGAAACAAGACAAAGAATTGTAATCGTGCGCTGGAAGACGGTGACTTTTCGATAGAAAAAGTATTATCGTATTAAATAGTAAATAAGGAATCAAAAATTTAGTTTAAGGAATCAAAAATTTAATGCTCAAAAGAATATAAAGTCTGGCGTTATTTATGAGTGCTCTGGTATATTATATTACATTCTAAACCGTCAAAAATATTTTAAACCAGCATTTTTTTCCGCACCGAGTCCCGAATTCAGGTCTCAGAATTGACTCCCCGTGACCCTTGTCTCTATGCTATGGAAATGCTGTGCTTCGAACTCGGGCAGACAGTTATTAGTATACTTGTCTTATCCCAATATTTCAAACACGTAATTTTACTAGTTGCTTTTAAAAAATGCATTCGACCTTTTTTTAAGAAATGATTTTGAACTTTGAATTACGAGATGAGTAGACTTTGTGTATGGCAAAAATCGTTATTTCACTTTTGTTATTTTGCAGTTTTTGAAAATACAGATAGTTAATCCAAAATGGGCACGATATAAAGCAAATATACCACCATATTTTAACCGAACCTTTATACATACGAGGAGAAAATTTAAAGGAAAAATTTGACACGGTTTTTAGTTTTTTAAAGAAATTGCATGAAATTGAAGCACAAATTGAGAGAAATGTAGTTGTATTTTAAAAAAGAATGTACATGGCCTTTTTTAACAAGCTGATTTTTTTTTGCAAAAGACTTTGTCTAAAACAAAAGGCTTTGTCTCTATCTTCAAGTTATTTGTTTTCAGAGATTGCCAAAATTCGTCGTTAATGGGAGTAGCACGATATTTTTTAGTGCAAGTTCAATTCCCTTGATTTTAACGCAAATCACTTCACAATATTACCACTGATTTGACGGCTTTTAACATTCACGCTGCTTTTAAAATCCTATGGCCGTACTAAAAAATGAGTTCTTTGAAAAGGTCACGTTCTATTATGACTCCGTTTCGACCCCCACTGCTACTTAGCATAATTGCCAAATATCCAACTGCAAAACACGAAATCAAAACAAATATCTATACTACATATTCCTGTATAAAAACCTTATTTAGATCCAGACTAAGGACGCGAAATGGAATTTCCTCCCCCTTGAAATAGTATGCAAGTTTTATACTTAAGATTAACAAGTAGTGTAAATATCGATGAATAGTTACTTTTACTGAACTATTTTTTTAAAAACAAAAGCAAATAATTTAGCATGATGAAGTTATAAAGTTTGTTACAGATTGTTGTACACCGGCGACACATATTTTCAATCACTTCTGAAATGAGAAATGATAACAGCGGAATGTCTATTACCCGGGGTACGATTAGGATTGTTTCTATTTGTTCAAGATCTGTGTTGTAATGAATGTTAATGAAATTACAAAAAAAGTTTTATCAAGGAAATCATTGTAAGCAAACAGACGAATCAACCTCGGGATCATTTAATTTCAACTGAGGATTTGGAAATAAAATTCGAATTGATCACGGAAAGTGATGAATAGAAATCTGAATAGAACTTTTATTATTATTTAACTTGATGAGACTGTGTCTTGTTAGATACTGACCTACGTTTTTGCCTCTAAAACTCCGAAAACTATTATATGCAAACGAAATGTTTCAAACAAGTATCAACATCTGCAAGTTTCGACGCCTCCAACGCATAGTTTGAGACCTAGAGGATGGCGCGAAGGTGCTGATGGGTGACTGTGGGGAGAAGACCTGAGGGTGGTGTGTGGGATGGCGCGGCGTTTGCGCCAGATTGGCGTGTGGTTGGGACGCGTGTGGAGCAAAAATGGGGTGAGGTTTGCGTGAGGGTGAAAAGGTGCTGTTAGAGTGAAGCGAGGTTTGCGCCAGGTTGGCGTGTGGATGGCTAGAGTATATCCTGGGGATAGAGCGTGGATAGCTAGAGAACAACACGAAAGTAGCGCGTGGATGCCTAGAGGATTGCGCGAGGGTTGCGCCAGGTTGGCGCATGGATGGCAACAGGACAACGCGAGGGAAGCTCATGGAGAGCTAGAAGATAGGGTGGGGCAGCGCGTGGATAGCTAGAAGATAGTGCGAGGTTACTGCGTGGATGCATAGAGTATAGCGCCAGGATGTCACGTGGATGGCTACAGGGCAACGGGACGGCTACAGGACAGGGTGGTTCATGGATGGCTAGAAGATAGCGCGAGGGTAGCGCGTGGATGGCTAGAAGATAGCACGTGGGTAGTGTGTGGATGCCTAGAAGGTAGTGGGAGGTTTGCGCCAGGATGGCGCGTGAATTGCAACAAGACAACGCGAGGGTGGCTCATGGATGGCTAGAAGATAGCACAAGGGTAGTGTGTGGATGCCTAGAAGGTAGTGCGAGGGTTACGTCAGGATTACTAGAGGATTGCTAGATTATTACGCGGGGGCGGCGCGTTAAAGGCTAGAGGTTTCAGGTCGTTAGGTCCACAGGCAAAAGTTCTAATACTCGTTAGGTCTAATGAACAGGACGTTTATTGCGAACCAGGTCTAATGCGACGTAAGGTCTACGCGACAGGGGATCTAATACCAAAAGAGGCCTACAATTAGAAGGTTCAATTAATAATGTCTGATAGACATAAACACAGAAGGTCTGATATACAAAGGTGTAATAGCAAAGTTGCTATTTCTTCATTTTTAAACGCCTAAGAAGCAAAAGCCTATGTTTTAACAATGTCAATTAAATTTTCAAAATGTTAGAATGATAGCAAATTACCAACATTATAAAGATCGTGGTGATATCGACTTATACCTTCAGTCTTTCAGCTACATACTGCATTTTTAACACCTGTATCATTTTATGCACATTACGTACTTCCTGAATTAAAGTGTATCATTCCTATTGTGATTTCATTTCAGACTACAGTAGTGTGCAAATTAATTGGGACAAGCTCATATTTTACTAGAAATTGAAGTTGGTTAGCTGTAACTGTAATTTTATCCGTTCAATTTTTGGACACTTGGGGGACTATTGTTGCCTTGACTATGAACACTAAATGTACGGCCCCTGCTGACCAATTGAGTGCTTGTGTGTGTAGCAGCAGGGTGTGTGTTATTTCTGTGTTTTTGACAGTATAATTTTCTGTTCTTGTTAAAAAAGAGATATTTCACCAAAGACGCGGAGAAAAATTGTTGTTCTTCGTGAACATACATCTATGACTACAAGAGACATTGCCTCCGTTGTTGGTGTAGGAAAATCTAGTGTTTTAAGGCTTTTTTGTGCATATAACAATAATAATAATGCCTCATTGTCTCCAAAGAGAAAAGGCCGATGTGGGTGAAAACGAAAAAACACCCCTAGAACTGACAAAACTCTACTTAGAAACATTAGAATGCATCCTCACAAGGAAAGTAGGGACTTTCGGAGAGATTTATTGGCTACTGGGGTTGAAATTGACTCTTCAACAGAAAGGCGTTGCAGATGGTAGAAGAACATTTCAATGTGACCTAGCCCCATGTCACACTTCTAAAACAGTAAAAAAACTTCATGAAAGAAAACTAGTGGTGCTACAGAATGGCACAGACTTTCCCGTATTAGTTTTCTATTTCCTTGGGTCTTCGCTAGCTATTCGGAATTGCCACAAACTCTTTCTTGCCAGCTGTCATCTATCACCGCCAAAAGTACTTTTTTTTGTCATTTTGTTAATTTTTCGGTTTCCTATTGGTAGGACGTAAACATTAATTGTAGAATATTAAAGAACACAAAAACTAGTCATAAATGGCAATTTTCTTTTAAAAATTATGTGCCGTTTAAGAGAAAATGGCATTTTCGCGCTACTAAAAATGCGAAATTTGAAGCTCATTTTCACAGAAAAGTTTTGAGTTTTCAAATACTTTATTTGAAGTTATTTGAAGCACATACACTCACAAATATAATAATGTTTACAAATTGCTGGTATTGTGCATATTAAAGATATGAGAGATCTTTCAAAAACATTACAATTATGTAATTTTTGAAAAAACAAAAAATAACTCAAAATAAACTTTACGCTATACTAAAGAGTGTAATTATCACTATCCGTTACAAAAGTTTCAAGAAAAAATTTGCAGCCATATATGAGAAAATGGCGTTTGGGCATTTCTGGAAATGTCGAAATTTGAGCTACATTTCACAGAAAACGGTTGTTTTCGAGAAACTTTACTGGTCATTATTTAAAGCATATATACTCGTTAATCTAATAATGTGAAAAAAATCGCCGATAATGTAAATATTAACGACGTGAGAGACAAGTAAAAAAATTACATTTTTGTAATTTTTGAAAAAAACCAACCGATAGAGCAATATGGCTTTTATGTCATCTGATAGAGTACATTTACCACTATCCCTACCAAAAGTTTAAAGAAAAAATTTGGAACCGTTTTTGAGAAAATCTTGTTTTTGTTATTTTTTAATATATTGCACGCAATATTGGGCTAAAAATACGAAAATTTTCAAAAAAATGTAGATGACCTTAAAGAAAGAACTCACTATGAAGAAAAAATTATTTGAAGGAAAAATCTCCATCTTCAATGTTGTAGTTCCAGAAAGACGCCGTAAAAATTTTAAACTTTTGCACTTTTCAAAAATTCGGAATTATCCACGAAAATCTGTAATGTAAATAAAATGCCATGTAAATACGTGTATTTTACTCTATTCACACAAGAAATTTAAAGAAAAATTTGGAGCCGTTTTTGAGAAATTTTGAAATCCCGGGGGGCTTCATATAAAGTACCCCCACATTTTGAAAAATCTTTTTCAAAATCTCAAAGCTTTGACTAGAAGCAGATCGACGGGGGAATATTGATTTTGGAAGAAATCGTACGTATGGTTTAGGCGCTAGCAGTGTTCACACACGGACAGACGGACGGACAGACAGACGGACGTTTTCCTTTCAATTGGTTTTTCGGTATCAAGGACCCACAAAACAGGGTTTCTGGCACGTGTTAAGGGATTTTTTTCTTAATTTAGCAACTGGTTTTATCCACTTCTTCGTTTTCACGGCCCGGCAATTAATTTTTTCCGCCGAAAATTGGTCATTTTTTCGCGCAGCATTACATAACTTTCCCTATACTACGTATATCACTCCGTGTATACGTACGTATACGGGAAAGTAATAACATGAATGTGCTTCAGTGGTCTAGTAATTCACCAGACTTAAATCCTATTGAGAATTTGTGGAGTTTGGTGAAAAGGCGTTTTGCTAAAATTGACTGTTCAACAAAAGAGCGCATATTAAAATATGTGATTAACCAGTGGTTTCATGACGACGAACTTCGAAATATTTTCTCTAAACTAGTCGAATCCATGCCACAACGTGTTCAGAAGATCATTTCAGGTAAGGAGGACATATTAGTTACTAATATGTAGTACGTAACTAACTGTATTGTACTTGTAGTAATAAATGTCCACATGTATAGTTGAATCGACTTGTCCTAATTAATTTGCACACTACTGTATAACATACTGACGTAATGATATGTGAACCACATTTTGTTACGTATCTCTTTCAGCATAATAGATTCGACATTCGTGTCCGATAGACACGACACATTTATTAGATATTTTTGACAATTACACAAAATATTATTAGACATTTATAAAAATTAGATCAAATTTTCATTAGATGTGGATTGATAGGCGTGAGTGTCGAGACGACTGTACGACGACGGTCTCGCGTTGATGGCTTGAGGATAGCGCGAGGGTTGCCCCAGGACGGCGAGATTGATTAGTCGATTAGTAATTCCGGGCGCGTCAACGTCTGTAATTAATCCCGTAAGTGTAGTGCATTCCCCCCGGGAGTTGACTCTGATCTTCCCTCGCAGGATGGTGCGATTCGCAGCTGACCTACCGTCAGCTAGCAGGATTTTCCCCAACTGGGTATCCCCCCAGTTGGGGAAAATCCTGCTCTGATATTTGCCTGGTGTTGATCGGTGAAACCATCAAAAACTACCGAATAGAGTAACCGGCCGCTAGAATTCTCCGGACAACGCGTTAATTCGACATCGTTATCTATTTTGTGTAGAAACCCTGCCACCGGCGGGATTCGAACCTATGACCTTCCTGTCAGTGGCACTGCGGTGACATCCGCTGGTTCCCTGAGCCATCTTTCCCGGCTCTTACCGTCAGAGGATAGCGCGAGGGTAGCGCGTGGGCGTCTAGAGGTTAGCGTGAGCGTTACGGCTTAGTGGTGCGAGGGTAGCGCGAGAATTGCGACAAGATGGCGCGTACGTTGCGGAAGAGTGGTGATTGGGCGAAGCAAGAGTGGAGAGATGGTTCCGCGAGTTTAGAGCGAGGGTGTCGCAAGGGTACCATGAGACTGGGAAGAGTTTTGGACGAGGGATACGAGAATTTTGCGTGACAATGGAGGGAGGTTATTTGCAAGAGATCGGCGCTAGGGTGACGGAGGCTTGATGCGAACACGGAACTAGAATGGCGCGCTGCTTGGGTGATTGTGCAGAGGATATATAGGAGATTGGCGCATTTTATTCTCAAAAGAGTAGAGCATTTTTTTTATTGCAGAATGTAAAGGCGAGCTTCCTCCACTGAATAACTAGATCTAACGTCGGTTGGTGGGTTTTTTTCTCAACCAGGCATCTCCCACCAATGTGACACCGAACCAGCAGGGAAAAGCTCCCAACAAGTCAGGTAGTGCATTGCAAGTGAATGTAAATGTAAGTAAGGCTAAGGATTGACCAAGAAAGAAGTAGGAAAGACCGCGCGCGCTCCATATCACATTTGTCATGGTAGTTTTTAGGCATTCGCCTGGAGTTGATCGGAGAAAACTACCGATCAAGGCTGCCGTCCGCTTGCATTTGCCTCCAGACAACGGCTGAATTCAATCGAATTCGAGCAGTCTAGCTCCCTCCCGGTCAGTGCACCTGCAGTGACATCAGCTGATGCTCCGAGATTTTTAATCTCTTAAAAACAGTAAAAACTGTAGGCGAGTTAGATTGGATTTTGACTGGTTGTACTAAAGAATGGAGTGTTACAAGAGGTTTAAATACGTAAGAAAATGTGTGTAATCGTTAGAACATAAACTATATTTGCCTTCGTATAATTTTGTCTCATAATTGAAGGCTTCGGTTTTTGTTCTACTGTCCGACGTGCGAGAGATCGATCGGATGACATCATGATCTGACGTCATCGAGGAACAGCGGGTATATAAAGGCGGGTCGGGCGCTGCACCAGCAGTCCTGCCAGGCCGCGCAACGCAGTCGTTCGCCTTCGAGAGCCACATCGCCGTCGCCTGAAGTTTCAAGATGTACACGGTGCCGCCTGCCCCGGGCAAGCCAGCCAAGGAGAAGCCTCGTGGACGAAGAATTCGTGTGCCACGCGCTACGAAGATCGTCTTGACCGGGTGGATCGTTTTATGGCTCTTCGCAGGCATTGTTGTCGGTGTGAGAATTGCGCATATGATGGGCTATTTTACACAGAATGTTACAACTGACAACAAGAAAGTGGGACGAATCCCGGTGGACAATTCTTCTATGTCTTCTCAATTTCCACAGCAATTCGAAGTTAATAATGTTACTCAGTTGCACAATGATTCGTGGCCTGAATTGGTACACTTGGATGAGGGACAAGGGGAAGAAGCCCTAGGAAACGCCACTGAATCCCATCCAAATGTGGAATTTGTTGTGGCAACAGAAGACCAAATAGCATCTGAAAAGAACTACAGTGGGACTGGAGACTTCTACAACATGTTGCCTGCACCAGAGCATGTTGGAGTTGGCGTTTCTACCGCTTCCGCAGCCAGAGTTACAACAAAAAATACTGTCGATGACTTCAAAAACCAAAGTTACCCATCTGCTTCTGATCCGGACTTCGACGAGTCTCCAGCAGGTGCCGATTCTCAATCCAGCGACCCCATCGATGACGGAGAGGCCTCCGAACTTCCCACCGCTGAAGAGGCCTCCACCGACTCCGTGGCCGCCCACCGAGCCAACTCCGCTGGGTCCACTTCCTTGGCAGCTCGTCTTGTGTCTTTCGGCGCCGCTGCTGCAGAAGAGGCCGAATCGCCTAAACGTCGCAGCGCAGGTTTTTGGAAAGTGAAGGTAGACTAGGGCCTTGCGGTTACCTTTGTCCCCATTTCACAGAACGTTTGGGGGATTACAATTGTTGAATTATAGAACAGAAAAATCGCACCAGAGGATACTACAAAAGAGTTACAAAGGTTTAGCTTTTGTAAATATTTTTGTGAGAATTTCTAGGATAGAAAGTTGTGTATTGAAAACTTTCTTTTTAGTAAAAGAGAACCATAATTATAGTTTTCTTTCGAATTATCAAACAAGTTGTTGGTAACTGGAAACACTGTTTTTTTATTAGTAATGGTATGGTTAAGCTTTTTATATTTCTTCTGAAAACTTTTTCAAAACCCTTTATTATGGCTACACTGAGGATAACGCAAATAAGTTTATCCACCCCATGCCATTTACTTTTCTATTTTCTTTATGTCTAGTAGACAACAATTTGTGATGTATTTCCTTTATACTTCTTTTCAATACATTTTAAACATCATGAATGCCAATACATATTAAAAATCAGAAACATATTAATATAAAAATGTTTGCTTGGAATTAGGCTAGTAAAGCCTTGCAAAATAGCCTATGTCTCTGAACAAAATATATTTTATTCCTTCTGAAACACAACTGTTAAATTTCTTTCATATAGTAAATATGCATGTGTGTAAAAATGATAAATATCCATTGAGTTGTGTTAATTGCAATTCTTCAATTATCATGCAAGAAGGAATGTTATACCATTGCTTGTACTAACAAAATGGCACATCTTAGTATTGAGGCTCTTGTTTTCTGGTTCTTGTTTTCTTTATAGTAGTTTTCTGTCATAGATTCGAATAGTACAGTACTAGTTTTTAAATACAAATCTAAAAATTCACATCAATTGATAGTTGCAGGTTTTTAATGCATTATTTATTGAGTTTTGATATTGTGTGTAAATTTTCTCTAAATATGATGATTGTGTGCAGTGGCATTGTATATTTATTGCAGAAAAAAATTCAGATTGTTTAGAGCATATCATCATGGTCACCACAATAGTTCATATGGCAAAAGAAATCATTTTTTTGTTTATTACACCATTGTGATCAGTCAAGAGAACTACATCAGTTGCAATAGTTCATTAGATGAGAAAAAAATGGAAAACTGAATGGCAAGCTTCTACATTTTTGAAAGCATCTGTCACGGCTTGGAGAGATAGGAACATTTCTTGTTCTTCCTGAAAACTACGGTAGATTAGACGTAACACCTATTGCGGATACCATAACGATATTAGAATCAACAAACGCTCTACATTTTGAAAGCCTTCTTTACTTTTGTAAGTTTGATTCAAAAGTAATATATAATAAATATCGAGTTGTTTGAAAAACTATTTTTCATTTTTTCTCCTAAATAGTTCCCTTCCATATTGTTTCCCCAAGAAACAAATTTAAAAATTGTGGTTTAAATAATATTGAAAAACAAATTGAGGAAACCAGTTCCGAATGAATATGGGAATTAACTTTTTTCTGTGGCAACAAGTAATTTGATGTTCTTGTTCAGAAGCAGTTAAATCCAGAATCTAATATATGTTTAGTTAATGAACTTGATTACATTTTAAACATGGCCAGAGCAGTAGACATTTTATTGATGATATGTCATGAAAGTTAATGAAGTTAAAACATTATGAATAACTTCATTTATTTAGTTTCTATAGAAGAAATTATTAAATATTATAATATAATAAATTCATTTGGAAATAGCAAATAATTTTCTTTAGGAATAGCTACTGAATTTTTTGAGTTCTTATTTTTAAATTTCATTGCAACAGGTCCCAACATAATATATTTTATTTCGTTTAGAAACCCATTATAATATTTCTTATATATATTAAATGTATGTGTGTGAATAAAATGAAATATCATGCAAGATGTGTTCACAACAATTCTTACATTATCATTAAGCTGTGGATTTTTGCCTATATGCCGAATTTTATCCTTCAATTAAAAACACAGTATTTTAGGTTACTTATTTATTTTGAAGCATTAGGTATATTAAAATATAATACTACTAATGCTTCAAAATGAATAAAATACGGCATTTATAATTGAAGGATATAAATCGACAAATAAGAAAAATTCTGCAGCTTAGTTATCATGCATCAAAGATTTTCATGCATTTGCTTGTCGATACATCTTGGCATTTACACCTTCTTTTTAGGTTTTTGAAGTAGAGAAACGAGACAGCCTCTTTATGTGATATATATTTTCTCTAGATATAGTATGACCTATTTTTTCCTGAGGAAAACTAAGAAATCATTGGTTCAAGTGATACTATTTGTATTCTTTGAATAATTCAAAATACTCACTTCATTTAAAAGATACAGCTACACAACATATTCTTGACAGAATCTTTAAATTCTGTGTAAATTTTCTCAGAATATGTTAGTTCCATGCATTGTTTCAAATGATTTGAGTGTTGTTTGCAGGAAAACCAGACTCAAATAATTATAGTGTATTAGAATTAATGAATTTGCTTACTAATAAATATTCAGATAGTAAAAAAAAGTGTTTTTTTTTCTATTTTCTTCAATAGTTTTGTCTGCTGTTTACATTTGAACAAACTTAAAAATCCCTTTAAAAATATCTTAAATGACATTGAATTAAAATTGAGATCACTAGAAAAGAATAATATAGAAATCAATTGATGCAAGGAACAATATGTGTTATGTTTTTATCCAAAATCAGGGAAATTCAGAATCCATTAATATTTAATTAATGACTACGTTTTAACAGAGTCCAGAGCTGCTGTAATTTAGTTGATGATGTAGGCTATTATCAATTAAAATAGCTAAGAAAACATGAATATGATTTTTTAAATAGTGTGTACATGTATTATTGAATATTGTTAACGCAGTTATTTTATGAGTACTAAAATGAATTCGTACTAAAATGATTACTTAAGGATAAACAAGTTTTCTTTCTTGTAATATTCTCATTGTGAAATTGCTCAAGAACGTACTCTCAGTGATATGAGACACTTCATAAATAACTGATTCATACAAAATTTTGTTTTGTTGATGTGTTTCAAGAAAATATTTCGTTCAGAAGTTGCATTGCCACCGGAACTTGCACAAAAAAACATTTTAAACTATATATTTATTGTTGCATGAAAATCTGGTGTAGGCCATTGTGTTGTTTCTTAGCTCTCAAATATTTTTTACATTTTTATTTATGATAATCTACCTGCAAATTGTGCACTATGTTTAAGAATTGTTGAAGTGACTAATAGGTTTGTAAATATGTAATAAGTTTTACAGTGACTTCTGGGTAATTGAGGTTGAAAACCTATTTTTGTGCAATAAAAAAGGGGAACTTGAGAGTTCCCATGTTAGTACATACAAAATAAAAGTGAATGTATCACTAAGAAGCAGGGAATAGGATTTCTTTATAGTGAATTTTGAGTGTTGAAGTTTCCACATTATAAACTCTTCACAAGCAACATTGTATAGTTATTCTGCTTGCATGACCGTGTCAGCTCAAATTAACTGATAGGTCATTATTTGAAGTGCAGAAATTTGAAGGACTGTGATTGGTGGATTATATTCCTGTTTGTATCATAGAAGATGATTTCTTCTCCTGTTCTATTGAGACAGGCTCGTAACGTAGAAACAGCCAATCAGTAATTGAGTTTAATGAAGGAAGACTAGCAATGAAACAATTTTTCAGTGAATTATATGTCACAAAAGTCATCTGCATACACAGAGCATTCTCCTGAATATGATTCAGAATTACAAGGTAAGAATTTTACCTACCCCATATCATGGGGTTAATTTGCTCCATGGGTCAAACTTTGCTGCAGTTACATGAAGAGTTTCATTGGCTTTAAGTAGAATCTGAGCGGTGGCACCACTATGTAGAATTTTTTTTGTGGTGAAGAAAAGCACATTTTTGGTATTGGAAGACCACTATCTTCACATCTGTCATCAGTGTCACAGATCTGGTAGCCGAAAGCGAGGCTTGCTAGCAGCTAAAAATTTAAAAACTCAGTGAAATAAAGACAATTTGTGGGTAAATTGTACTCATTTTAAGAATTTATAATCAGCGTCTACATATCATATTTTAGTTCTATTTTTAGTTGGTTCTGGTAAGTGTAAGAAAGTAATATAAGATTTCATAAGATACTATATATTTTTCCGTTTTGGGGATACATTGCTCCACAACAAAAGTGAAGCAAATCCCCAGTGTCAAATATTTTTGTTGAATTTCTGAGTGTGGATGGTGGAGAAGAACAGTATGAAAAACTATAAGTCTTTTCTATCAATTAACGGTACGGTATTGGTTTTGAATACATAGTTACTATTTATGATTTTTGGCTATAAAGTAGTACTTTTTAAAATTTTTTGTCTCGTACAAAACTTATTTTGTAATTTTTCTTACTTGTATTCTAATGAGATTTGTATTTTTCTTTTAATAAAAGTCAAGCGTTAAACATAAAAATTGATCTGTAACTGTTACTTTTAAAGGCTGATGCAAAGTGTCCTATTGTAATTTTTCTCCTAATGTTTAGAAATTATATATGAAAGCAAAAATAGATATGTGGCCTATGGTAACATCAATGGCAAATTTCAAAACCAAACTGGCTATTAAAATTATAAAAGAATGAAAAATTCTACAAAAAAGTCAAGAAGTCAAGAAGAAACCAATGGACTCCAGCATGAGTAGTTAGGTCGTACAACACTGAAAAAAGTTCAGATCATAAAATTGGGGATTAACACACACTTTGTTTTCTTTAGTTTCAATGCTGTTCTGAGCACAACTTATGCATGCATCGCACACAAAATGGTTCTTTCTAAGACTATACAGATCATCCGATAACAGATTATTTCCTTCCATGTAGTCCTTCTCTGAAATCTGCAATCTCATTAGTCTTTCAAAAAGCTTTGACAGTGTGGGAGGATGGAAATATACTTTTAATTGCTAGGTGTATTCTCATTTTCTCTTTTGTGAGCTGGTATAACTTTAAAACCATTCAGTAATAAAGAAAAAGCCACTGCCAAAGCACTCGTTACTTGTATGTCTTTACAGTCATAGAAGTTGTTGTTCTTAATAACAGGAATTAATGTAATCTTCATCCAGCAAATCTTCATGAAAGCACATTGTTTCATGAAAGTACTTTGCTGTAAATTTTGGCATAATATACTATATTCTTTTGGTGCTTTTTGCAAAAATCATCGAAAATACATTTAATTTTTGCAGCAATGGTAAGTAACTGAAAGTTGAACTTCTGCATTGAAAAACATTTTTTTGTGTTATTAGATGCAAAAATACAATTTTGTTACATGAATTTTGTGAAACTATAGAACTAGTGGTGCTACAACAGCACATAATTTTTTGCCCTTAGTAATGTTTACATACGGTAATACTATTTATATGGCAATTTCTCTCTGAATTAACACATATCAATAATCATTTTTGTAAAATTAAAATTTTCGAAAAATTTTACATGATCTTATTTAAAAATCTATATTTATAAATCAGATTTCATTATGGGGAAAAATCTTTATATTTAAGTAATATTTTAGTTGTAGGAAGACTTCAAATAAAATTTGGATTTTTGTCATTTTCCAAAATTCAGTATTTTCATCGAACATGAGACCTGCATTTTTCTTTTAAAAGTCCTTTACACTATCCAATACCTAAGTTTTATCAAACAAGTTAGTACAATATTTTTTTTTTTTGCAATTTAATGCCTTTATTTTGTTTGGATAGAGCAGTGTAAGTTTATAACGATGCCGCACCTGTAAATTTTGAAATTCTTGTTTCAATAATTTGCTGAAAAATGATATTATTTGGAAACCAATGCTGCATTTCATTTCTATTTTCACCTGAGTTGAGTCATTAAAACCAAAATATATGAAGATTTAATACAGAAATGATAAAGGATGCTCGAAACTTTGAAGGCCTTTTCCTTGAAAGCAGCACTGTTCTACGTACAACCTTGCAAAACTAAGCCAGCGATATACTCATGCCACCTGCCATTTATGTCCACCCAAAGTTCCTTTTTTGACATTTTCTTAATTTTTCGATTTTCTATTGTTAAAACGGAAATATAAATTTCAGAATATTGCAGAACAGTAAAAACTTGTCCTAAATGTCAATTTTCTTTGAAAAAATTGGAGCCGTTCTGAAGAAAATGGAGTTTAAGCATTAACTAAAAAAGCGATATATTAAGCTCTTTTCCACAGAAAATGTTTGAGTTTTCAAAAGGATTCATTTGAAATCATTTGAAGCACATTAACTCACAAATACAATAGGTTTTACAAATTGGTGGTAGGGTGCATATTAACGGTGTGAGAGATTTTTCAAACAATTACATTTGTGTAATCTTGTAGCACTATCCGTTCAAAAAGTTTGAACAAAAAATTTGGAGCCTTTTTGAGAAAATGTCGTTTGAGTGTATCTGAAAATGCGGGATTTTGAGCTAGTTTTTACTGAAAACGGTTGAGTTTTTGAGAAACATTATAGGACATTATTTAAAGCACATGTACTCATAAATGTAATAATGTGAACAAATCGCCGCTAATGTAAATATTAACGACGTGAGAGACAAGTCAAAAAAATTAAAGTTTTGTAATTTAAAAAAAAAAACAAGAACACAAGAATAGAGCAATATCGTGTTAATGTCATCTCATGGAGCGCATTCAGCACTATCCCTACAAAAAGTTTAAAGAAAAAATTTAGAACCGTTTTTGAGAAAATCTTTCTTCTTTTGTGATTTTTTAAAATTGCAAATATTGCATTCATTATTGCGCGAAAAATATTATAATTTTCAAAAATGTACTCGACCTTATTGATAAAACTCTTTTGGACAAAAATTTTATTTGAAGGAAAAAATCCCTATCTACAATTTTGTACTTATAGAAAGACGGCGAAAACATTTCAAACTTTTGCAATTTTCGAAAATTAAAGTTAACCGCGAAAATGGGACTTATGTCACCTTTATAAGTGTATTTTGTTCTATCCTTACAAGAAATTTAAAGAAAACATTTGGAGCCGTTTTTGAGAAAACGTTGAAAATGTCCGGGGGACTTCATGTAACCAGATCGGCGGTGGAATATTCATTTTGGAAGAAATGGTGCGTATGGTTTCGGCGCTACAGTTGTTCACAGACTGACAGACAGACGGTCAGACAGACGAACGGACGGACGGACTTTTTGAAAGAACGACTTTTTCGGTATCAGGGGACCCCAAAACGTGTATTTTGTTGAAATTTGGAAATTGATTTTCGGCGGCATTACATAACGTTCCCTGTACTGCGTATATGCCCCGTATAGACGTACGCATACGGGAAAGTAAAAACCACTTACTTCATTAGCGGCATTTCATTGATTTATAAAATCAACAGTCAATTCTTGACTTCATCGGGACCACACAATAACTCCTTTTGAGTTACATTTCAAGGAATCGTCAATCCTTTTGTATCATTGTTTATGCAGAAATTCATTGTAGATATAAACATTTTTATTAAGTTTTTCTGAAATTACACGTTATTAATTCGTTTACGAGAGACTGGGGAGGCGTAGAAATTCTTTTGCGTAATATTGGGATTTCATCACGAGTAATGTGAACAATTACATCATCACAACATCACCTGCAAATACTGGATTTCTCCAAAAGGCAGAGTTAAGTTGATGAACCCGAGAGGTTATTTGCGTGACCTAAAAGATGAACTGCATTCCTCGAATTTGGTTTTTAGGCGATTTTGTCAAGTTCAATATGGATACCGCCATGAACACCGCCAAACTCCAAATCATTCAGAATATATATTCTAGACTATTTACAAAATGCACCTTGTCCCAAATCCACCACAAGCAATACGATTTCAACAGCAAACCAATAAAATACCAAATAGGCTGCATGTCCCACAACTTCTGCCAAACTTAACAACCATATCAGAAGGAATCCAATGAAAAATTGCCAGAAATCCTGACGACACAGTAATCGAAAGTAGATTCATATTGCAAGTATTTCTAAAGGTAATGGTAAGCGGAGATTTGCACGCAGTTACTTTGTAAGAAATAAAGGACTGTGAGCAGGAAAAGAGCAATTTTCGAATCCAGAAGGCTCGGCTTCAGAAACCTCTTATTGCAGAAACCTTATAACGAAAAGGGAATAAACCTTTTTTCTGTGTATATTAAAATAGGAAAACCCGGCAGACGTTGTTCTGCCCTTCATATCCCTCTTTCCCCTCCCATCTTGTTTTCACACTGTCTCTTCCTCCCTACCTCACTCTGTCCCTGTCTGTGTGTCTCTTTCTCTGTCGCTCTCTGTCCTTATCATTCTCGTTTAAATCAGATAATGCACATCTCTGAGCAGGTGAGGTAATATCGGGAAGCGCCCGACCAGCAAAATTTAATAGAATGATCAAGAAGGTTTCATCCTTATATTACGGTGTGAGAAACGTTTCTTTGAATCCTTCGGACTTTGAGGCCGTTTTTTTAGTTTTCAATGCCCAAAAACGCATCGTTTAGGAGTTATTTAACGACATAGATTCAAAATCCTGTCGAATGTGTTGCGGGTTGCATTGGACGTAAATATTTAGTTTCGTTCTACAGCGCCATGTAGTGGAGTTACAACAGATTTAACTGCATATAAACGTTCTCGGTGAAGAGACAAGTAGATATGCTAACTTTCATGGAGATTTGTCTAACGGTGTCGGAGTTTAACTCCTATGTACATACCAACATACACACACACACACACACACACACGCACACGTGTGTGCACACTTTTCGCTACTTTTTAGAAGATGATGAATAAATATAATTTAATGGATTTATTATCAGCGAATTTTTGGCGTGCTGTGAGGCGGTGAATGGGTACCCATGTTATTTCACAACAATTTTATAATCATCAAAGATTACTTATTTGACTCAATCATTGGGTTACATTAGTCCGAATATGGTCAATTTTACGTTAAAACATAAGTAGACAAATTGGCCGTAGCTCTAGACATTTTTATCCAACATACTTTTAATTTAGAGAATATTTAAACTTGAAATATTATTTTAAGATCTTTGCTTCGCACAATGTAACTATTTCATTGGAATCGGCTTAAATTGCCTTGCACGCCTTCACTGATAGCAACCCTCCTTTGAGCCGCTCTGCTGTGACCGATTTCTTTATTCACTATTAGGCGGTATTGAACGTATTTGAAGAGCGCCAAACGGGTTTGGAAGTTACTAGGTTATTGAAAACACTCTATGACATTTGGAAGCCCCTGAGTTATTTTTCCCTCTGCGTTTCGCTGCGTGCAACAGTGTCCATGTCGTCGCCCCCACTGGCCTGCCCCGCGCGCCGCCCGGCACCGCGCCACTTAGGAGGCACACCCATTAATGCATTAACAGGTGGCAGAAGACACAAGTTCTTATTGCGAAATTAGGTAATCAAGTTCAATTGTCAACTAATTTCACCTAGAAAACTCACAAATAAACAGGAAATATTTAGTTAACGGTCGCGAACAAAAGTGTTATCCTTGGTAGAAAAGTGGTACTCCTTCGTCAAGTAACGCCTTTGTGAGATCTTCATTCTGGCTTATGTTTTCGCACCAAATAACCTCGTTCAGAGAACTCACACCAGAGTGATTAGTAAAGCCTTAAGAAAGATTTGATTTGTGAAGAGAATAATTGAAATTCTTGTATACGATTTAATACTATTTTAAACATACTTATTAAGTTTATAACATAACTGTTACGCATAAATAACATTGATAACATAACTGTTACGCTGAAACTTCAGCAACAATTAAGATGAACAATTGGTTTAAAAATTGTTAGTTTTATAAATCTGCAGCGCCGGGCACTGCATTAATTTTTAGTTGCCTGATGCTTGCACGTAAAAATGTCAATATATCATCAACTGAGATTTGAAACGGAGAAGAAATTTTAAGAAAGGAAAGGGTGGCTTTTCAGAATGCATTAGTGATTGTGCCTCCTTCAGCGGCGTGGGCCACGGCGGCACCCGAGGCAGGCCGGCGGGCGCGATATTTCATCGCACAGTTGCTCGCACCGAGACAAACAGGGAACAATAGATCATAGGTTTCCAAATTAAATATGGTGATTCTTAAAGTCTTGAAACATCAAAACCTCTTTGATTTCTCTACAAATATGTTCAATACAGCCTAATAGTGAATTAAGGAATAAGTCAGAGCAGCGCGGCAGAAATGTGGGTCGTTAACAGTGAAGGCGCGCTGCGCAATTTTAAACGATTACAGTAAAATAGTTAAAATATGTGAAGCAAATTTTTTAAAGCAGAAATTTTAAGCTTTAATCTTCTGAAAATTAAAAGTATTTTAGATACAAATTTATAGAGGTATGGCCAATTGAAACGTGTCTATTTATATCGTTTTAACGTAAAATTAACCATTTTAGGACTAATTTAGCCCACTGTTTGAGTCAAATAAGTTAAATTTGATGATCATAAAATTGTTGTGGAATATCTTGGCACCTCCTTAGCCAAAAATATCTTTAAATTATATTTATTTGTTATTTTCTAAAAAGTAGCGAAAAGGGCCGAAAATGTGTTTAGAGGGGTTATGATACTCCTGAACCCATTTTAAAAAACACTTTATTGGTGACAATGCTGTTCTTTAATCGAAAAATAACTTTTCTTTGCCAACCCTTCACAAATATCTTCAATAAAACCTAATAGTGAATAAAGAATTCGTGTAAAGTAGTGCGGCACAAACGTGGGTCGTAAATAGTGATGGCGCGGCAACCGATTTTAGCCCGATTGCAGTGAAAGTCATTAAAGCAAAAATTTTGAGCTCTAATATATTATTAAACTAAAAGTATTTTGAAAAAGTATTTACGGAGTTATGGTCAATTGAAAAGTGTCTACTTCTATGGTTTTGACGTAAAATTGACCATATTCGAGTTAATGTGACACACTGCATGAGTCAAATAAATGTGTGATGATCATAAAATTGTTGCGTGGTAACGTGGGGCAACATCCCAGTCCAAAATCCGTTCATAAAAATCATATTTATTACTATTTATATTCGCTATTTTCTAAGAAGTAGCGAAACAGGCCAAAAATGGTGTGTTAATGGGGTTTGGTGTCACCTCTTAAACTCATTTTCAAAACGATTTTTCTTGGTGCCGATGTGGTTCTTGCATCGAAACTAACTCTTTTTCACTAAGTCATTGAATTCTATTTTTTTTTGCTATAGCTTAAGATATATATATATATATATATATATATATATATATATATAACATATAACAAATCTAAGCATATTTATAATATCAAAACTGTAAGCATATTTTGTCTCCTAAACTACGTGAAATATTCCGAATGTTTGAGCTGCAATAAGCACTCAAAAGGTGGTTTAATAAAAATGATTTCTGGGCAAAAATGTGCAATATTGGAAGTGTAGAATCAGTCCAGTATCATGTAAATTGTTTATTATTTACAAAATAAATGAATATATTGCTCTGAGAGGAATATTAAGCGAGAAATATGAAAAGAGTCGAATTATGTAAATTGGGTGCTTTTTTAATTTCTCGCTTAATTTTTCTTTCTGAACAAATATATTCATTTCTATTGTAAATAATAAACAAAGTACATGTTTCTGGAATGTTTCTATGTTTCTGTAATGCAAAATTTTTCCTAGAAATCATTTTTTCAAACTAACTTTTGAGTGCTTTTTGCGGCTCAACCGTTTGGAATATTCACGTAGTTTATTGGACAAAATATGCTTAGAATTGTCTTAAGAGCAGATTTTTGAAATTTCAACGTTTCCTCCCCGGACGTCCTGTATAGTCTCCGTCGGAGTGACTGACGTTTCGGCAAAGATGTTGTGGCCTTCCTCAGAGCAGTACTCAGATTCATTCTCCGATGGTTCGCAAAAGAACGCTTAGTGATTGATTAAGCAAAAACACACGCTTCTCAATGTTACGGGAGAAGACAATTCTCCGACAAATTGCTGGGTAATAGCAAAGATTTTCTCAACGAAAAATTAACACTTTGTACTTCTCCTTGTGCAGATTAGGTATTTATTTCGCATAAAATAACTCACTCTCTATTTATTTTTTTCTTACATCCTCTTCCTGATTCGAAACAAAGTAACCCAATTAATCAATGAATGTTTATTCAAAACAGATTTTTTTCCAGGACGACTGGTTTCAGATTCGAGAGACGAATAATGCAGTGAAATGTTTAAGAAAGGAAGAATGATTCACACCTATCACAGAAAATTGGTATTGTCGAGTGTGCAATTTATAAACTATCAATGCCTTCTCATCCCGGAAGTTCATTAGGTTTGAATGTTTCATAAGAGAATTCTTAGCTATTCTTTTTAAGCCAAGTATCATGTTTTACATGACGTGTCATCAAATTGTGTCGCATTGTGGGGAATTAAAGTTTTGGGAAAAAGTACTAGTTGTAAATTATATTCATTACACAGACCGGAAAGAATCTTTGTTCTTAACCCGGCAGTAGGCGCGCCAAGTTTTGTAACTAATTGAGGAATAGTAAAACTTCAATTATACAATTAATAACAAACTATTTTGTTTCTTTAATGAATACGTGTTTATTTCGAAATATTTATAGATAGTTTGAAAACGAGTTCAAATAAAATTTTAATTTTTAAGAATGTTCTTTTTGCAAACAACTTTTACAAAGCAGGAGCTCACGATTTTCTCCTCATCGCGTATAGAATGAAATCTCTTCTGCGCCTAAAAAACAGTAAAAATAATAATATAAATAATATGATGTAAAAATATTACAGAGTACAACATACATAACATAATAAACATACATAACAATATAAATATCATAATATAAATATATTATAATCACATCACAAAAATATTTGTCATGAAAAAATATTCTAGAACCAAAGCACATACCATGATGTAAGTTTGAAAATAAAACCCCTGTGCCATCCTGCTGAGAACTACTGTGGAGAGCGTGGCAGGAAGCGACAACAGATGTTGCGGGAGGTGACTCGGTGGCCCGCAGGCAGCGCGCCATCACCTTGGCGACGAAATTTCCACGAAAAGAAGGAAGTAATTGAAAGACGTCTTGAGATATGTGCACAAAGCTTTCCTCGAAAGGTGTTGAGAAGCTTTAAGGACTCCGTTGGAAGGTTAACTTACTCAGTTTCGCGATTGCTCCGCCTCGCAATTAATCTTTCGGCCTCGTCCTTAAAGACAAATGTAGAGGACTTCTTACATAAATATTTATTAAAATTTTAACAAACAAAAATAACCAAAATGTTTAATGGTTGAAAGTGTTATGTGGCAATAATTAAGATCTATCCACTTTCCGAAATCAGAGCCCAGGCAATTTTCTGAGATAAAATCGCTGTTACAGCATTGCAATGCTTTCTCTTTACTACGTAAGTACGTGGAAGGTGAGAGAGTACAGTTGCAAAAGATGGTCGAAGTCGCCGATCGCGCGTCGCCGTGGCGCGGGGACCGCCGCCCTTCTTTCCGCCCCCGAGCTCCTTAGCCTAAGGGATGGGCATTGGGTCAGGCATCACTTGGCTGCGCCAGGGCAATGGCGCCAGAGAGCCTTCTGGACTTCCCGAGCGCCCCCGGGGCCTGGAGGCACCTTTGCACTCCTTTGCACGATCTGCGCGCCAGGCTGCGGACCACCGCTCGCCTCCCGAGGCGCCGAGTAGTGGTAGTGAGCCACAACGCGTGCACGGGAACACGCGGGCCGCCCTTCTGCCACACGCTCGGCATTCGTCTGCGGCACCAGACGCTTTATACATCCCGGAACATTCATATTTATGTTTTCTTAAAAACGAATAATCAAGTCAGACTGGTTTGTCTATCAGCAAAAGCATCTTATGACGAGTACGTTTGAGATCGTTTCACTGCAATTGTTCAAGAAGATCTATGAAATCGTGATTTAGTTACAAAACGTTCGGTGTCGCATCTGGTGCTTCCAAACATTATTTTTTTGTTACATAGGTTTGTGTGTTCATAATAAATAGAAATGTTAAACATAGTATAATAGTTAAGTGGCTTATCCTCTCGGATCTTAGTAATGAAAGGTGTATATTTGGACCTTTAAAAACATGCACAGAGAGTTATGAAGCAACGAGCCATATAATTTAGATCGGATAATTGTTTTTGCTTACAAAAAAAACGGTGTCTGAGAACTACACGAATGCGTTCTGAACAGGTATTCTGAAGAGTATAAAGGTAGAAAGGGGGCAGGAAGCAAAGATAACCGGTCCCTCTTTCGCCCCTTGAAGTTTTATGAACAATGCGAATGATTACTTAGAACGTATAGTGACAGTGGAAGAATCAACATCATACTATTACAGAAATCTGCAGAAATATTTCCAAGAAGAACAAATTTTTCCATTCTCGTCCTTGCGAATGAAACAAAAACTATTGTATAAAACTATGCTCCAACAAAACTTCAAACTCTGAAATGGCTGTCAAGATTCAAGAACTACACCATCTTATTCAAAGGCTTGGTAAAAAACTTGTTATCTTCTTATCTTCTGGATTCCCCCTCTTCTGGATATACCACTGGCTGCACCAGGAAGTCAGATTCCAAAATCACTAGTCGACCTCCAGTCAGTAAAAAATGTGCATAACATAGCACACACGACAAATGATATCTGGAAGTACTTGTATGGAAAAATGAAAAACAAGTGGAGCGAAGATTGGAAAATTTATAAGGCTAGTAGTATTCATAAGAAGATAAAAATCTTCTACAACCTGCAAACTTCAAAAAAACTGTGCCGCAAAGATCAAGTTACAATCACCAGAATTAGATCAGAACACACGAGGCTTACTCACCTCTACCTAATATACAAGAATACTCCCCCAATTTGTAAAATATGTAATGAACAAATAACAATAATACATATTATTCAGGAATGTCCTATGTACAATCAATCCGCCAATCAATTTTACAGAACTTTAATTCTGACGCTTTACTTTAGTCAAGCTCCCTACAAGAAAAAAATTTAAAATTTTGCAAATCAATTAATTTCGAACTGTAAAACAAACTGTAATATTGTTTTTAAGCATACGTACTGTATAAATTATCACATGTAGTAAAATATTTCCAACCCCTGGTATAATATAAACTGTAATGTCTCACTATTCACTGAACAAAAATGTATAATTGTAAGAAAAAAAAAAAAAAAAAAGTAACCATGCTATGTAAACTTACAGAACTTTGTAAACTTAATGTATGTACCTTATTGTAAAATTACAGAATAGTCGCTAATAACCTCGCAGTTAATGCGACTATAAATAAATAATCAGAAAAAAGTATTGTAATTTTGACCCACAAAACCGCGAATATTCGATAGAAAATATCTTATTGTTCCTGTTGGGGCACTAGTAACAAAGCCATTGGAGCTACGAAAACATATTTCTCGTATTTTTATCTAAGTGATGTATGACATAGTATATCAACATAAACCTTCAAGAGTGTTTTCAGTTAGTGAACTCTTTTTGCACGCTGAGACTGGAACGCAGGTCTTCCGAATTAACTCGCCTGGAAATTTCGGACTCCGGCCGACGCTTCAAAGTGTAATTTTCTCAACCGAATATTATTAATGCGCAATTATTTTTGTCTCTTTGCAAAATCGTATTTGATTGTTTTTTAAGAGATGATTTTGAACTTGGAATTATAAGATAAACGACGTTTTTATGACAAAAATCGCTATTTCACCGGTACATAGGAGGAGAAATTTAAAGATAATACTTGCTGCTTTTTTAAAGATTTTGTTTTAGAAATTGCATAAACTTCAAGCGCAAATTACGCATATAAATACTCGTTTTTTCAAAAAATTGTACTTGATCTTTTTAAAGAGCTGTTTTCTTTACAAAAAGACTTTCTCTAAGACAAAAGCTGTGCATATGTCTTTAAGTTCTTAGTTTTCAGTTGGCTGAAATTCGTGGAAAATGTATATTCGTGGTTTTTTTTACTGTCCCTTGATTTTAATGCAAATCTCTTCACAATAATACCACCGATTGTCCGATTTATAAAATCGAAGCTGCTTTTAATGCAAAATGCGTACTAAAAACCAGCTATTTCAAAAAGATCATGTAGAATTAACACACCATTTCGACCCCCATACTACATAGCACAATTACGCAAAGAAAATCATTACGAAACATGAATTCAAATCAGATATCCCTACTACATATTCCTGAGAAAAAAAAGCTGATTTAGATCTAGACTAAGAACCCGAAATATAATTTCGTACCCCTTGTAAAAGGATGTAAGTTTTATATTTAATGTTAGCAAGTAATCTGTAAATATTATTTATTTATTATACTTATTTATTTATTTAATTACCCACAACAGGGCAAAGCCCCAATTACAGTAGGCATTACTAGGAAAAAATATACAAAACATACACAATAATAAAAAAAGTGTTTCAAATGATATACAAAACTAAATTACAGAAGTCCAATTACAAGAATACATCTTTGTGCAAAATTGATAAAACATAACACACCAGTAAGATAAACCAAAAATGGTAACATATCTTCAAAACAGCCATTACAAAAAGGAACAGAAATGAGTATAAAAAAATGAAAATAATACAAAAATGGAAAACGCATCTACAGAATAATCGGAACATAATAGCGAGCAATATTTAACACAATAAATCCACATTCAGTGATCATTCAATATTTTATTTAATTTCTCTTTATATTTTAGCAAAGAAAAACTAAAGTCTAAATCCCACACTCTACTGAATTCATTGAATTTTGAAGACATTCTCAAGAGTGGTGAATATTTGTGAGATGTTGTATTTGGTTTATTGAAATATAATAATTCTCGTCCTCTTAAATTTGATACTCGTGCATTAAATGACAATTGTGACAGCAATTCACTGCTATCTGATAGACCATTAACTATTTTAAATAAGAACAATTGTTCAGCAAAGACTCTTCTATTGGCAAGAGTAGTTAGATTGAATTCTTCAACTAAAATAGTATAAGCAACTTCATAAGCAGATTGATTGAACTTTTTGTAGTATAAATACCTCGAAAATCGTTTTTGAATTTTTTCAATTCGGTTACTTAGTGATATGCAATGAGGAGACCAAAATACTGAAGCGTATTCCAATCTGGCGCGCACAAGACAATTAAAGAGGAGTATTAAACTTGAGGCGTTATTGAAATTTTTGGAATTTCGAATAATAAAGCCAAGATTTTGTAATGCATCATTAGCTATATTAAATATGTGTTTATGGTAAGTCAATTATGTTGAATAGTAACACCTAAGTCTTTTACAAAATATACACGTTCTAATGATTCATTATTCATTGAGTAACTTGTTCTTAGATATGCTTTATTTCATATATAAGTAATGAAACAAACATTTTTTAATATTAAAGTACAAATCATTCTCTACATATACATATCTATGAATAGTTACATTGAACTATGTATTTTTCTTAAAAAACAAATAACTTAATTTGATGATAATTAAGTCACTGACATGGGAAAAGGCGTAACTGCCAAACATTAGAATTTTCCGGTTTTTCATTGAGAAGGTGCGCCGATGGCACAGGGAAGTTTATATACTAGGTACTATATATACGAAGTACTATATTGATAAGTAATCAATTGAATTTCCAAAACAAAACAAAAAAATGAACACATCTCCTATCAAAATCTGTACCCTCAGGTGGATTAGACTCACAAGTGTTTATTTTTCCTCTAATAAAACAAGACAATCATTTAATGACCTTGAAATGTGGTCACAGTACAGGATTTTTAAAATAGGACGGTCTTTAACGTCAGTGACTTGCCAGTGCTGGCAACACTTGAAAAAGACCAGCCGCCTGTGATGACCGAAAAGGGAGACTTATTACCAATGTTGGGACTCTTCCTTGATGCAAACATTATGCATTGTACCGGAAAATTTGTGCATAATGTATAAATAACATTAATTCCGAGTTTGAGTGATTTCTATGTTGTATATTAAGAAAGTAGTATATTAATGGACAAATCTGTGCCAGACTTCAAAAATGTCATATTTAAACTGACATGAATGTATGCCTTCCATTTAAAGCAGTTTCTGTATTAATATTGGTGACAAACTGACCATTTATTTTGTTTTTGCTTCCCCTAAAAAAATTGTTTTTGGCAATTACTACCTTTCTCATGTCAACGCCTTAATTTTTATAAACATTGTTATAGATGTTGTTCACTGGCTACACATTTTCAAATGCTTCTGGAATGGGAAATGATTACAGTGGAATCTCTATTATCTAGTGTTCGATTTGGAGGGATTTTATTTGTTCGGATTCTGTGTCATAATGAAAATAATTTACGAATAAATTGCAAAAAATTGTATCAGGGAAATGACTGTAAGCAAGGCAAGAAGCAACCTCAGGATCATTTAAATAATTTGATTTGATGATTTCGAAATAAAATTCGAATTAATCACTGAAAATTATGAGAAAAAATTAAGAAAGAAGAAATAATAAGAAAAACTATAAAATAATATGAAGCAAATTTCTGTTAATTAATGTACTATGTTCATTGTAATTTTGAAAATTCAAAACGTATGTTTTTCTTTTAAATATTTCTTAACCAACCTTTCGAGAGAGAATTTGTATTTCTCAATTATCATCAGAGTAGGACATGTTCCTATGTAGTTTGGCGGTTCCCCAGCAGGGCGCAGAAGAACGAAGATAAGGGTGCATGACGGAAACCTTGGCACCCTTGTTCAGTTTGTGCAGCTTGCTGCCTGCACTTTGCATCGAGAGGCTGTATAGTAAGTAGCTCTGGTTTTCGGAGAATCCTTTTGGTGTGGTAATATTACTTTTTTTTATTGTAATGAATTTATTTTTATAACTTCATCCTCAGTTGGGTTTTCATCTTTTATCGTAAATAGTAGGTTCCGACATTTAGAGAGAAAAGCCCGAGAAGTTATTTAGAGGTTGATGAACGGAAGCGAAGGGTAAGTGGCGGGAACAAGAGCAGTGTTTTGTAGTTATGTGGATAGAGCACGTTTTAATTTATTAAGCATTTTTTGGAGTAAAATTCCTTAGAAATTGTTGAAGGAGCTCAGAAATGTTTCACGTTCATTGCATCAATCACGTTATCGCGAAGGCTGGAGCTTTCACCATGAAATTGGACTCTCGTGGCGAAACATCAAAAGTGTAGCGAAGCGTTATTTCGCCTTCAAATTTTTCCAATCTTTCAGGTTACCTACGTAATTTTCCGCTTCTGAATATGCGGTCCCATTAAGACATTAAGTTATAATATTAAGAGTAGATAGAACTTTACTTCGAGGACAGAAAGTTAGGGTTCTTAGCGACCAATTGAATAGACAGGGGTCAAAAAGTCAAAGTTTTAGAATGTTCCTCCATCGAATAAGTTCCTTTATAATCGGGTACGGTGTAAATGGCGTTGCAAAAGCAGGTTAAACGATTGCAAAAAATGGCAAAAGCAAGATTCTTTTGGAGTGCTTCTAAGATACTGAAATTTAACTTTTCCTGTATCGATCTATCACTAATGGAAAGTGGAAAAATATTCCATAATGAAGACAA
>JAHLJT010008446.1:23026999-23132557 GCA_031308135.1 Acheta domesticus
CAATGGTGAAGTCTATGAAGACTGTTTGAAAATTAAAAAGCATCATGTAAGATATTGTGAATATTAGGTTTTTATAATTTAATGCCCATTCAAAAAATGGAGGCTAAAAGAAATGTTATTTCCAGAAACTTATCCTAACGACATAACTCCTTCAGATAACGAATATCAATTAAAAGTTCGTTCACGTCTAAAATTAAAAAACACTGTGCAAAGCCTTGCTCATCGGTTTTTTAATTACACAAACCATTGACCTCTGCCTATTCTGATACACGTACAGTTTGCTGTATGCAAAAGTGTCCTACAATGTAACTGTTTCACTGTACCTACAATATAACTGTAAAAGGTTTGTGTAACTGTCCCAAAGATGAATGATCCTTCCTAGGTTAAAACTGATCAAAAACTCCCTTAGTCAGACTGAAGAAAGCTGAAATGGTTTGGCTCTTATTTTCAAGAGGATGAACGTGCAAGTCACAATGGTCATTAAGTCGCGTATGTCTTGGATGATATGAAATCGAGAAAGAAAATTTAAAAATTTTAAATTAATAAAGATTTTATTTTGCTCAAAACGTGAACATTTGGCCTTTAAGACTAGTTAAATTATGATGTGTGTAATTACTTTAAACTGCCCTTCTAAATTATCTACAAAGCATCCTTGTACTCTTAATTACAATATCGCTATTTTAATATTTTAATAACTGTAAACTCAAAATCAAGCCTTTTTTCAAATTCCTTTTATTACCTATAAATTTGGTTTGAAGAAGTATTAACCTTAATAACTTTTTCTGTTGTTCATGTTGTAATGCAAATTGTGGGACTTAACATTTCAGATAAATACAAAACTAAAGGAACCATTAATACCTATGATTTGATAAGTTATTCTTCAAATGTGTAAAATGAGCGGTTACGTTTGGGAAAATTGCATAAAATAGCTGAACATAATTGATAATAGTGGATTTTGTGTATCATATTAGCTTTAAAACTCCCGTTTCACGTTTTGGAAACAAGAGGAAGGAATTTCACATGGACCTTGTGCTGCGAACTAGCCACGTCCCTGGTTAAAATAGTAATTCCTAAAATATTCCTGGAATTAATAAGTGTAATAAGGAGCATATGTAAATTAATATTAAACTCAGATTGTCCAGACAGCAAATATTGGGCTACGATCTTTAGTAACAAACTAGTATCATTCCAAATTTAATCCTGATATACTGTTGGAATTTAGGAATAGGATTGTACTGTTCTGGGCTGCAACTCGAAAAGTTGTTTCGCAAACCAGAAGTTAGAAGGAATTTGTTGGAACTACCGATTTATGGAGTTGAATGTTATTATAAAATAACATGTTTGTACAAACTAAATATATACAGTGATTAGTGCTTTAATTTGTTGTAACATGGACAAAACAAAATTAGTTCCAATAGTGTAACAAAATGTTTAATGGTTTTTTGGAGTGATACCTCCGTATACCCTCCAAAGGAAGACTTAATCCACTTCCACTAAAATCATAGTTGATTACTTTTCTTAATCCAATTAGGATTTATTGAAATCCATAACACTAGATCATGAAATGCCGTTCATATTGTAACTCAGAATAATTGGTTTGTGATTTATTTTTCGGCTGCAAACGAATGCTGATAAGGCTATTAGCAGATCCTTCAGGTCTAGGAAGTCTAAAATAATCCTTTCGGGCTGCCGTATTATTTTTATCTCGAGGAAACGCGCTGAATTTGTACAGTTTGTTCATCCTTGGTAAATTTACAGGTCAAGCTTAATTTTTCCATGTATGCTCGGAATTTTAAACAATTTTAAAAATAAGAATTCTAACACCTACAGAAATAATCGTATGTAAAATTCTTTTGAGAAAACCGCTTAAATGTAAAGAATTCTCTCGTACCCTCACTTTATTCTTCTCTCTCCAGGAGGCAGTAGTAAGCATGGCTTGTAATTTTATCAAAACGGAAGTTCCCTGCCATATTTCGTGATCTCATACCTTGCACACTAGTCTAGTAGATTTGGTAATAGGGTCATTTAAACCCGAACAGCACAGAGGTAACAATTACATTTTTCAGGAAAACTATAACAAATAAGCAACAAATCTAGCATTAATTAATTAAATAAGTCGTGAAGTATCAGACTGCTCAGTCAAGCAAGGGGGTTAGACAGCAAAACAATTTTAGTTGTATAGACCTGAACAGTACAGCAGGGTTAGTATCTCGCAATCGAATCAATGATCAGGTGAAAGTGAAAAAATCCTAATCCAACGTCATCTCACAAAACAAATTTAATCTAATATCAATAACTTCGATTTTGTGTGGATACTTCCATTGGTTAATTCGTTAAAATTTTCTTCAATAATAAGCCCTCTTCCATAATCACCGGGAGAAGTGGCTCAGTGCATCAACTGATGTCACTACAGTATCTCTGACCGGGAGGTCCTAGGTTCGAGTCCCGAGGGCGGCACGGTTTTCGACACTAACTTGTCAACTAGGTCGAATTCAGTCGCTGTTTGGAGATTTCTAGCGGCCGACAGCTCTGATAAACAGCAGGCAGAAGCCGGAACAGTACCGTAACAAACAGGAAGTCACAATAAAAACCTTCGTGATCTCGCCTTCCTCTTTGTCCTATCCTCACCCCTCGCACCTCACCCCCCACAACTTGCCCACTAGCATGCACTACAGTACCACACATGCCGGGAGAACGACTTAGAACTTGTCCCGGCTGGGGCGGTGCCCCGCTGGTGGGAGATATCTGGATTCGTAAAGTCCTGCTAGTCCATGCTAGGTCGGCGCAGAATCTCATCCAGCGGGGGAAGATAACCATTGAAAAAAATGCACTACACTCAAGGGACTAATGACCCTACAGTACCGGTACCAGCAGCGTATAAGCGACTCTGACAGTTCAACGCGCTGTTCCCACTCATTACTGCGCTCATTACTACGCTCATTACTACCTTACATGACAGATAAATTAAATCTCAAAACTAACCCTTACTGACCCGGCTATGATCCGTGCTGATATAATGTTCACAATCTTCACCATAGCCAAACCCTATAGACTCCGCTATTTGAGATATGAGCGGCAACGCGGAGCCCTGGCTGTAAAAATAAACAAATCTTCCCAAGCTGATTGCTTCAGAGCAGGTCACATGACATGCCAAGCACGTAGTGCGAGCAGTCAGTCACTTATACGCTGCCGGTACTGTAGCAGTATGAGCTTGGATCGTGTTGTTAGGCGGTCTTTAGCATTCCCCACCAGATAGCGCTGCGAATTTCACCAAAAAGACAAAAAAAAACGAATTCAAATGATTATTCACATTTAAAATATGAGGTTTGGAAATTAACGAAATAAAAATATTATTCATTATGATTATATTTATATTTTACAGCAAACTCCTATATTTTTATTGTATAAAAATACGAATTACGACTATTTACATAACAAAGGGGTATACAATTACAGGGGGGGTATTGAGTGAGAGATAGTGTAAGAATTACGAAGCCTAAGAGATAAGAGGGATCTTTGTATTACTCATTCTAATGACTGAAACAGAGATAAAGATTTTGTTTTGAATGAATATAGCTTACTCAGGTTCGTTTAAGTTTTATTTGTTTCTTAATTTTTCTCAAAGGTATAATGATAATAAAATCCCCAACAAAAATCCCTAAAATCTTATCTCCCCCAAAATTACACTAAAGGCAAAAACACACACACTAAATTTTGTGATTAAATCATCAGCATGGCAACACTGAGCCCGGAATCAAACCTCAATCCACCCTAATTATCCTGCACCTTCCCGAGCTGATGCTCATGCGCGTCCGCGCATGCGCAGGAAGAACAACTTCGCGCGTCCATGGAGCTGATGTCGTCGGCGATGCAGTGCGTGGAGTCCTCGCTGGAGCAGATGGAGGGGCGCGTGCGCGACACCCTGGAAGAGGCCATAGGAGAGAAGGTTGGCGACGTGCTGGAGGCGATGGGACGCCGCCTGGAGCGGCGGCTGGACGAAGCCCTCGGCGTCGCCCAGAAACGGATAGACAACCGGCTGCGCGCACATTTCGACCCTCGGCGCGGCAAGGGTGAGAGCTTCGACCCCACGCATTTTCATTTATTTTCGCGCCACGAAGAGAGTGCTAATATTTGCCTTGTGCAAGAACCTGATGAACTAGGATTGTGAAAACGGTCACATTTTACGTTTATTCAATAAGTTATCTCTGTTCAATGTCCTATTCATAAACTGTGCATACACTGTGGACATTTACGCACAGACACACGAGGCACGCACCTACAGCGGCAAAATGTTAGGGGCGGCAACAATGGCGTCTAAAAGCCTCTTCGTCGCATGCGATTTTTCTTTTTTTTTAAATTTGGATTTTATAGTGCGATTTTTCTAACTCTGCCCCTCAAGCCCCTGTGGCCACGATGGAATATCACGCGGCATTTCGCGTTTTTCTCCGTCGAGCCACTAGAAGTCGCGTGGTCGCAAGCACTGCTTGATACGACCGTGATCGTGCGATTTCTGACGGCACAACTGAGAGGGTCGCGAAGTACAGTGATATATTCCATCGTGAAGATGGGCCTTAAGGGGGAAAGTTAGAAAATTCGCAGTATATTCTCGTCGCCGATCCCCGATGGCCGAGATCGCTATGGCAGTAGTGCCGTAGCGATCTCGGACAGAAGGTTCGCGGGTTCGAGTCCCGCCTCGAGCATGGTTGTATTTGTGTTCTTTTCACCCCCTATCATCACTATATCGCGTCATCTTCAGTTACCATAAAGTTAATGGTTAGTGGTCGCTAATGACCTAATGTTGATGCGACCTTAAATAAAAAGGGAAAAAAATCTTCTCGCAGAGAATTCTAGCGGTCGGCTCCTGTTAGAAAGCTTTTTTATGAACCGGGTGTATGCATAAAAAATGATGTGGGCATGGGGCAAAAGGGATGTGGATGTGGGGATGTGGGCAAAAGGCGGATTAAAACCTTTGTCGCCTATACAGGCGGTTTTACAACGGTTTTAACAAAGGTTTTTACACGCGGAGAATTGCCGCTTATATTTTTCAAATAACCCAGGAAAAAAGTCATTTATAAGTATATGTTTGAAAATTTATATCGTATTTATGATTAATTTTCCCGCTAACAGCTAAAACGTTTTTCCTCCTCAGACTACACCGAAAAACCGCAAAATCTGCCAGTAATTTCGCTGATCCGGCAACAATGACCTCAATAGAGAATCATAAGTTATAAGAATTTCGATTAAAGTAACTGGAATCGATGTAATATAGACTCCATTTCGGTAATGTTCATTCAATTTTTGAAGTGCATCTGAAAATGTAAACATAGTTCATTTTGGACTTACCACAAATCATATACCGGTAGGTAATATCTGCTTGTTAATAAGTTAAGTGGCGAATATTTTAAAATTGTCTTGAAAAACTCCTATACTGCGATTTTTCTAACTTTGCTCCTAAAGGCCCGCCTTCACGATGGAAAGTCACGGTATTTTCGCGACGTTCTCAGTCGTTCCGCCAGATATCGCATGATCACGTCCATATCAAGCGGTGCTTGCGATCATGCGACTTCTAGCTGCAGGAGAAAGATGTGAAATGCGGTGTATTATTCCATCGTGGTCATAGGGACTTGAGGGGCAGAGTTAGAAAAATCGCACTATAAAATCGAAATTTAAAAAAGGACGAAAAATCGCATGCGGACGAAGAGGCTTTTTAGACGCCATTTTAGTCATTTTGCCGCCCCTAAAATTTTGCCGCTGTAGGTACGTGCCTCTGGTCTATGCGTAAATTTCCACTGTGTATGCACGGTTTATGAATAGGACATTGAACAGAGATAACTTATTGAATAAACGTAAAATAGGACCAGTTTTCACAATCCTAGTTCATTAGGTTCTTGCAGAAGGGAAATATTAGCACTCGCTTCGTGGCGCGTCACAAGGAGTCTTCCGGTTTGCCTGATACACTGAAGTTTCTTTTTGTCTGCAGTGCTGGAGAAAAGGTGAGAAAGAGGAAATCTTGCCTCGCCCTGCCAACAACTCCGCTTCCTTGCCAGCCGCCCCCGCCGCGGAGGCCGCTGCTGACCCTATGGCCGCCCACATCCTCGCACGTATCTCCGCCCTTTCTCGTGCCATGGCATCCGCCTCTGCTTCCGATCCCACCCCCTCCCCCGATCCCAGAGCCGCTCCCAAGGCCGCTCCCGCCTCTGCCCTCAGTCTTTCTTCTGATTCGAGGCCCGCTAGCGCCTCTGCTCTCGATCCCGATCCCTCAGCCGCTGCCACTCCTGCTCTCACTCCAGAACGATTCGCCGCGCTGATCAGCGCCCTCGCTTCCGTATCACTCTCCAATCCCGCAGCCGCTGCTGCTCCTGCTCTCACTCCTAAACGAGTCGCCGCGCTGATTAGCACCCTCGCTTCCGTATCACTCTCCGATCCTGCTAGCACCGCCGCCCCTGCCGCCGGTCCGGCTAGCACCGCCGCCCCTGCCGCCGGTCCGGCTAGCACCGCCGCCCCTGCCGCCGGTCCGGCTAGCACCGCCGCCCCTGCCGCCGGTCCGGCTAGCACCGCCGCCCCTGCCGCCGGTCCGGCTAGCACCGCCGCCCCTGCCGCCGGTCCGGCTAGCACCGCCGCCCCTGCCGCCGGTCCGGCTAGCACCCGCCGCCCCTGCCGCCGGTCTGGCTAGCACCGCCGCCCCTGCCGCCGGTCCGGCTAGCACCGCCGCCCCTGCCGCCGGTCCGGCTAGCACCGCCGCCCCTGCCGCCGGTCCGGCTAGCACCGCCGCCCCGGCCGCCGATCCGGCTAGCACCGCCGCCCCGGCCGCCGATCCGGTTAGCACCGCCGCCCCGGCCGCCGATCCGGCTAGCACTTCCCATACCCATACCCATTCCCGTCCCCGCTCCCGCACGAGTCTCCGCGCTCAGCCTCGCCCTTGCTTCGGCCTCTGCTTCCACCCCCGCACTCCCGCCTTACCCTGGAGCCTCGAACGCCCTTGCCCCCTTAGAGTGCGGTGCGCAGTCTGTCACCTACGCCACCCCGCCGTCCCCCCTGAACCTCCTGCCCCCTCGACCCCCTCTGGAGTCGCTCCCTCCGCTCGCACTGCCTTCGCCGTACAATAGCTCGCCCCCGTCGCAGCAGCCCTGGGAGCGGCCAGTCATCGGCAAACTCCGTAACAGTATCAGCCCGTTCCCTTCGCCTGCCTCGCCCCCAGTTCGACCTCCAGCAACTCCTCTAGCTCCGCCCACAACCCCGTCTCCAGCCCGGACCCCAACACCACCATCATCCCCGCACCGATGTGCAATTCCAGCACCTCCTCCAGTTCCCCTTCCAGCCCTGCCCGTGTCTTTCTGCACTGCCCCTTCAAGACCATTGATCTGGCCAACCCCTCGTCTTCCGCACCGCAAGCCCTCAGCTCGTCATCTCTCCCCGATTCGCTCTTTCTGCCTCCGCTCGCTATGCCTCCGTGGATGCCAGGAAACGGCTCTTCTGCTATTCCTCCCAACCCCACCGCCGCCAATGCATGCCCCGGACCCGCTACCCGTACGGGACCCAACGGGCTGGCCAACGGGTTGGCCAATGGGCTGGCCAACGGGCATCCGTCATCGGGGTCGCCATATTCGTCTTCCTCCTTCTCCCTGGCCTCCTCCTCGGATGCGGATGGCGAGGGGACAGACAGCGGCGTGTCGATGCTGGTGAAATGCCTGATCGCGGCGGCGGAGCGCGGCAACATGGAGCAGGTGACGTCGTGCTTGGCGGGCGGCGCCCGCCTCGACGAGAAGGACTCGGACGGCAACACGGCGCTGCATGTCGCTGTGAGCAATAACAGGTGCGTCTGATTCACACAAGTGTTCGCGTTCGTGTTCGCGTTCGTGTTCGCGTTCGTGTTCGCGTTCGTGTTCGCGTTCGTGTTCGCGTTCGTGTTCGCGTTCGTGTTCGCGTTCGTGTTCGCGTTCGTGTTCGCGTTCGTGTTCGCGTTCGTGTTCGCGTTCGTGTTCGCGTTCGTGTTCGCGTTCGTGTTCGCGTTCGTGTTCGCGTTCGTGTTCGCGTTCGCGTTCGTGTTCGCGTTCGTGTTCGCGTTCGCGTTCGTGTACACAAGATCGAGATGTAGTGAATCTGAAAGGAATGTACCACCACGCTAAATTAGGCTAATTTACACTGGTAAATGTATGGAGTTACACTCGTACGAAACCAGGACACACCAGTCTGGCGATTTTGAGGGAAATCGATGCTTATTTAATTTTCTGTACAAAATGTACATAAATTTCAATGCAGTTCAGTTGCACGGCCAATTGTTACTTTCCAATAGTAAACGCTTTCATGCTCACGCTTTCATACTTTCACACCATCTACACTAATCTTTGCTCCCAAAATGGCAAAGCAATAGAATGTGTTTTCTATTGTATTGCCACATCCAGTTATCAAATTCTCTTCGATATACACTGCATATCTCACCTGTAACGAGATGATCGTGGTTGCTAGTGAAATATGAAAACAGTTAAATGGTGCTAGATGTTTCCCTTCTGGAGGGAGTCTTCAGAGAGAATTACGAGAGCGAAATATGAAAAGGACAGTAGAATTAACGTCTAATTAGTAACTCACTCTGAACCATAAAATTGCGTAAATATAAAATTATGTACCGCGAACATGTACTAGTTGTAATGATCTCAGGCGACAAAGTGCCCTCGGGCCGAAGGCCCTTGTGGGATTTGTTGCCGCTCGATCATTAGGACCCTTGTAAAGCACCTGTTGCATAAATAACGAAGTACTAGTACAAAGTAATAACTCCTAGGACTTGCGAAGTAAACCCTCATTAACTCGCATTCAAAGGCACCGAAATAATAGGAGTTAGTGTTTTATAATATTCGGATAACCGAAATGTCCGTATTACCGTAATTCCTTCCCGGAACCAACGTTTTGAATTGAATTCAATTGATGACTTATTTTACGTGGCGAGACTCAGGCCATGAGGCCTGCTCTTCCGTCTGACCACGCAAATTTCGCTACACTCCCTTCACCAACTAGCGGAGAAAGAAGGTATTATCTCGGGCGACGAAACAGGCGATTTAAATTTTGCTCAGAGGTTTCATTTAGACTTGAGGATCTTTCACATGCAAGTAAATCTACTAACATGGGACAGCCGGCTTTACTTCCCCTCCGAAGGAAGGCGTACGAAGGATTTTTTCGCCCTTAAAAATCCACGGCTTCGATCGGGTTTGAACCCGCGAACTTGGGTACAGCAGTCCGTTATGCTAACCGCTATACCATCGCAAACCGCAAAACGTTTTGTTCGTGTTACGGCGAAATTCGTCACGTGAGTTCATGCTAACGAGGTTTTACTGTATAAAATTATAATGCTAGTCCAGGCTGGAGCGAAACCCCCAGACTCCACCTGCAGGTTTGTATCGGAGACTTTGCGATCGTGTTTTGCCATTTGTGTGACCGGGTTCGCAGGCCTCAAGTGGTGGAGTACCTGCTGAGCGTGGGCGACGACGCGAACGCGCGCGGCCGCAACGGAGCCACGCCCCTCCACATGGCGGTGGCGGCGGACCCCTCCGGGCGCTGCGTGCGCGCGCTGCTTGCCGCGGGCGCCCGCCCGGACATCGCCGACGACGAAGGCAGGACGCCGCTTGGCCTCGCCGTGGCCAGCGGGGACCAAGGCACCTTGGAACTCCTGCAGAACGCGGAAGCGGACCCCTGCGACGGCGTGGTGAGGCGCCTGGGCCACTAAGCCGCGCCTGGGCCACTAAGCCGCGCCTGGGCCACTAAGCCGCGCCTGGGCCACTAAGCCGCGCCTGGGCCACTAAGCCGCGCCTGGCAGGACAGCCGGCCGCGGGCGCCATGCACAGCCGCACGGCTTTGCCCCGACACCTGGCCGGTTGCGCCATGCGCAGCCTGCTCGGCCGCTGAGCACCGCCCCGACACCTGGCCGCGGATACCATGCGCAGCCTTTCCGGTCTCACAACGCCGCCCTGACGCATGGCTGCTGAGCAATGGGCGACGCCACCCGACCGACGGCGCCATGCTCCGCTTCTGTACCCCGCCCTGACACGTGGCCGCGGGTGCCATGCGCAGCCTGCTCGGCCGCCCTGTCACCTGGCCGACGACGCCATGCGCAGCCTGCCCGGCCGCTGAGCCCAGACATCCGGCGGCCCGCACTCTGCGCCACACGCCCGCGGGGAACGGTTGATGGGGGCGCTTACCCGAAAGTCCGCGTTCAGACCTGTCTCTCGGAACAAGCTCTTGTGCGTTCCAAATATTAGAAAAGGACAGAATATTGAATTACAAAATGGGACTGGTATGAGTGGTTCAAAAATATTTTAAAAGTAGAATTAAGTGTGCATGTTTTATCCCAAATAAATAAAAATTGTGCTCGATAGCAAATTTTTGTTCGAAATTCTCTGAATAACATTGTTAATTAAGTTTTAACGTTTTATTGTAACTTATTTTAAAAATTGCTATTTTGACAATGGAGAAAATTGCATAAAATTCATTGATTTTTTTTTTTCTTCTAACAAGACTAACAAAAATATTCCTGGGAACGAAAATATTCCTGGGGGTCCTACAGATTTTGAAAAATTTAAAGTAAAATAAATTGTAATATAAATGGACGAATGTAATAATTTCTGTAGTACAATGGTTTTAGTATTTACTAGTTTGTTCTTAATTAGGGTTATTACCAGTTTACTTGTTACAAGCTAATATGCAATACTACGATATAGAATAAAATCAGTGTCATACAAACGGGAAGATAGATATGTAAAAATATTTAGTCCTGCTTTTCAAAGAATTTACTTTTGTTAATACTTAAATATGAATTAAATTATTTTGTGTGCTAATTATAGTTTTAAAAATGACTTTTAGATTTCGAATGTTTGACAATTGTATTAAGTCGCACTTAATTCAAAATAAACAAGGCATTAACTATCAGCATTTTAATTGAATTCCCTATTTTCAGTATCGGGAAAATAACTTAAATGGCTCTCATCGCTTAAATCGCTTTCATGGCTTAAATTGTATGTGAAATATCTCTGGTAATGAATGCTCAGTGCACATTTGTAATACTGAAGATATACTTTAAAGCTAGCAGGACCGCAACAAACATTATCAAACCATGTGCAAAATTAGGCTAATTGAAGTTAACGATGTAGGTTTCAGTAAGAAATTTTGCTTTTCTCAATCGTGGATTCTTAGCTTCCATGTATAGTTAGTACTGAAAAGTTTAAAACTTTGCCTTAATTGTAGTAAAAAGTTGATTTTTATGTTCTTGCGGCAGGAAGTTGATTCAATCAGGAAGAGCACAATGAGGAATAAAGCCAAAATCTATAGCTCATTTGCTTTTGCAAATAGTTATTACCCTGGAGAGCAAATTTTTCTTATAAATTCTTGCCACGAATGCTAATTTCCATCCGCATTCAGAATTAAGCTTGTATATGGCTTAGATAAGGGATCCCATAATTGAATAAAACTTGCACAGGCCATACAAACTTGCACAAACTCCCCGTAGTGAGTTTTTCACTGCTTTTCGACGTTAAATAAAAAATAGCTCCACGGACTTAGTGCTGTGGTCTTGCGCTAGCAAACATTGATGGCGCGGTGTTATCGATTGCGATATTTTGCTTGTTCCTGGAGTCTCTTCTGCCTTCAAATTGCTCAATTTTCTTCATGAGCCCTTCTCCTAGATGTCCTTTATCTTCATTTGCTATGTATATCATATTCTGCACTGTGTTGAGCCCTAAGCCGCCATCCTCATTTTAGATTTTTCTGAGATCTAAGGGCCCCTGCACACGAGCGTTGCGTAAACGCGCGTTATGTAACGTGCGTCGTAGAATAACTTTTACGAAGCGGCAAATGAGCGCTTTGGCCTTTCCACATAAGAGTTAATCTGCGACGCGCGTCAACAAAACTCTTGTAACACAGGCCTGAAGTGGTCACCAGTGGAATTGGGAACTCTTTGCGATTGCTGCCACTAGCTATGACGTCCCGTAAAGGAATAGAATTTAATTCCTGATATTTATTATAGTCGTTTAGCTAGACTGCATTCTGGAAATCCAGAAGCGTGTGTATCCAAGAGTAGGTCCCCTGTATTCTCGGCATTCAGTAAAACTCAATATGGCGGGATATCGTTACATAGAAAGGGTAGAGAGAGATAGAAAATGTGCAGAAAGGAAACAGATGAAGAAAATGAAGATATCCGAGGGGGAAGAAGGAAGACACTAAGAGAGGGTAAGTCTGTACATTTATAGGAGCAAATCAAGAGATCATTCCTCAGGGTCTCCTTATAATCCCTTCGTGGTCTTTAAGAGAACCACGATTTCAGAAATTCTCAAATACAATGTGTTAAGAAATTACAGTTTTTACTATTCATTATAAAGAATTAGTAATATAGAAGTTTCATTTCGCCCTGCGTACCAGTTCAACAAAACAAATTTAGAAAAATAAAAAAATCTCAGTGGGCAGATGAGTTTTTGCACTTGGGAAACAATTTGCAAAAGAATATTTGTATAGCGCTTGGAAAATTGTAGAAAATAATTAAAAAGCATATTTTCAAAGTGACATATCTAAAAAAATACTTTTCAGGAAGGAAAATAATACAAGATTAAATTTATGGATCAAGATAGGCTTCAACTGTTTTCGGATAACGTTTAACATAGGATAAAACCCATTTTTAACCACATTTGGCATCATGATAGAAACGCCTCATGAGAAAATATTAAGACGTAAAACCAGAAAATAAACGGAAATAGAGGAACTTTGGAAGTAAGCTCTTCAATTGTATTTCTGAATTTCTAGAGAGAAATTTACTTCATTTTAAGTTTGCATCTCTAATTGCTACAATTTATTAAGCATTGATATCCTCCTTTTCTCCTTTTGGTATCTTGTACAGTAAAACAAATGAGCAGTACCATAGTTTGAAGTAAAATACTATTTATTCTGATTTTTTCAGTCTCAATTTATATAGCCTAGTTAAGAAATTAAAACGTTGATTTTCGCTTTTTTAAGAGTATATTTTAGGTTCTTACAATGGGAAGTCTTGGAGACCTAAAATCGTAAAAATCCTGATCACTTTTAATGTGTCGTAGTTCCGCTGTCCACCGTCAGGTATGGTAGGGGAAGGGAACGTGAGGGGAGGTTTTGGCTTTTCGCTCCCACCCTTTCTCCTCCCTCAACCCTACCCCCAAAACCTTTTGGGGCGACTTCCATTTGCTTTGTGTTGACGCCAGCTGTTCGAATCGAGAAGCTGAGGAACTGCCGGTAAGTGGCTCTGTTTGCCAGGGAGGTTCCTGGTTTGGAAAAATTAAGAGGTTTTTTTGGATTGTGATGCATGGAATCTTAGATTTAGATCCATATCTTGAACTTTCGTCGACTTTCAGTTTACATGTGTAATTTTGTTTGTGAATGTGCACTATATTAGGCGAGGATTCAACTTTGAAAACTAGATGTAACTTGGAGATTTGGATACAAAATTACAGGTCTGTAGTAAAACCACGCTATAAATGGAAGTTTCTGAATAAGTTAAGAAATTGTTTTGAAAACCAATAACCCGATTCTCTCCAAAAATGATAAATGCAATTTTGCAAAAGATGAGTCCACTTTCATTTCATGTCTCTCTTCGACGCTAAAATTTGCCCATGTGGATAGTTCTCTCAATTTCAATTTAAAAAAAATAATCTATTGAAGTTTTCATCGTATGTTGCATCATATAAAAATATTGACATTTATCAGATGTGTAGATTGTTAAACGGCAGATATTTTGCCAACCTGCTATGAAATTGGAACCCTTCTGTGTTCTGGAACTTACCAATTTCCAATGCAATAAAGAGGTCAGAGGGAGCCTTCGAATAAGATCAGTTTTTTCTGATATATTAGTTATTGGGGGAATCGCATACGTGGGATTTGTTTCCCAGGTCCATGCTTTGCTAATCTTATTAGCAAGAGATTTGTGGCAATGCTCAAAAATTGCTTATAGAATTGAAGGGCTTAGTGGAAGAAGGTGTTAACTCAGAAAATGCCCAAAAGAGATATTTGAAGTTTAGTGAACTTGCCTGGAACTTTTTTTTAATATTATTGAAAATGATTTATTTTGGTTAAAGTAGGGTGTACGGCACACCCTTAGAGAAGCGAGGCGAAATGAATAAAACTTCCCGATAGGCGATTTTCATGGCTCATAAAGTTTTGAGACGCCCTTATAAGCTTTGTCCCCCCCGCATTATAATGCCAAATTACTTTCAAAGGCAAGTTTTCTCGCTTCGCTCGCCCGGATCCAAGTCACGGCGAGGCTCGGGCCTTCGGCCCTCGCGTTCACTATAAACAACCTTGAGTCTATCCACCGCATAATTGCCAATTCACTTTTATAAGAAATCACTTCAGTAAGAACTTTATAAGAATGCCTTCAGTATTTAAACTGCGCAGTTACAAACACGTGAAGATATGCGAAATGCCTGTTTGAACGACTTCCGTAAGTGGTACCGTACACCAGACTTTAGCCTTTTTTTAATTTTTTTTTCTTTCCTTGGTCTAAACTATTTGGTGTACCATCTATGCTCTTATCTCTAATAAAACTACAAAATATTCACATCTTTTTTGGAAGGTGGTGTCAACTCAGAGTTGACAGCTATTGCCAGTAAGGAGACATAAAGAAACACACTGCAGGAAGGTGTTAACTCTACTTTGGGAATATTTTCTGATGAAAAGTAATCTGAAAATGTTGCTTATTTTAAAAATAAAGAGCTTAGTGCATGACGATGTTAACTCAATTTTTAGTTTTGCCACCAAAACTATTTTTCTAAGAGTTTCCTATTAATTGCCTTGCTGCTTTTGATGAAAATCACAATAGGTCATAAAAAAGAACTAATATCTAGGAGTATAAAAAAGTTCCATCCAATTTTACCAAATCAAATACCCCCTTTGGCCATTTTTAAGTTTATACTTTCTTACACTAAGCCCTTTAAATATTACAATATGTATTACTCATTTGAATGAATAACAAAACTTATTTTCTAATGAAATTAGCACTAATGTGAAATATCATGCAGCAATATTACGTGCTTATTTTTTCTCACAATATTACAACTCCTCTCACTCGAATTCGTCGGTGGAAATAAAAGAATACATTACATTCAAAAGTTTATTCAAACTACTAATTAACGTACAAATTAATCTCACCTCTCCAGGAACTGATATAATCCCCGGAAAACTGGAGGAATGAATTTAATTTGTTTGACGATATCGTCATATTATTTTTTGCGATCACGTGCAAAAAGGTGCCAACTGTTGAGTCAAGTCTTGCTTGTAAACTCTGAGATAACACCTTCTTGCATACACCGTTTCCTATGTGCGATGGGTTGAACCTTCTTCACATCAAATATTTCGAAAAATATTGTGATTTTTATAAAAACTAGTAAAGCAACTGATAGGAAACTCCCTGAAAAGATGTTTTGACGATGAAAGTAAAAATCACCAAATTTTGAGTTAACACAATCATGCACTAAGATTTTCAATTCTCTAAATTTTTTCTGTTCATACCCATGATAAGAACAGTTGGGAAAACATTTACGTACAAAATGTTATTGAAAATACTTGGTATTGTTGTACGTGGACCATTAGTTTGTAAAGTGCACGAACACACCACACTCATCGTGCTGGATACTCGGATTATCATGAAATTTCACCAGCTGATAGAACACTATGTAAGACACGCACGCACGCACGCACGCACACACACACGCACACACGCACACACACCTTTCCTGATCTCTGCGCTTCTTGCAGCGGGCGAACCGATGCTTCGGCAGTTCAGAACGTCTATCTACCGGGATCAGATTTTCAAGCGCGTTCGTTCAAGAACGATGGCAAAGGCCATCGCTGGTGACTTGTTAGTTTGATGCCACAGTGACACATGTTCTGCGAAGACTATTAGTAAGCGCACGAACATTTTTTACTTTCTCGCCCTTTTGTTTTATATTTATTATTTTTATTTAATTATTATTTTATTTCTTGTATCTACTTTTATTTATTTACTGATCTGTCCTGCATTTATTTATTTACGTATTTATAATTCAATAAAACTAGTCTGATTCATTAAACCACGTTGTAATCATCAAATTCTATCATGCATAGAAATAAGAATGTAAGTAAGCATTCAATAGTTGCATTCGAATTACTCATGCACGTGCAAGTAAAGTTCTACTCGTCCTTCTGCACCGGCAATGTAAACACCCGTTATGTCACCCCGCCTGCCCTCCGAGGCAACAGAGACCGTGCCCCGTGATATGCTGATTAGCGGCGGCATGGATCATGAGTAACGGCCGCAGAACCAGAGGCGAGCAGCGATTTACGCTCTTCCATAGGCGGTAAAGTTATGAAAGGTCTCAATTCTAATTCTCGCTAAAACCCCTACTTGCAAAGCTTCATAGTAAGAATTTGAATGTAGGGGTTTGGAAAGGTGCTGAACAAGCTGGTAAAATTTCATGTCAGTCAGTGTCCAGCATGCGGAAGGTTACATGTAAGTGTACTATTCGTTAGATGGAAAAACGGTGAAATACTACCGCTCACGGTTCTCATTATTTCGACCTTGAGCAAAATTCCAATGAATCATAAAATATAATCTATGAACTTGTCATTGTTTTCTTCGATTAATAATAAAACCATATTCTACATGCCTTCAGTATCGATATATTAAGTTTCGAAACTTTGTGCTGATATTGTCTACGGTAAACAATGCACTTAACTCTTCAGCTTGACCTGGGATAAATACAATAGCAGTTGGTGATTGATGAAGCGCAAACCTTCGGGTTACATGGTATGTCCAGTGCGATTTTTGTAACTTCGCCCCTCATGCCCGTCTTCACGATGGAATATGTCACGATATTTCGCTTTTTTCTCAGTCATCAGGCTAGATATCGCATGATCGCGACCGTATCAAGCAGGATTTGTGATCATGCAACATCCAGCGACATGAGCGAGAAAGACGCGAAATGCCGTGTGATATTCCATCATGGCTTTAGGGGCTTGAAGGGCAAAGTTACAAAAATCGAACTATAGGCTTCTGGGTTCATTCTTCATTTGGTGTCTTCAGCAATATCAAAACAGAATGAGCAGCTTCCTTTACTTGTATTTGATCTCTGAAAACAATCCTCAAGAAACTGTACCAAATTTTATATTGTAAATTAGAAAGCTGTTATTTCTATTTGGCATTTTGTCATCTGTTACAAACATCTGACTAAATAACTGAGCATTTATAAAAGTTGTCATTATTTTGGGAACGGTAGGCCAGTCTCTATTGCCCTCAAATCATTTAGCAAAACAATGTCCAAATATAATTTGTAAACCTAAATATTGTGTGTAGAGTATTTAAATCCATTATATTTCCCTGTAATACTAAGTAGCATAATTAATATTTCATATTCTGATAACGGGTACTTCAGGGTTACGTTCTTTTCAATAAGATAAAGAAATTCGTTAGTCTTATCGCTAATCATAATGAATTAATTCTGGCGACGAGAGAATGGTGAACGAAAACTAGGAACGAGGGCATTGTTTCGTAGCTTAAATGAGAATCTTACGAATTTATTAAAATTAGAAATAGATTTGCGGAAAATCCCTTGGAAAGGCTCCATCTCTGTTAATCGTCGAGACAGAAACTCGGAGCCTATACTTAAAACGCTTGTAGCGAAGCGTCAATGGCGTCATAGCTGTCCAGCAAAAAGTATTTCGAAATGAAATGTTGCAAATCGTGCATTGCACAGACTTGATGTCTTCATAGCGTAGGCCCAAGGTCGACGATTAGTCATGATATTGTGTGAAAATATAAATAAAGGAAAAAATTTTATTTTTTTAAGTTTGCGGTATTGAATTGTTTTAAAATGAAAGTTTGGAAAGTAGTGAATTGATAATACAAATTGCTTTTGTTTTGTTGCAGTTCACGCTGAACTAGGCCGAGCGTCGCCGAATACACACAGTCAATCCGAACAAAGACTAACTATGGGAAACGTGCATGCAAATGAAGGCCGCCGTTTGCAGCAGCAGCAGCAGAACCAGCAGCAGCGTCGTGGCAGTCTGCTGGAGATCGAAGAACCAACGGCTTCTTCTCCCCCCACAGCGGCCGCCCCGCCCGGCCCGCACCTGCCGCCAGCGCTCCAAGCAGCCACCCCTCTATCGTCGATGGAGACCCAGGTACTATACCCGCACGTTTTCTTACACTGCGATTTTTCTAACTTTGCCTCTCAAGGCCCATCTTAACGATGGAATATGCCACGGTATTTCGCATCATTCTCAGTCGTGTCGCTAGATATCAGATGATCGCGACTATATCCAGCAGTGCTTGCGAACGTGCGACTTGTAGCGGCACGGCCGAGAAAGACGCGATATGCCGTTCCATCGCGGCCCTAGGGGCTTGAGAGACAAAGTAAGAAAAATAGCACTATAAGCCACCGAGTACGTAACCCCACTCCTGTACTAACATTAGTTGAATTCAGAATAAATGACGAACGATCTTTAAAAAAAAAGATATCAGATATATTCGCTCCTTTGTAATAGAAACTATTTTGCATTGAAAAACGAGCTACAGATTTGATATGTCCTGTCGACAATATAATCAAACATCCCACTCCTCTTGCATCCTGCAAATCGAGGGCTCAAGAAAACGTGTGGGAGTAATAGCAACGTTCCCTGCGGCAGAACTCGCAAATTGCGTTACAAGGATTTCTCCAAAGTGCTCTTCGATTAGATGCGTCGCCATTTACTCATTTTATACGGAATAGTCTGCCATTAGGCATCACAAAATTCACCCATAATTCTGTCCAGATAGCACCGCCGTAGAGGTTTTTGTACCTCAGATTTTGGTATAATCTGAAATTTTCATAGGCTTAGAATATAATTAGCTTATGCTTAGAATTCGAATTCCACTTAACGGATATAATTTTTCTTCTAAAGACGCAAATCTTATTCAATAATTAGACATTTTTCAAGAACTGCCATTAATTTTTTCCGTCATTAATTTATTTTTTCCGTCATTAATTTATTTTTTCCGTCATTAATTTATTTTTTCCGTCATTAATTTATTTTTTCCGTCATTAATTTATTTTTTCCGTCATTAATTTATTTTTTCCGTCATTAATTTATTTTTTTCCGTCATTAATTTATTTTTTCCGTCATTAATTATTTTTTTCCGTCATTAATTTATTTTTTCCGTCATTAATTTATTTTTTCCGTCATTAATTTATTTTTTTCCGTCATTAATTTATTTTTTCCGTCAATAATTTATTTTTTCCGTCATTAATTTTTTTTCCGTCATTAATTTATTTTTTCCGTCATTAATTTATTTTTTTCCGTCATATAATTTATTTTTTCCGTCATTAATTTATTTTTTTCCGTCATTAATTTATTTTTTTCCGTCATTAATTTATTTTTTCCGTCATTAATTTATTTTTTCCGTCATTAATTTATTTTTTCCGTCATTAATTATTTTTTTTCCAGTCATTAATTTATTTTTTCCGTCATTAATTTATTTTTTCCGTCATTAATTTATTTTTTTCCGTCATTAATTTATTTTTTCCGTCATTAATTTATTTTTTTTTCCGTCATTAATTTATTTTTTCCGCTCATTAATTTATTTTTTCCGTCATTAATTTATTTTTTTCCCGTCATTAATTTATTTTTTTCCGTCATTAATTTATTTTTTCCGTCATTAATTTATTTTTTCCGTCATTAATTTATTTTTTCCGTCATTAATTTATTTTTTCCGTCATTAATTTATTTTTTCCGTCATTAATTTATTTTTTTTCCGTCATTAATTTATTTTTTCCGTCATTAATTTATTTTTTCCGTCATAATTTATTTTTTTCCGTCATTAATTTATTTTTTTCCGTCATTAATTATTTTTTCCGTCATTAATTTATTTTTTCCGTCATTAATTTATTTTTTCCGTCATTAATTTATTTTTTTCCGTCATTAATTTATTTTTTTCCGTCATTAATTTATTTTTTTTCCGTCATTAATTTATTTTTTCCGTCATAATTTATTTTTTCCGTCATTAATTTATTTTTTCCGTCATTAATTTATTTTTTCCGTCATTAATTTATTTTTTCCGTCATTAATTTATTTTTTCCGTCTATTAATTTATTTTTTTCCGTCATTAATTTATTTTTTCCGTCATTAATTTATTTTTTTCCGTCATTAATTTATTTTTTCCGTCATTAATTATTTTTTTTTCCGTCATTAATTTATTTTTTCCGTCATTAATTTATTTTTTTCCGTCATTAATTTATTTTTTCCGTCATTAATTATTTTTCCGTCATTAATTTATTTTTTCCGTCATTAATTATTTTTTCCGTCATTAATTTATTTTTTCCGTCATTAATTTATTTTTTCCGTCATTAATTTATTTTTTTCCGTCATTAATTTATTTTTTTCCGTCATTAATTTATTTTTTTCCGTCATTAATTTATTTTTTCCGTCATTAATTTATTTTTTCCGTCATTAATTTATTTTTTCCGTCATTAATTTATTTTTTTCCGTCATTAATTTATTTTTTTCCGTCATTAATTTATTTTTTCCGTCATTAATTTATTTTTTTCCGCTCATTAATTTATTTTTTCCGTCATTAATTTATTTTTTCCGTCATTAATTTATTTTTTCCGTCATTAATTTATTTTTTCCGTCATTAATTTTATTTTTTCGTCATTAATTTATTTTTTTCCGTCATTAATTTATTTTTTCCGTCATTAATTTATTTTTTCCGTCATTAATTTATTTTTTCCGTCATTAATTTATTTTTTCCGTCATTAATTTATTTTTTTCCGTCATTAATTTATTTTTTCCGTCATTAATTTATTTTTTCCGTCATTAATTTATTTTTTCCGTCATTAATTTATTTTTTCCGTCATTAATTTATTTTTTTCCGTCATTAATTTATTTTTTCCGTCATTAATTTATTTTTCCGTCATTAATTTATTTTTTCCGTCATTAATTTATTTTTTTCCGTCATTAATTTATTTTTTCCGTCATTAATTTATTTTTTCCGTCATTAATTTATTTTTTCCGTCATTAATTTATTTTTTCCGTCATTAATTTATTTTTTCCGTCATTAATTTATTTTTTCCGTCATTAATTTATTTTTTCCGTCATTAATTTATTTTTTCCGTCATTAATTTATTTTTTCCGTAATTAATTATTTTTTCCGTCATTAATTTCTTTTTTCCGTCGTATGAAGTTTTTCCGTCATTAATTTATTTTTTCCGTCATTCAATTTTCTTTTTTCCGTCATTATTTATTTTTTTCCGTCAGTAAATTTATTTTTTGCCGTCTATTAATTTATTTTTTCCAGTCCATTAATTTATTTTTCCGTCATTCATTTATTTTTTCCGTCATTACTTTATTTTTGCCGTCATTAATTTATTTTTTCCCGTCATTCAATTTATTTTTGCCGTCATTAATTTATTTTTTTCCGTCATTAATTTATTTTTTTCCGTCATTATTTATTTTTCCGTCATTAATGTATTTTTCCCGTCATTTAATTTATTTTTTTCCGTCATTAATTTATTTTTTCCGTCATTAATTGTTTATTTTTTCCGTCATTAATTTATTTTTTTCCGATCATTAATTTATTTTTTTCCGTCATTAATTTTATTTTTTTCCGTCATTAATTTATTTTTTCCGTCATTAATTTATTTTTTCCGTCATTAATTTATTTTTTCCGTCATTAATTTATTTTTTCCGTCATTAATTATTTTTTCCGTCATTAATTTATTTTTTTCCGTCATTAATTTATTTTTTCCCGTCATTAATTTATTTTTCCGTCATTAATTTATTTTTTCCGTCATTAATTTATTTTTTCGTCATTAATTTATTTTTTCCGTCATTAATTTATTTTTTCCGTCATTAATTTATTTTTTTCCGTCATTAATTTATTTTTTCCGTCATTAATTTATTTTTTCCGTCATTAATTTATTTTTTTCCGTCATTAATTTATTTTTTTTCCGTCATTAATTTATTTTTTCCGTCATTAATTTATTTTTTTCCGTCATTAATTTATTTTTTTCCGTCATTAATTTATTTTTTCCGTCATAATTTATTTTTTTCCGTCATTAATTTATTTTTTCCGTCATTAATTTATTTTTTCCGTCATTAATTTATTTTTTCCGTCATTAATTTATTTTTTCCGTCATTAATTTATTTTTTCCGTCATTAATTTATTTTTTCCGTCATTAATTATTTTTTCCGTCATTAATTTATTTTTTCCGTCATTAATTTATTTTTTCCGTCATTAATTTATTTTTTCCGTCATTAATTTATTTTTTCCGTCATTAATTTATTTTTTTTCCGTCATTAATTTATTTTTTCCGTCATTAATTTATTTTTTTCCGTCATTAATTTATTTTTTCCGTCATTAATTTATTTTTTCCGTCATTAATTTATTTTTTCCGTCATTAATTTATTTTTTCCGTCATTAATTTATTTTTTCCGTCATTAATTTATTTTTTTCCGTCATTAATTTATTTTTTCCGTCATTAATTTATTTTTTTCCGTCATTAATTTATTTTTTCCGTCATTAATTTATTTTTTTCCGTCATTAATTTATTTTTTCCGTCATTAATTTATTTTTTTCCGTCATTAATTTATTTTTTCCGTCATTATTTAATTTTTTCCGTCATTAATTTATTTTTTCCGTCATAATTTATTTTTTCCGTCATTAATTTATTTTTTCCGTCATTAATTTATTTTTTCCGTCATTAATTTATTTTTTCCGTCATTAATTTATTTTTTCCGTCATTAATTTATTTTTTCCGTCATTAATTTATTTTTTCCGTCATTAATTTATTTTTTCCGTCATTAATTATTTTTTTCCGTCATTAATTTATTTTTTTCCGTCATTAATTATTTTTTCCGTCATTAATTTATTTTTTTCCGTCATTAATTTATTTTTTCCGTCATTAATTTATTTTTTCCGTCATTAATTTATTTTTTCCGTCATTAATTTATTTTTTTCCGTCATTAATTTATTTTTTCCGTCATTAATTTATTTTTTCCGTCATTAATTTATTTTTCCGTCATTAATTTATTTTTTCCGTCATTAATTATTTTTTCCGTCATTAATTTATTTTTTTCCGTCATTAATTTATTTTTTCCGTCATTAATTTATTTTTTCCGTCATTAATTTATTTTTTCCGTCATTAATTTATTTTTTTCCGTCATTATTTATTTTTTTCCGTCATTAATTTATTTTTTCCGTCATTAATTTATTTTTTCCGTCATTAATTTATTTTTTTCCATCACTCGAAAGTGGCTAGTGACGCTTTCGAATCAACTGCCTAATTAATGGAGTTAAATCGCGCTCTCTGCGGAGTACAAACGATTTTACTATTCTGCTCAAATCCGCGCGATTGTCTAGCGTTCTATTTTAGAATCGACTGTTCTGATGTTTCACACAGAACATCCTTGGAATATATTTTGAAAGTGTCGTAATTACCGGTTTAGACACCTGTATACCTTAAAGAATAAAAACACGATAGATCGTAGTGCGAAAACTTTAAGTGGCTGAAGCCTCGACTGCTGAATACCATAGAAGGCACCAAGTACCCTTGCAATCTGGAACTGTCACGCCACTTACTTTTTTATGACCGTCAATGTTCATAATGAACACGAGTGCTAGGTTTCGAGCATCTGGCACTTTATTCTCGAAGTTTCGAGCATCTGTATGTTCTAATCTTCACTAAGATCTGTAAAGGTACAACTTTACAATTATGTACATGCCATTAAACATTAATTACATCAGTTTGATGAATTAAAAATTTCTATGTCTGCATATTAGTTAAAGAAGACACTAACGTATCTCAGAAGACTCACTAACACTAAGGTTGTGTTCATTTAAATTTTCATCTGATTATGAAACAATTTAGCACAGAAACGGCATGAACAGGTATTGTGGGTGTACATCACGCCGAATCAACCACCAGGCCACGATTAGATTTGAACGTCTCAAAAGGGGGAACAACTACGTACGAAACTCTTCTGGGATGTGTGTGTTATCTTGAGATGAAAGTAATCATACAGTAGGGGGACTCTTGCGCATCGTATCAGCCTTCAGCCCATCAGCTTCCGAAACCAGTTTGCGTCACAATTTTAGCGGGAATTTTAAATGCAGTAATATACCAAATTTCCACCTCGTTACAAGACATTGAAACATTCATGCATTTCTTTTAAATATAGCATCTTGCACACCATCGTGTTATTTTTGGTTGTTTACCGTTGAAAATTATCATTGTCTACCACTTTCAAAATGTTTTCTCAGCACTAGCACTCCTTGCAACATGGCGGCCAGTTGTCTCCATGCAACATGGCGGTTTCAAACAGAGTCCGTGCTGTGGTCACGTGGTACGTGACGCAAACTGATGGTGCGCAGAACGAGCAAAAATCGGTGCGCCGGAGGAACTCAAACGTGTATTGCCACAATGGGTAGTTTACGCACAGTGTTGCCAGGTTGAAGATTTTATCACTAAATTTCGTGTTTTGCCTTCAGTGCAATTTTTTGGAGAAAAGGTTGTAGGGATTTTTGTTGGGAATTTTATTTTCATTATGCTCGCATCCTTTCTTTCAAAAACGAATAGAAGAACTTAAACGAAACTGAATGAACTAGATTCATTCAAATCAAAATCTTTCTCTGTTTCAGTCATTAGAATGATTAATACAGACATACCTGTTAACTCTTAGGCTTCGTAACTTCTATACTCTTTTACTCAATAACACCCGCAGTAATTGTATACCTGTATCGTTATGTAAATAGTCGTAATTCGTATTTTAATATAATAAAAATATACGTGTTTGCTGTAAAATATGAAAATAATCATTTAAAGAATAATGTATTTTATTTTCAAACCTCCCCATATATTTTAAATATAAAATATATATTTTGCTTTGGTGTTTTTCGTCTTTTGGTGACTTTCGCCGCGCTATCTAGCGGGGAAAGCTTAAGACCATCTGGCAACACTGTTGGCGACAAAGAATATATTCAGCTGTTGTCTGATCAGAACGCGTAGCAACTGCTTTCCACCATGGGTAGTTTACGCAGATGGCGACAAAGAATATATTGAGCTGTTGTCTGCTGCCCGCCTTTCCCCTTAGGTATTTTACGTAATGGCAAAAAGAATGTATAGAGCTGTTATCTGGTCAATACGCGGAGCAGCTGCGCACCTTTCACCTTAGGTATATTACGCAGATCGCGAAAAGGAATGTATACAGCTGTTGTCTGATCACGACACGGAGCAGCTGCCCGCCTTTCACCTTGGGTATATTATGCAGATGGCGAAAAAGAATGTATAGAGCGGTTGTCTGGTCACTACTCGGAGCAGCTGCGCGCCTTTCCCCTTAGATATTTTACGTAGATGGCGAAAAAAATGTGTAGAGCTGTTGTCTGATCACGACGCGGAGCAGCTGCACGCCTTTCACCTTAGGTATATTACGCAGATGGCGAAAAGAATGTATAGATCTGTTGTCTGATTACTACGCGGAGCAGCTGCGCGCCTTTCACCTTCGGTATATTACGCAGATGGCGAAAAGAATATATCGAGCTGTTGTGTGATCACTACGCGGAGCAGCTGCGCGTCTTTCCCCTTAGGTATTTTACGTAGATGGCGAAAAGAATATATCGAGCTGTTGTCTGATCACTACGCGGAGCAGATGCACGTCTTTCCCCTTAGGTATTTTACGTAGATGGCGAAAAGAATATATCGAGCTGTTGTCTGATCACTACGCGGAGCAGATGCACGTCTTTCCCCTTAGGTATTTTACGTAGATGGCGAAAAGAATGTATAGAGCTGTTATCTGATCATTACGCGGAGCAGCTGCGCGCCTTTCACCTTCGGTATATTACGCAGATGGCGAAAAAGAATATAACTATCTGTTGTCTGACCAGGACGCGGAGCAGCTGTGCGCCGCTCTGCAGCTGCTGACGGGCAAGCTGCGCCGGCTGGGGACGGGGCTGGAGCAGGTGGACGTGCGCGAGCGCGAGCAGCTGGACGAGGTGCTGGGCGACCTGCTGGGCAGAGCGCTGGGCGACGCGGTGGCCGAGATGGAGCAACGTCTGAACCTGCTCCTTGCAGCCACCGAAACGAGACTGAAACTGCGCATGCGCGAACACGTCGACGCTCTGCGCCGCAAAGGTGAGCTTCTCGCACGTTCGCTTTTCACGGCTTCTTCCCGTCCTTACAGGACTGTTTGAGGGCGTTCCTCCCTTCCTTTGGGGACTGTTTGAGGGCGTTCCTCCCTTCCTTTGGGGACTGTTTGAGGGCGTTCCTCCCTTCCTTTGGGGACTGTTTGAGGGCGTTCCTCCCTTCCTTTGGGGACTGTTTGAGGGCGTTCCTCCCTTCCTTTGGGGACTGTTTGAGGGCGTTCCTCCCTTCCTTTGGGGACTGTTTGAGGGCGTTCCTCCCTTCCTTTGGGGACTGTTTGAGGGCGTTCCTCCCTTCCTTTGGGGACTGTTTGACGTTCTTCATTAAGCAGTGTAAATATTTATATTGTACCGTGATTTGTCGGCAGATCGAGAAGTGTGTAAGAAAAGCAGAAAAAACGTCTCGCTGTACGTCGTCTAGTGGTTCCTCTGCAGCTTCCAATCCAGTCTCCATCCAACAACCCGCACCCATGCCACTCAATGGGGCTTCGCTCCTCGCCTCTTCCTCGAACCAGGGCGCACTGCCCACTATCCTCCACTCATTCCCCCAAGCTCCCCGTGAGCAACTTTCCGTGCCTTTCCCGCCCCCGCCGTATCTTCTCCTGCCTCCGGCGCCGCCGCTACCATTCGGTTCATCCCAATACCTCTTGGCTCCTGGCTCCCTTCCTCTGCTTCAGCACACCATGCTCCATCCCTTTCCGCTCGCTGTGCATCCCTCCAACTGCACCCCATCGTACTCCTCAGTCTCCTCTCAAGTTCCTACTGGAGACCCGGATTATGCCCCCGTCCCTGCCCCCGCCCTCACCACCACCTCCATCCCTATCCCCGTACCCGCTTCTATCTCCGACCCTTTCCCAACCCCCGCCCATTCCTCCGTCCCCGCTCCGGTCTACGTCCTGAACTTCACTCCTCCCCTTTCCGCCCCCGCCCCCACCCCTGCCCCCACCCCTGCCCCCGCTGCTAATTCCGACACTATCCCTACCCCCGCCCACGCGTCCGTCCCCGCTCCCTTGTACGTCCTGAACCCAGCCCCTCCCCTTGTCGCCCCCGCCCCCACCCCTGCCCCGGCTGCTATTTCCGACACTATCCCTACCCCCGTCCACGCCTCCGTCCCCGCTCCCTTCCACGTCCTGAACCCAGCCCCTCCCCTTGCCTCGACCACCTCCGCCCCCGCGGCTAATTCTGACTCTATTCCTACCCCCGCCCATGGCTCCGCACCCGCTCCTTTCTACGTCCACACCCCCTCCATCCCCCCCGCTCGCTTATCTATCCCCTCGCCCGTCCCCGCCCCTGCCAAAATCGCCTCCTCTGCCTCTTCTTCCTCCTCGTCCTCCGGCGTCTCCTCCTCCACGTCCTCCGCTCTCCCGTCTGACCTTTCTCACTCCTCCGTGCCGCGCATTGGACGCGGCGAGCGGCTACCCAACGGCACGCGCCTGTCAGGGTCCTCGTCGTCCTCGTCTTCCGGCTCCACGGCGTCCTTTGCCCTGTGGAGCGAGGGGTCGGCGCGCGGGGGCGGGGCGGAGGCGGAGAGGCTGGTGGGTGCTGCGGAGCGGGGCGACCTGGAGCAGGTGGAGGCGTGCCTGGCGGACGGCGTCCCCGTCGACGCAAAGGACTCCAGGGGCAACACGGCGCTGCATTGCGCCGCGGGCAACGGAAGGTGCGTCACGCTCAAGAGGTGAAGCGTACACCACGCGTTTACACTTCGATTTAATATTTTCACTATATCTCGACCAAGTTGAGAATGATGTTTACAGGAGCGCGCCACTCTGTGTACACAGCCCAAACGACAGAGACGGAGATATAAGGATACTAGATTCGAAATTAGACCGTACCAAAGTATTGCGGGAAAAAAGCGCGATTTATTTCCTTGCAAATCTAGTATCTTTCCAATTAATATTTTAACTGTGTTTGGACAAGTCTGCACCTCATATTGGAATAAATAAAAGTATATTTTTCTCCGCAAAACGATTCAAAATTTTCAAACCAATTCCTTAGATGAACAGTAACATTCATATAGATCGTTTATTTTAACTTGAATAGTTTCTCAGAATATAAACAAAATAAAATTCTTTTTATGCAAGAAGTAACTACCACCATAATTAATATTGTAGATACGTATGACAGTAAAGTTAATGTTTTGGTACTTTATTTTCATACGTAACAAACCACCTAAAGCCTATGGGGAAAAAGATTAATGAAGAATACAAAATGTTAAAATTCAATGAATAAGTATTAAAAATTCAAAATAAATAGAACTTTTTATTACTTTCTTGTACTAGAACGGTGAAAAGTAAAAAAGCAACTTAGAGACAAAAATAACCGTTCAAATCGTGTTTGATGTGTCTGAAGTTAGTTTATCAGCTGATTCACAACCTCTATGAAGGAGGCAAGGTGATTCCGTAGAAGCAGTCTCTGAACTCGCTTTACGTTCCTGGCGACTTTGTTAGCGAAACAGACTTTACAGACCCGTGTTTACACTGTTAGTTCCACGACGTGCCGCAATAGCATCCTTCATTATTCGCTTGGTCGAGTTATACCAATTTTAATTGTGATTGGAATGTTTATTTTCTTTGCATACAAAAGTAAGTCACACAATTCAAAGAAGAAAATTAGACAATTCTTTCAACTTACCAGGTGCAAATGAACAGGAAATGCAGCGAAACTTAAATCGCTTTAATCAGCAGCAGCAGCAGCAACAATGCGACATCCATACATCAGTTTTGAACACTTAACCCCATTAGTATCTACATAACCCAGCGGGACATATGTGCCATTGGTAGTGAAAGGGTGAAACATAGCTACACTTCAAGATCACGAGCTGGAAGGAGAGGGGAATAGTCATCCAATCGGAAACTTCGTTAGGACTTAAATTTTTGGTACTGGAGCTTCTGATTGGATAACAATGTCCCCCCCTCTCTTCCACGCCGTGACCATGAAGTGCAGCTATGTTTAAATTGGAGTATTATCGGACTTCATGGAACAATATCTAATTGCGATTACTGAAAACGGATTCTGCACAAAATTCGTACTACTTGATTCTGGAGGGAATGGTGGCATAAGGTACAAATCACTTAGAAGGTAACCTTATGTTATTGTACGAGAGTATTTTGTCAGGATAGGTTTAAGATTTCGTTTGTAGGCATGGTGTCACTAATACCTAATTGGAGGATACGATTGATCATATATCGAACTTATTGGCCTGTCCGTCTTAAAAATAAAAATTCCTGGTAATCTTAGAGGGATGCGATTCAATAAAGTTTTCCGGGGAAGTCCCCAAAGTGCCTGATCTATGAAGTATTGGACGGGTAGACGCGTTCTTCTGGCAATTACCCCATTGGAGAATGCAAGTGTTTCGCTGGCGGGTCTGTTGCTGACACGCCTGGTACATTGCACCATATCGTACACGGGATAGTCTGGCAAAATATTTTGTTGCAAATTAAAATGGTAACAGTAAATTGACCAAATATCTAAAAGTTTCTTCACGTAGTCTGTTTAGTGACTTTGTATCAAATATTGCATCGAACTATGGTGCTCCAAAACATTTTCGTAAAATTTCAACTATAATTGCGGTGCTGTACAGGTTGGATGCGGTGGAAGCTTCCTCTCAGCAATTCTAATCTTTGTCGGGCCAGGCCGGAACTAAACTCCCCATGCAGAGCTACAGCGGAAGATTAAAATGTAGTGGCGAAGCTGAAGGGTAACCTGGGAGCCTTAGGCACTTTGCCCTGTAAGTGCGAAAGAAAAGGAGATGGCGCGCGCCCTCTAGTGCGCATGCGCGGCAGGGCCAGCCGGTGTCTATCCACTGGCAGGTTCCCCGCTCACCTACGGACCTTTCCCTCGCGCGTAAGCGGGGGAAATGGAATCGAAAACATTTAATTTTCCTTAACCTTCCACTGGGCGCAGTCGTAAATTTTACGACAATAGCAGATTTGTTTGTTTTTGCTCTCAACTCATTGTTGTCAAAGACTTCCGCGTTCTTGGTATTCCTTGCAGGTATCTTTAGTGATGCATTCCTGCAGCCACTGTTTAGTTTGCACGCTATAGTCAGTTTTTGTAACGCTCTTTTCGGGATAAGTGCATAGTGACGTCAACTTTACGCTGCGCGCCGGCTGTTGTGCTAAAATATTGTGTAATAATTTGGCCTAATTGAAATTTTCTGTAAAATGTCCAGATAAAGAATTAATGTGAACGAAAATCAGAATATTTTTCAAGAGCTGTCTGATCGGAAGATCATGAATTGGATAGTGACAGTGACAGTAAACGAATGTTAAAAATATAGACGAGCATCAGAACGATACTGGATCGGAACAGGATCTTTTTGGTACTAAATACGAACGTTTATCAACGGATATGTTTTTTGGTAGTAAATATCATTCTTAGATATTATAATGAGACATAAAATTCCATAGTTCTACAATTTCTTTGGTTTTTTCAAGAGTCATTGAATGTCGTAAAATTTACGACACGTGCCTGCTGGTGTGAACGTTTTACGCGCGCCTGCTGGAAGGTTAAAGATTCAGTAAAAAAATATTGACAAAATGGCACACGTAACTACAGATTTTATTGAAAAATCAATTGAGTAACATAAGGCCTCCAGATTACTTCAGCTTTGCCCCCGTTTAAAATGTGCATTGATTTTCGGCCCCGTGTGCAGGCTGGAGGTGGTGGCGTTCCTGCTGAGGGCCGGCGCCCCCATCGACGCGCGCAACGTGGACTGCGCCACGCCTCTGCACGCGGCCGCCTCCTGCGACGCGTCGGGCCAGTGCGCCAGCGCGCTCCTGGCGGCGGGCGCGCAAACCGACGTCGCGGACGTGGACGGCTGGACACCCCTGCACACCGCCGCCGCCTGCACCAACGAAATCACTATGCAACACCTCCTGAAGGCGGGAGCGGACAAGTACGTTCGCGACGCGCATGGCCTCACGCCGTACGACCTGGCTCGCGGCGCCATCGCCAGGCTGCAAGCTTGCTGAGCCACGCCCCGACACTTGGCCGCCAGCACAGCCTGAGCGGCAGCTGCGCCCCGCCCCAAGACCTGGCCGCCAGCGCAGCCTGAACATTTATGCACATTTGTGAACGATTTGTATAGAAGAATCAGATTTGACCAACACGTAAAGAACAAGATTACTTGAACAAATACAATATTACTTTATAATTTATAGCATGACTTTCAACACGATGTTTTTCATTCATTGTAATAGAAAGTATATGTGAATAATATAATCATTTTTAAGTTAGTTATTTGTAAGGTATAATTTAAGAATACCATTAGCATTGCATAGAAATTTACTCGGTATGACACTAAAAAAATGTTTGGACATTGGAAAAAATATATTAGAAAAAAACTAGATGACTGCATGCTATTTTAATTATTACTTTCTCTTTAATCTAAGAATGGTTTTCAGTTGTAAGTTCTTAATTGATTACATAAACCTCTAAATGATTTGAAAATGGAAAAATGCCCAATACTTCTTGACATAGAATGGAGATAAGTTTTCTAGGTAACTGTAGTAAGTTGAAAATAATGTCCTTTCTAGTTTTTAATTGTTGAATGGTTCAAACAATTTAAAACCGTTCATGGCAATAGGCGTATGGTCTTTCTCGTATTTTAAATTCTAGTCATTGAAGTATGTGATGTTTGACAATTGTATAAAAAGTAATGTACAAATAAAATAAATTGAAATTACTTTTTTAGTTTAGTTCTTGAAATTCAATAACACATCAGCAAAATAACTTGAATAACCAATATGGTAACGTAATTACAGATTTTATTGAAAAATCAATTGAGTAATATAAGGCCACCAGATTCCCCTTCAGCTTTGCCTCCGTTTAAAATGTGCATTGATTTTCGGCCCCGTGCGTAGGCTGGAGGTGGTCCATCATATGGTAACCAATACTTTTCGAGAATTGCTGTCGATCTCACTAAGGGCTTTCAGACACAAAATTCAACATCTGACGTTTCCCTAAAAATCTTAGACACTATGTTCGTTTCCGAAACCTCTTCCTATGAAATTCTCAAAATAATCGGTAAATTAAAAAATAAATATTCGGCCGGTTTAGATGAATTTCCGGATTGTTTGTTAAAGACGTGCGCGCCAGCCATTATACACCCGTTAACTCACATATTTAATGCATCCTTATGCACCGGAATTTTTCCAGATATTTTTATAACAGCTAAGATTAAGCGGCTCTGATAAAAAGGCAACAAAAATGAAGTTCAAAATTATCGGCCAATTTCTCTTTTGTCAGTTTTTTCAAAAATATTAGAGAGACTTTTTTATGTGCGAATGGAAACCTTTCTCAATAAACACGACGCGTTTTCAAATTGCCAACATGGATTCCGGAAATCAAAATCTACGGAAACAGCCATTTTTCTTTTCTTAAGGATGTTTCCTCGTCATTGATTAGATTAGATTTATTTAAACTGCAATTGGGCATAACCCGGTGGCAGCTAATTACAAAAACATAAATATACACAGCCTTTCTGTAATATAGAACTCTAAAACCACTAAGAATAATAATAATAATAATAATAATAATAACAACAATAAGAAGAAGAAGAAGCAAATTATATACTAATTGTAGTAATAATAATGGTAAAATAATGATAATATAAAAACTGACAGATTCATAAAACATTAAATTACATTAAGAGAGAAAACACACACACACACACACACACACACACACACCACACACACCACACACACACCACACACACCACACACACCACACACACCACACACACCACACACACCACACACACCACACACACCACACACACCACACACACCACACACACCACACACACCACACACACCACACACACCACACACACCACACACACCACACACACCAACACACACCACACACACCACACACACCACACACACCACACACACCACACACACCACACACACCACACACACCACACACACCACACACACCACACACACCACACACACCACACACACCACACACACCACACACACCACACACACCACACACACCACACACACCACACACACCACACACACCACACACACCACACACACCACACACACCACACACACCACACACACCACACACACCACACACACCACACACACCACACACACCACACACACCACACACACCACACACAACACACACAACACACACAACACACACAACACACACAACACACACAACACACACAACACACACAACACACACAACACACACAACACACACAACACACACAACACACACAACACACACAACACACACAACACACACAACACACACACCACACACACCACACACACACACACACCACACACACCACACACACCACACACACCACACACACCACACACACCACACACACCACACACACCACACACACCACACACACCACACACACCACACACACCACACACACCACACACACCACACACACCACACACACCACACACACCACACACACCACACACACCACACACACCACACACACACACACACCACACACACCACACACACCACACACACCACACACACCACACACACCACACACACCACACACACCACACACACCACACACACCACACACACCACACACACCACACACACCACACACACCACACACAACCACACACACCACACACCACACACACCACACACAACCACACACAACACACACAACACACACAACACACACAACACACACACACACACAACACACACAACACACACAACACACACAACACACACAACACACACAACACACACAACACACACAACACACACAACACACACAACACACACAACACACACAACACACACAACACACACAACACACACAACACACACAACACACACAACACACACACACACACACAACACCACACACACACAACACACACAACACACACAACACACACAACACACACAACACACACAACACACACAACACACACAACACACACAACACACACAACACACACAACACACACAACACACACAACACACACAACACACACAACACCACAACACACACAACACACACAACACACACAACACACACAACACACACAACACACACAACACACACAACACACACAACACACACACCACACACAACACACACAACACACACAACACACACAACACACACAACACACACAACACACACACCACACACAACACACACAACACACACAACACACACAACACACACACACACACACAACACACACACCACACACAACACACACACCACACACAACACACACACCACACACAACACACACACCACACACAACACACACACCACACACACACACACACACACACACACAGCATTAGTATCACACTGCACTTCACTTCACTAAGACCTGAAAACATTTCCTTCTTTATTTCTCTGCTATACACTGCACTACACCTCACTTCACAATAGAACACTTATGCATCGCTATATAACCCACTATTCTCCCTCATTTACTTAATAATACCCTAAATTAATTTCCTAAACTGTTGAACACTTTGAGGAAAGGGTTCAAAGGTTTTTGCAGGCAATATATTCCATTCCGTAATCGTTCGATTTGTAAAAGAAAATTTCCCGACATCCGTTCTCTGCTGTCTTAAATTTATTTTGTGCCTGTGATCCACTCTACTGATGTATGTAGGAATACATAGCCGCCGATTAATTTCTTTCCAAGCTGGATGACCATTATAAGCTTTATACAAGGCGCAGAGTCTTGCTACTGATCGCCTGTTTTTGAGTGAATCCCACCCTGCCGTTTTCTTGTCCCTGAAAGTAAATTTAGCTGCCCTATGCTGAATCCTTTCCAACTGTTTACACTGCATAATCTTGTGCGGATCCCAACAAATTGTTCCATATTCCATTATTGGACGAACAAGAGATAAATAAGCAATTTCCCTCGCGTTTGCCGTACTCTTTTTAGGATGCGCATTATAAAGTGAAGAGATCTCCAGGTTTTCCCTACAACAAAATCTACGTGTTTTTTCCAACTTAATTTACTATCGAAATGAATTCCTAGGTACTTGAACGAGGAAACTCTCGGAATAATGTCATTATTTAAACGGTAATGTGTTTCACTGTAATTATGACCCCTGCCAAAAGTGATGGATTTACTTTTAGAGCTATTTATGGACATTCCGTTATTTTCCGCCCAGTAATGTAACGCATCAAGATCCTTTTGCAGTATTTCTTCATCTCTTTTCGAGTTAATACTACGATATATTATGCAATCGTCTGCAAATAGCCGAACTTTTGAGGTTAATTGCGCCGGCAGATCATTGACGAAAGCTAGAAATTAAAGGGGTCCAATGACACTCCCCTGCGGTATTCCTGACGTAACGCTTGCCCCGGAAGATAACTCTTGTCCAATTCGGACTTTCTGTTTTCTGTCTCGCAGAAACTCGCTAATCCACGCCACCACCCTGGGATTTATGCCTGAATTCATTAATTTCTGTACAAGCCGATCGTGTGGAACGACATCAAATGCTTTAGCAAAATCTATAACTACTGCATCTACTCTCCCGCCCGCGTCAATTTCATCTGCTAGATCCTGAAATAGCGTGACTACCTGACTTTCGCATGAATAACCACTCCTGAACCCGTGTTACCCATCGTAGAGCCATTTTTTAATTTCCCATTCTTTCTTAATGTAACTCCCAACTAGATGCTCCATAAGCTTGCAGACCACTGACGTAAGACTTACCGGCCTAAAATTGCGTAATTTAGTTTTGTCACCACTTTTAAAAATTGGTACGACAAAGGCTAATTTCCAATCTTCCGGTACTTTTGAATTATTCAAAGACACGTGAAAAATTCTAATTAGGTACGGTAATATTGCCTTTCCTGCTAGTTTAATCCGTAGAAATGTCGTCTGGACCCTTGACTTACCATTTTTCATTGACTTTACTTTATTCCATAGAACGTTTACTTCAATATTAAACTGATTCGCAACCGAAGGCCCTTGAATAAATGGATGGTCCGTACTATTTTTGAAAACCGAACTAAAATACTTATTAAATGCATCCGCTTTTGCCCGATTGTCAGTAATTAGCGTGTTTCCATTTTCGCGAATAACTGGGATATCCTCTTTATTTCCTTTCCTTCTACGAACATATTTATAAAAGTCTGTCCAGTTATTTCCCTTCCCACCTAGAATATTCTTTAAATATACCTCCTGAGCAATTTTCTTTTCGCGCTCTAATTCTTTTGAATGATTTCGAAAAATATTCATATGCTCGCTACTACGCTTTCTGTTCTTAAATGCCTTTCTCGTTATCCTCTTCATTCTCCTAATTTTTGCATTGTAGTATTCTGGATCCGATTATTTTTTTAGAATTTTTCACGGAACAAACTTTTGCAAAGCTTCGTATATAATATCTTTAAACACGCCCCATATTTCTTCCATACCGCCCTCTGTTCTTAGAAAGCGGTCATATTGTTCCCTAAAGAAGCCTTGAAGCCCGCTTACATTTGCTTTCTTGTATTGCCGTACTTTCGTTTCTATTGTAATGCCTTTCCTTGAAATATTTCCGTCTAAGTCAAGAAGAACCGCTTTGTGGTCACTAATACCCTCAACAACTTCACAAGATATGAAAAGTTCTTTCGGCCTAATTAGGTAGACATCCAAAATCGCATCCTGTCGCGTCCCGGTCCGAACTACCTGGATAAAACCCCCTTCCCAGACCAGCCCGTTCACTAAATTTTGGACTTTCCCTTCGCTAACGGTTCCCTCCCAGTTTACGCTCGGAATATTTAAGTCGCCTCCAATAACAATAGCATGGCCATTTTCGTTTCCCGTTCTCTGAATGATGTTATCTAAAATGTCATATCCATCGCTCGGAGGCCTATAGCATGCAATAATTTCTAAAACAGTTCCTGACGTAATAATTTCTATTCCCATCATTTCAAACTCTCTACTGACCCACTCTAATCTAATATTAATGTCCTCTTTGACGCAAATAAAGACTCCGCCCCCTCTACTATTTCTATCCCTCCTACGGATCTTGTAATGGGAATGAAAAATTTCAGAGGACCCGATTCCTCAGTTAGCCACGACTCAGTCCCTATCACTATGTCGGGATCGCAGGCATAAACTAGATTCCAAAACTCTATTTCTTTATTGATTATACTACGACAGTTCACCTGCAACAACCTAAGGAACCCCTTCCTCACCTGAAAGTGTTCTTGAAAGGGCGCGTCCCTCGAAGTCGCTGCCTCTGTCGTCGCCTCCGCCGCCGTCGTCTCCGCTCTCGTCGTCTCCGTCGCCGTCGTCATCGTCGTCACCGCCGCCGTCGCGGTCGCCCTCGCCGTCGCCGCCGCGATCGCCGTCGCCGTCGCCGTCGCGGCCGCCGTCGCCGCCGTCGTCGCCGTCGCCGCCGCCGCCGCCGCCGTCGCCTTCGCCAGCTCAGTCACCGCCGCCGTGTCCGCCACCTCCGTCGTCTCCTGCGTCCCCGCCTTCTCCATCGTCACACACGTCTCCGCTGAAGCCACCGTTACCGGAGTGAAACCAACAGCCCCCGCTCCTATCGCCGCTGCCGGTAGGAAGGAAGGAAGGATTGGATCAAAACGAAGCAACTATTGGAATATTTTTAGATCTTTCAAAAGCTTTTGACGTCATTGATCATAACATTTTACTTTCAAAATTACCTTTGTATGGAATCCGTGGTATTGCTCTAGATTGGCTATGTTCGTACCTTAACCAACAATCTCAGAGAGTAGAAATACCTTACTGGAATGATGGAACGTTATGTACACACCTTTCCGGTTCTTTGCCAATTGCACGTGGAGTCCCGCAAGGATCGATTGTAGGCCCTATTCTCTTCCTATTATACGTAAATGACATGCCCTTAGCGATTCGAAACGGAAGAACAGTTCTCTTTGCGGATGATACAAACATTCTTTGCAACAATGAAACCGTAAATAGTGCAATATCAGACGTTTCAAATTGGTTCCGTAATAACAAATTAAAAGTAAATGAAAATAAAAACTGTTTCAATGCAGTTTTCCATATCAAATAAAAAATTCTGTACTCCATTGAAAATGAACGGTGTGCCATTGACTGATGTTAATGTAACAAAATTTTTAGGTCTATCAATTCAGTCAAACCTCAAATGGAATGCACACTTAAATGAATTGAACACAAAATTAAGCTCATTATGCTACGCGTTCAGAAATCTTTCAAATTCCGTCAGTCTTGAGTCAACGAGCTGGTAGCTCGGTGTGTATATTTTGCCAATGTTCACTCCCGCCTGAGATATGGCATAATATTTTGGGGAAACACATCTTATAGCTCCCAGACTTTCAGATTACAAAAAAGAATTGTACGAATAATAAGCAAATCCAACCCACGTGATTCTTGTAAGTCAACTCTTTATTAATCTAGGAATTTTACCATTACCTTGTCTCCTGATTTACGAATCAGTAGTTTTTGTCAAAAATGACTTACTTAAGGGCGGGAATATATTTTCAGCAAACGCCGATGTCTATACGTATAACACACGACGTAGTAATCATATTCACCAGGTGGCAGTATCAACAGCTCACTACAAAAAATTCACATACGATTCATGTACATTACTCTACAACACTTTTGCCAGAAGACATTAAACGATTAAATTGCGATAGAAAAGTTCAAGTCCCAAGTAAAATATTTTCTTCTGCATAACTGTTTCTATACAATTCGAGACTATACCGAGCATCAAAAAGGAAAGTAGCATTAATTTTAACAATGATAGTTAATGTAATTATTTATCATTTGGACTGTATAATTCTCAAGAACCTGTAACAAGTATTGTATCACAGTTTCTGGGTTGATGGCCCCCATCTCGATCAGGTTTTTCGTCCAGTTTCCCTGATCCTTGAGCAAATGCTGAGATGGTCCCTTGTTTTGCTTCTGGACATAAATGTAACTTCACTATTTGTGCACGTCTTCTGAATTTCAGTGGGAAATATAGTTATACAAATTATCGTTTTTCATATTATCGCGGCAAAAAGTATTATTCTTTCATGAAGAACATGAGGGTTCAGGGTAGGAATTTATAGCTAATTTACCTTTGAAAATATTTTATTATATAGGAGCGAATTTTTTTGGCAACAAAACTCGAAAAAAAACTCTCAAAATTCGACTAGAATATGGTTTAGGATAGAGACCACAGAATTATGAAAACGTGCACAAAAATTCACTTGTCCCCATAGCACGTCACACGCAGTTTTTAACTGTTTTTGACGTAAATAAATAAATAAAACTGAAATCGCTGAACGATGTAAAATATTATTTTCAATGACTCCATGGCATTGACAAGATTTAAGTTATGAACTAGTTTTAGAAAGAACTGTACAGAAATTCAGTTATTTCGATTGAATTGTCCAGGATATTTTTAGATGGTAGATAAAAGGCTGCTTTTTCTGCATTTTGGGCGTGTTTGGTCATAGCTTCAATAAATTCTTCACTTTCGACACTTTGTACAAGAGGTTTGCGTCATTTCATTAGCTCAGAATTGTCCTACTCGTGAAATTGTATAATGGTAAATTTTCGGGACAAAGTGGAAACTAATAGGTAAAGAACTCTGTGAATTGTAAAGTTGCAGAGACTTGGATCTGTTGGTTTGTAGTGTTGATACATGAAAGCAAATGGTAAACCAAATCAGACCAGAACAGGACAGGCAAATTTAAGTATGTACTGAAAGTAAATCATATTTCAGGTTTTTATTAAGAAGTCCAGGGAGATAATGCTTAATATTCGGATGAATAGGAAATAAGCCAGTCAAAAACTTGGTAGGAGGAGGGTAGTAAATTAATTTTAAAGATCTTAAAACTGGTGAAGCTTCGCAAAAATTGTTTTAGAAAATGAAAACCTTTCAAATCGTATCCAAAAGGTTTTTCCTTCTCTCCCACGCGTTTTCGTAATAATTTCGTGATTTCGGACACATAAAATGGGTAAAGTCCAAATTCTAAGTGTGTCTTTCTACACATTCTGGTAGCACTGTACGGAGGATAACACCATCTGGTTCTTTCATAGTTCACATTTACAAAACATTCTGAACCAACTGCCAACGACTGAAAGCTGATAGGTTAGATTTCCTCTTGATTTCTCCCAATCATGGTGTCTAGCGTGAACGTTCCCTATAATAGGCATGTTTATCCTAAGGTTTGACAGTATTGGCGCAGATGGCGCAGGGGAGCGGTAGCAGTCGCATGCCATCTCTTAAATAAATACATCAAGAAATATATAAATTAAGACAAAATCTTCAGGGCATGCAATAGAATTAGTGGATTTGAAAACGTTTAATTTCATTTTCACATAATCCAGGTTTACTTGCAAAAAATCATTTGAATATCATCCTCTCTTTTAATGCAAAACCATTCACAACGAAGAAATGAAATGTGCGAAGGCGGCTCCTGGATCAGAAAAATATTTGGGAGTGAGAAGTTTTGGCGAAGCAATAGTGTTCAAATATCAGTGTTCACGAAATTTAACATTTTAGCAACAATTAACTAGGTATTTAGTACTAATTTTGCACCTCTTGTAAAAATTACTTTGCAATATTCATCTGAGGGACAATTTGAAGACCCTCCCGGGTCGCAAAGTGCAGGTTTCGGAATTGTTTATAAAATTGTTATTTGCTGCAAAATTGTTGATTCGCAGTTTTCGGTTCTGGGACATCAAGGAATCCTTCTCACTTCAGAATTGTAAAAATTGAAAAGTGTTTATAAATTGTCAAGTTTTGCAAATTTTTTATTGTCTTGTCTAAAATGTCTTTAAACGAGATAGAAAATTCCGCAATTCGATCGTCGCTATCGCCTTTCGTTTTCGTGATGTTTAATTCTTTATAAGAAATTAGCAGGTCAAGAACACTCCCATTTCTTTGAGAGCCAATAATTTTGCAGTTCCAACCAAAATCTACACATCGAACCGTTTTGCAAATGCAAAGTGCATTTACCGACACTTTTTCATCCGACCATGGCACCACAATGCTATTCGAGACTTCCTTTAGAATGCAAGTTTGAGGTCATTGATTATCGACTCAAAACAATGGAACTTGAGTTCTTACAAGTGTTCCCTAAATACGTAAATGCAAGAAGGTCATCTTATGGCAACGCACAAATTTTCTGAGCATGTGAAAAAATCAGTCATTTCAACGACTATGACACCGCCTTGCCATTGTCATAACATCCACTATTTATTTAATTTATTGTGTTCTTTAAACGCGCCCCTTGTCTCTCAAAAGCAAACATTAACCCTATTGTGTAAACTAATAATAACCATTGTTAGGATGAATTTGTTGTTTTTTGCATAACATTTGCTTAAGGTTCAAAAATGAAAAGATTGTAAATTTGCAGAAGATAAAATGTTTTTAAAATGAAAGTAAACGTTTCGAGGTTTGCTCTTCAAGAAGTCCTACATCGTTCCCTTTCATTTTCTCAGAAAACTGCCATCGATTTCGAGATTTTAATGGAAGTACAGCTTTTGGGGTCCTTTGATACGAAAAGTGTTATTTTTTCGAAACGTCGGTCCGCTTTTCTGCCTGGAAATCCAACAGAACCTTAACTATTCGTAGATTTTTTGCCAAAAAATATTCCATTATTCATCAGGCCCAACTTCAGGCTCTGCAGTTTAAAAATAATTCTTTCAACATTGTAGATGATTTACATCAGGGCCGTCAGACGAAGGAGCACGGGAATGGCCTACGCAAAACGTTTGGGGTACGCGGCGAAATCAGCTTGGAGGAGTCTCTTGTCACAGGCGGGAAGCAGGGATGAGAAAAAGCACTCTCACTTTCACCTTTGTTTCCACGAAACCCAGCATCCCACGGCCCAAGAGACCTGCCCCGCAAGCGTGGCGTCATATCGTCCCCGCGCACCCGCCACGGCCCAAGAGAAGGCGGCGGTGCGGCTCGCCATTCGCCACGGACCTGTGGATACCTCGCTTCCTCTCGCGCGACTGGAAAGTGGCCAGCGAGAAGCCCGCCCCCGACCAACCCCGGTGCCCCGACGCCTCTGCCCAACGGCGTAAACTAGTGGTGTCAAGGTCTTCTACTAGTGGCCTTGGCACGCGTCGTGGCGTATGCCACGAGCTTCTCTGCGCAACTAGCGTCAGGAAAGGGAGCTATTGCGTTCTTGGCTGTTCGGGATGAGCCGCATCTGAGTCGATGGATCTGACTTTTCGGCCATCTTGCTGTGTCCTTTTTCAGAGATAAACTGCTGCAGTTTAGCTCTGAAGAAGGCCACAGCAAGATGGCCGAAACATCAGATCCATCGACTGAGACGCGGCTCATCCCGGACCGCCAAGAACAAAACGACTCCGGCCGCGGAAGCCTACGACCTCAAGGAAACTATTAGTAACCCCGCCGTTTTATAATAGGTTAGTTGGGTCAAACCCACCTGTTGGTATATCATAAAGAGATATTTATTAATTTTTACGAACTTTTAATGGAAATTGACATGTAAACAGAACCTGCAGTTATACAAGCATTGATCATTACACCGAGGAAATATTAACGCACGTTTCTTCTTAGTGTTAGAGAATGCATTGTAAGAGAACAATTAACTTTAATTACAAATAACTCAAATGAATATTTGTAAGAAAATAAATATAACCCAAACTTTATATTAAATGAAGATAAATATTATATATCATAATTTCAGAATAAGTTTTCATTGATTTTTACATTATTTATTTATTTCTTCAGATGAAATTAGTTCTTTTCAATCAGTTATTTATAAAGTATGTACATTTTTGTGATAATATTAGTTGTTTTTGTGCAATCGTTATTGAAATATTAAAAAATGTTAAAAACAAGCATTTCTCAAAACTGCATCTTTAAATGTTCTGTTGAAAATGTTGAGGCTGTTTATAAAGAACCCTCCAAAATCAAAATTTCTGTTTCAAACTCAGAAGGTCTCGAATTCCTTTAAATCGATCGTCGAATATGAATTTCGGAGATAATCGTCAGTACGGTTTAGGTGCTAGCGTTAACACAGCCCAGACGGACGAAAGAACAGAAAGACGTTTTGCCGTTGAGAGATTTTTGTGTATTAAGGACCCAAAAAGCAAGGATTCTTATTATACAACATGTTAGAAGAAGTAATTGAATATGTTCTGGGATACGAACACGGTTTACCCACTTTATCGTTAGAAAGACCTGGCAACAAGAGTTTTCTGCCCAAAATCGCCCGCACACGGTTATAACTCTTTTGACACGAAGTAAGTACGAGAAAGCAAAACTGTGTTCTAGGCGCCAATAGGTAGCAGCTAGGATGAGGATGGCGAAAAACCGAAAAGCTAACTCAGACAGAACCTATTATGAGACCAACAAGTACGAGAAAGTCAATACCTTTTTAACAAGTAAAGCTGGGGTAATAGTGAGTTGCTATTAGTTTTAATCTGAGGGTTGTTTCTAAAAAGCATTATCTTACTGGTAATGTTCATAAGACGCTAAATAAAACTTTAATCGTAATTTTGTTAATAGATTATGTGAAGCTCATCCTGAGTTAGTCAAACAATTCTGAAAAATAATAATTGTTTTTTGTATTCCTGCATCGAGTACTGCGAAATGCTATTGATTGTTTTGTTTTTCCTGGCGCGCTAACTACAATGTTTATTAGTACCGTCTGCGTAGTGCATTTTACACCTAGAGGATGTTAGTATTCTTCTCCGGCTTAAACCGTAGATCTGCCGTCTACCAACATCTAGGCTTGCAGTGTTTCACTTCCACGTATCTTTACCTGCGAGGCAACGCTCCAGCTTTACAATGATCTTTTCTCCAGTCCGATCTCCCGTCATGTGTGGTAGAGTTGGGCATCTTAATGTGTCTGTGTGTGTATGTGTGTGAGCGTGTGTGTGTGTGTGTGTGTGTGTGTGTTAGAGAGAGAGAGAGAGAGAGAGAGAGAGAAGAGAGGAGACAATAATGAAGGAATGATCCGGATTTCGTGGTCCGTTTGTGGTATTGATATGGCATTTTTCTGGTATGTCTCGTAAAAAAACAGAGGGAACTACAGGATAAGAACAGGCGGCATGCCATGGCAGCTGGAATTCTCCTCGAATCAGCCGCTAATTTCGACCTACCTTTGCAACTAAACTCGAACATCCGTCATTTTCTAGTTTCAAACTCTGGGATCTCCCAGTCAGCGACATAGTAGAGACATGTGAAATGATGTCACTGAGCTATCTAAACCTGTGAAAAGTGTCGTTAAAAACATAGTAAAAATGTTCATTTCTATACAAAGCTTGAAATTTTCAACATTACCAATATTCAGTTTTTCAGTTTGTTCGTGGGAACAGTATCTAAAACACACAGCCTCTTGCACAAATCCGGCAAATAATTAATTGATAAAGTTGCATCAAATGTTCAAGAAATTTGAAATAGTTTTAAGAACGATGAAAGTTAATGTCAATTTTTCAGAAATACTTTAACAAAATTCTCTAAAAACTATTCTCATTTTTAAACTGCCCGTTCTCTCTGCTTGTTCTTCTAAAATATTTCGATGTGACTTTCAAGTTTTATTACATTACTGGTGATCTCTAATACATATTCGAATTAGTAACAGTTTTTTTATTAGTTCAAGAGAAAAATCGAAGAAATTAGGTCGCTTTTGTAAAATTAACGATGGGCCCCTAAAATTTAAAAAATAAGTACTGAAACGAAATAAAAGGACCTTTCTGGCGTCCTGCAATTAAAAGACCAGAAGCCTGCATTTTCTACCATTTCACTGACACCAGAATCGAGAACGGCTAAGAACGTTTTAAAGAGGAAGTAATAATTCTAAATATTGTTGACGAAAATGCACTACCTAATCTGTTGGGAGCCGAATTTGATTCGGAGAGTATAATTTTGGAGAGCAATTAATATAAATCCCGTACATCTTTAAAATTAACTCAAAATTTTAATTTTTTAAAATTGTTAGCTCAATTTAAGTAAAACGCTCTTTCAATTGTGATTTATCGTAAATTATTAGTCAATTCTCTGTAATTCGGAAATTTTGTTCGATTTTTTATGATCCTGACCTACATCATCGAAATTAAAACCACATTTTTAATGGAATTTATTCCTTAGTATTAGATCTTTCAATTTTATACTGTTCAATTCTTCAGAATATTTATATATTTCTGTAATTTGAATATTTGGAAATAGATATTTCGAGATTTCGAGTTGTATAGTCGTAACAAAAACGTAGTAGAGACATTTAGTAAACAGTAAATGCATTTGCATGTTCTAGGTAGTGACAAAGATAATTTGTTATATTTTGATTTTTTATATATTGTTTTTATTTGTAATTGTTTTTGTAATTATAAATATACTTTCATTTTTATGCATTTTGCCACCGGGCAACATTTGTCCAATTGTAGAATAAAGCTTATATATCTATATCTATACCCAAGAGACCTGATTGCTGCAACCATCACGAGAAATGACGGATACCCATTGTAACGTCGGCGATCAGTTGCAGACAATGGGCGATCGGTAGTTGTGAAGGTAAAAGGAGAAAATTTTGACGTAAACCGTCGTTGGATTGTGCTATAATCGCCAATATTGTCCAAAGCTTTTGACGGTCACATCAATGTGGAATATTATAACTCCGTCAAATTAATAAAGTGCATATGTAAATATGCAGAGAGCGGATGTCGGGAAATTTTCTTTTAGAAATCTAACGGTTACGGAATGGAATAGATTGTCTGCAAAAACCTTTGAACCCTTTCCCCAAAGCGTTCAATAATTTAGGAAATTAATTTAGGGTATTATTAAGTAAATGAGGGAGAATAGTGGGTTGTATAGCGATGCATAAGTGTTGTATTGTGAAGTGCCCTGCCTCTGCTGGCCCCCTGCGGCGGCGGTGGTAGTAGCGCGTGCCGCGTGACAGGTGCCGCGCGACGCGCGACGGAGGGGCGTGGTGCGGCCGGCCTGGCGGCCGCGAACCAGCGACGGTGGCGAATAAAAAAGCACCAAATTTACACAATTAGACTCCTTTTTACTTTCCTGTATACGTACGTATACACGGAGTGATATACGTAGTATAGGGAAAGTTATGTAATGCTGCGCGAAAAAATGGCCAATTTTCTGCGGAAAAAAATTCATTGCCGGGCTCTGATATCGAAAAAGTGGATAAAACCTGTTGCTAAATTAAGAAAAAAAATCCCCTAACACGTGGTGTAACCATTAACCCTCTTTTGCGGGTCCTTGATATCGAAAAAACCAATTGAATTGGAAAACGTCCGTCTGTCTGCCTGTCCGTCTGTCCGTCTGTCCGTTTGTCCGCCTGTCCGTCTGTCCGTCTGTGAACACTGCTAGCGCCTAAACCATACGTACGATTTCTTCCAAAATGGATATTCCCCAGTCAATCTGATTCTAGTCGAAGCTTTGAGATTTTGAAAAAAATTCTTCAAAATTTGGGGGTACTTTACATGAAGCCCCCCCGACATTTTCAAAATTTTCTCAAAAACGGCTCCAAATTTTTTTCTTTAAATTTCTTGTAAGAATAGAGTAAAATACACTTATGGAAGTGGCATAGGTCCGATTTTCACGGATAACTCTGAATTTTCGAAATTGCAAAAGTTTAAATTTTTTTCGGCGCCTTTCTGGGACTACAAAATAGAAGATAGAGATTTTTTCTTCAAATAAAATTTGTTCTGCATATTAAGTTCTTTCATAAAGGTCATGTACCTGTATTACAAAATTTTCGTAGTTTTCGTGCAAGATTGCGGGCAATAAGTGCAATTTTAAAATATTACAAAAACAAGATTTTCTCAAAAACGGCTCCAAATTTTTTCTTTAAACTTTTTATAGGGATAGTGGTAAATGTACTCTATCAGATGACATAAAAGTCATATTGCTCTATAGGTTGGTTTTTTCAAAAATTACAAAAATTTAAATTCTTTCACATGTTTCTCACGTCAATAATATTTACATTATCTGCGATTTTTTTCATATTATTATATTTACGAGTACATGAGCTTTAAATAATGTCAAGAAAAGGTTCTCGAAAACAAACGTTTTCTGTGAAAAGTAGCTCAAAATTTCCCATTTTCAGAAATGCTCAAACGCCATTTTTTCATATATGGCTGCAAATTTTTTCTTGAAACTTTTGTAACGGATAGTGCTAATTACACTCTTTACTACGGCGTAAAGTTTATTTTAAGTTATTTTTTGTTTTTTTCAAAAATTTCATAAATGTAATTTTTTTGAAAAATCTCTCACATCTTTAATATGTACATTACGAGCAATTTGTAAAAATTATTGTATTTGTGAGTGTACGTGCTTCAAATAAAGTATATTGAAAACTCAAAAATTGTCTGTGAGAATGAGCTTCAAATTTCGCATTTTTAGTAACGCTAAACGCAATTTTCTTTAAAACGGCATATAATTTTTAAAAGAAAATTTCCATTTAGGACTACATTTTGTCTTCCTTAATATTCTAAAATTAATATTTCGATTCTGCCAAAAGGAAACCGAAAAATTAAGAAAATGACAATAGTATATTATGGAATTAGTTTATAATTTTGTCCTTTTTTGCACGAATAAGAAGATATTATCGAACGAACGACGTTAGGAGTGAGTTCAGTAATATCTTCTTATGAGTGCAAAAAAGTAACGTTATAAACGAGTTGCATACACTATTTTTTTTGTGTAACAGTAATTTGATTAAGGGAAGCGAAATTAACTTGCATGATTAAGTTGTGATTCGTAGTTGTAGTTCTCGAATTCATGTTATGACGTCATGAATGCTACCTAAGCAACTAATATGTTTACAAATGGCAATTAGTTTGAAAGTCACGATTCAAAATAGTTACGTAATTCTGATTTTGTAGCGCTCCGAGTACGTATTAAAGAAGTCAAGAACTTCCAATAATTTGTGCAAGGATTTCCGGAATTCGGTAAGATTGTGAGTACTGTGAGTTTTTCGTTTATTTCATTCAATAATTAATTATAGTTATTTAGTTTGTTTCTTTCGTGCATTTTCTGGAATTACATATGGGCTGTTGCATGTAAGTTTTTTATATTACAGTCATGAATAATTTTAAAGTTCATTATAAATATTTCAACAGCTAGGTTTTTATTGTAATATTTTCGATTTTATTTCTTCAAGTAATTTTAATTAGAAAGATGACATTGTTTGCAGGTGGAAAAGTTTTCTCACACGGTTAAATGTATATTTCCAGCCATTTGTAAACACTATTGAATTTGTGAGTATAAGTGCTTTGAATGACTTCAAGTGAAGTTTTTCGAAAACTCAAAACTTTTTCTGTGAAAAAGTGCTTAAAATTTCGCATTAACAGTAGCGCTAAAATGCCATTTTTCTTTAAACGGCTCCAAATTTTTTCAACGAAAATTGCCATTTAGGGCAAGGTTTAACTGTTTTTTTATATTCTTAAAATAATAGTTTCGTTCCACTATCGGAAAACGACAAAAGAAAATGTCGAAAAAATGTAGTTTGGGCGGTGATAGATGGCAGCTGTGAAGAGTATTGGCAAGTCCGAAAAGTTAGCAGAGACCAAACGCAACAGAAAACTAATACAGGAAAGTCTGTTCCATTCTGTAGCACCACTAGTTTATTTCTCGCTTAATTTTTCTTTCTGAACAAGAATATTTATTTCTTTTGTAAATAAAACAAATTTACATATTTCTGAAGTGTTTCTATGCTTCTATAATGCAAATTTTTGCCTAGAAATCATTTTTTTCAAACCAACTGCTGAGTGCTTATTGCGGCTAAACCATTCGAAATATTCACATAGTTTATTGGACAAAATATGCTTAGAATTGTCTTAAGAGCTTAGTTTCGAAGTTTCGACGTTTCCTCTTCGGACACCCTGTAATTGCTCAAGTACGATTCGCATTGGGATGAGTGTATCATCCCAATTCCGTAACTTCTTCATCGCCGCTTCAAATTTGCAAATTGTTTGCGTTTATTATATTCATATGTTTCCCCTCGGATCCGGAAGATTTGTGGGTGAAATATAGGAATGTCTATATATTTAAAGTTTATCAGAAAGCTTTAAATTGATGAACTGTATTGTATTTGATGTAAATGAAGATATTATATTCATTATATATATTGGCTATATTCATATATATATTGGCTATATTCATTATATATATTGGCTATAAAGCCAAGTTTTATTTAATCACCACGGTTAATAGTGATAGACCACAAACGGTACTGACCGAAAAAATGTAGGTAGGTACTTATTTGTCGACATAATAATCTGTAGCACCAATGATTATATAATCCGTGACGTGGTTGAAAGACGTGATAAACATCAAATGTCCACGGCTATTTTAAAACTAGCCAAATCGGTTTGCTGTTTTTGAGATTTAGCGAAACGAACAGCAATTGATTTTTGTATATATAGATAGATGTAGGTGATATGAAGTTCACTGGGTCATTAGTAGTTCATAAAAGAGTTGAATAAACTCATCTATTTTACTGAGAGAGATTGTCGATTTTCTCTCATAAGCCTCAAGCTACTACTCACTCGCCAATTGCCATTGGAAGTGCTTTCGCCTTCAGATGAAATGAGATAAGAGACTATGCAGCGTTTGCCACTTGGTAAGAAAAGAAAAATCAATAATTTTCCCTCACAGATAAGAAATTTGAAATACTTCCTATTAACTGTTTTACATGGCTCAGAATAGCCAAACCATACAAGAGAGGAAGAGAGACCTGTCTCTTTCAGAGGCGGTAAAATACAGATTTTTTAAAACCACCCTCAGATTAAAACTCACAGCAACTCACTATTGCTCCAACTTTACTTGTAGGGTATTCTGCTTTCCCCTCAGATACAAAGGCCAACTTACCCAAAATTGCATAAATTTTCTCGTAAGTGTTAGTCTCATAATAGGTTTAGTCTGAGTTAGCTTTTCGGTTTTTCACCATTCTCCGTCCAGCTACAACCTATTGGGCGCCTATAATACATTTTTACTTTCTCGTACCTACTTCGTGACAAGAGAAAGTGTTATAACCGTGTGCGGGCGATTTTTTGGACAGAAAACCTCTTGTTGCCAGGTCTTGGTAACGAAAAAGTGGGTAAACCGTGTTCGTATCCAAGAACATATCAAATTACTTCCTCTAACACGTTGTGTAATCGGAATCCATGCTTTTTGGGTCCTTAATACAGAAAAAATTATTGACCGGTATAACCTTTATAGACGTTCATACCGTTATAGACGTCCTATAAAGGTATTTTACCGGTAATAAATAAAAGTATTTAATAGAGGTATGAAAAAATGTAAGTAATTTACCGGTATATTTTTCGGTATTCAAAACCTTTTTGGTCCCCGATTATAAGGGCGATTCGTGTTATACGGACGACTTATGATACGTACGACTCGTATAATGCGGTTGACTCGTGTGTTACGTGTACTCGTATTAATGGGGGTGGGTTTCACCCGTTAGAATACCTACACAGGCCGGTCCCGGGTTCCCGCATGACCAGTTACTCGTAAAACTCCAAGACCTCTAGTACAAACGGAAAAGCGATAATGAAAACAACCTCAACCTCAGGCACTTCCTTGCAATATGACGCGGCAAAGATGTGGAAGCCGTGTATGTGTTGTATCTCCTTTCGACAGAGGAAGTGCAAAAGTTATCTGCTATCACTTGCACTTTTGTCTTATTCTAGAATATTCTAGAATGTCGCTGCAGGTGACAATCACTTTTACGAATATATGTCCAAGAGTCATTGTTTCATAGACTTGAGCATTTTTCTCTTCTGTGAACAGAATCTTGCATATTCTGCGAAATGAAGGGCAGAAAAATGTTTAGTGCATCACGAAAACTGATCAGGTTAAAGATGTTCGAGCTGCATCATATGATCTTCGCAAAATATAAAATGTAAGGCGTGGTATATTAGGTTATATTTCACAATAGAAGGAATAGTGATATAAAAAAGCTTTTTTTCGGGATTTTCACGCAAAATGAAAACTTATGCGACAAAAGGCAATATTCACGAAAATTTGCATGAAATATATTCCATTCATCGCAAAAAAAATTACCATAAGTCACGCAAATTTTGAAAATCGCATCTCTAAGTATTTTTTTGCGCAAATCAGGAATTATTTATGCTCAGATTTTTCAAGCATACACAATTCCCGCCGTTTCTATGCTTTGCGATGAAGATTAATATGATTAATTTAGACACGGTGATCGGAAATTAAACTTGGTCAGTATTACGATGCACGGCAATGCGACTGTGATCACTACTGTAATTTTGAACAATATAAAATTTTCTATTCGGCACCTTCATTACTTACCTTTTAAATTAGGCATCTGAAACATTTTTTTATTATCTTCGGAGCCCCTTCATATCATCGCCCCAAATAATGCAGGTTCTACGATATTGCCCTCAAAAGTATTGAATCCGCGATCGGAAAGATAAGGCATACATTATATTTTTAATTAATTTTATTTACGTTTACAGACAGTACAACGTTCAGCTGATTGGCCGAGCAACTTTGTATCAGAAAAGTGTGAAGGGGTAACTTCTTGTTAGGGTAACCTCCCTGATAGTGATTTCATGTGTTGTACCTTCAACTAGGGTTATTGCGAGGGAATTATGTTAGAGCAATGACAGGATTAAAAAGGAAATACGATGGGAGGGACAGGTAATTGCTAGAAATATTCTTGTCTTATTTAATGTCAGAGAGATATTGAAGAAAAATGTGGAATGGGAGTTTGTTTCTTAGGCGGGAGATTGGGGGCTGATCGGTTCCTATTTTGTAAGTGACTGTTCCTTGTACATGATTAAAAATATTGAAAAAAATATGTGCCAGCTTTGTAATAAAGGAAGTAATTGGTTCTATTGCAAGATCGTTGTGAAGGGTCTTATTGCTGACAACCATGGGGCATTTACTGTTATTCTTAAAATTTTGTTTTGCAAGATTTGTAACTTATTTAATGTTATACATTATATTGCTCACGCATCGGCGTCGCTAGTTCGGCGAAGTTTGACTGCTCCGTGACAGGGACGCTCAACAATGATAGGGGAAAGAGCGAGGGGAGGTTTTTGGCCCTTTGCTTCCCCCACCTCTTTCCCCAGTCCTTGCTCAGTCGTTGGAAGTGTAGCGTGCCGTTCGCATCGAGAGGCTGAGGAGATGCAAGTAAGTGGTGGTAGTTGCCAGGAAAGTTCTGACGTGAGGAAAATTTAGTTATGTTCTTTCAGAATCGAGATGATTCTGATACTTTCGAAACCAGATCCATACGGTTTTTTACATTTGTTTAAATTTTCAGATCACCTATTAGGTTTCTATTTGAAAATACATGTAAAGTAGTAAGTTAAAGTTTTGGCATTGAAACGAATTGGAAGTTTTCGCTTCGCTTCTTTGACGACAGGATTGTATGACACGAGGTTTTCTGTCAACTTCTACTTTATAAGTACTCCTATGTAACAAGCATGAAGATCCAAATGCAAATTCACAAAATACGTTTGATTTTAACAAGTTTAAGTAAATCAATATTGCTGTTTGGGCAAAATAAATCCATATCACGTTGTTGCAAAAACACTACCCAAATATGCAATTGCCGAAACCAGATTTATTACAAGACGATGCAAAACCAGACAGATCAGAAACAAAACTCTGTTGTTGTTTACAACTGTTGCTCCTACAACTGTTTGGCATAGTCTCATCGATGATTAAAAAAATGAGAACTAAATTTTAACCTAGCAAAAAGAAAAGATTAAATCATCAAAAAATGTACGAAAAGCGATGTATATGGAATTAAAATTACTACTAAATTGTCATAGAAATCCTACATTGTTTCCGCGGTAGTCGTTAGTATTTATTTTGAAAATCAATATCATCTTGGGATAGTTGTATATTTTTTGGTAAAATAGTATTAATTAATAAACAACCATACATCGTCGTTCACAGATCATTAAGCTGCGGATTTTTGCCTCTTTTCCTATTTTATCTTTCAATTAAAAACGAAGAATTTGAGGTTTATTCATTTTGAAGCATTAGGTGCATGAAAATATAATACTACTAATCAAATTCCTCAAAATGAATCAGTAACTTAAAATACTGCGTTTTTAATTGAAGGATAAATAGGCAAAAATCCATAGTTTACAGATCATAAATTGAATGCCTCCCCATGTAATCAAAAATGTTGTAATCCTATGCATTCCTGCAATGTTTTACAACATCCGAACCATTACAGCATTCCTGTAATAGTTCACTGTAGCCGAGCCATTACAGCATACCTGTAATGTTTTACAATAACTGAGCCATTAGAGCATACCTGTAATGTTTTACAATAGCCGAACTATTGCAGCATACCTGTAATGTTTTACAATACTCGAGCTATTGCAGCATACCTGTAATGTTTTACAATACTAGAGTATTGCAACATACCGGTCATGTTTTACAATAGCCGAATCATTACAGCATACAACCATACAACCACACAACCACAACTTTAGCGTTTCCTGTAACTATTTAAAGAATGAAGTTATTGCATTGCGCTTTTCACAGAAATGAATAAGGGAATGGGGCTAATTCATACGTGTATTCATTTCTATTTTATCACCAGTATTTTACGAGATTTTTGAGGCAAAACGACGAATCCAATGATATACATTTTTTTGCGACTAGTGTTTAACGGATATTTTGAATGTAGCAGTTCGCCCCACAAGGTCACGCAGCGCTCCCCCAGCAAACGTGCGCTCGGGGATGGGATCTTAGTATTTGTTAAAGTTTTAAGAAAAAAAACACTGAAAAAGAGAAATGCACCTAAAAAGGCATTTGACACAAAACACCAAAAAAGGCAAAATGAAAATTCATCAGAATATTTAGTTTGCTATAATTCATATACATATACTAATTTCCTTTAATAATTTCATTAGAATAAAATAGGCATTTTCCTAAACATCCGATGTCTGGGTGTAACTCAATGAATCCTTCCGGTCCCACGCTGAGTAGCGCTGAGTAGTGGCAATGTATGACAGTGACATGTGGTGAAGGGATTAATTTAGGTAGGCAATAAATATATATGGCCGGTAAGACCATTCATAATAGTCAAAAAGCTGGCTGTAAAATTTCCTTACACAGGTTTTTGAAGTAGTATGTAGGGTAACGTCCGGCGTTGGCCTTCCTGCCTTAATAACGTTTTTCTTATCTTTAAAGTCCCGCCAAACAAAACTCTCATTAATAAATCTCAAATCATGCACGTGTGTCAGTCTTTCCCGCTGGCTGCAGTAGAAAGATCCATGTGGGTGTTCTTCCTGTGTAAACACTAGCGGACGCAATTTTGTTGATTGCATACCCTAGAGCAGGGGTCCTCAAACTTTTGAAACGGGGGGCCAGTTCACTGTCCTTCAGGCCGTCGAAGGGCCCGGATTATATAGTGCGATTTTTCTAACTCTGCCTCTCCCTTCGGTCGATCACACGGCATTTCGCGTCTTTCTCGGTCCTGCCGCTAGATGTAGCATGGTCGCAAGCACTGCTTGATACGGTCGCGATCATGCGATATCTAGTGGCATGATTGAGAAAGACTCGAGGTACCGTGACATATTCCATCGTGAAGGCAGGCTTTGAGAGGCAGACTTGAAAAAATCGCACTATAGTAAAACAAAAACCATCAACAAATTCTTATACACACCGCAATATATCTTATTTTGAAGTGAAGAATCAAAACGGGAACAAATACAATATTTAAAAAATAATTAATAAAAAACACCGATGTTTCTGGTGGAAGACATTGTTGTTTAAAAGCCATCGATTTTTTGCCATCCCTAGACACCCTAACACATAATAAAAAATGTGCGGATTTTAAGAAAAAGAATTCTTTAAACCATGAAAACCCGGCGGGCCGTATAAATGTCCCCGGCGGGCCGCATGTGGCCCGCGGGCCGTAGTTTGAGGACCCCTGCCCAAGAGTATAACTCACATGGAAGTTTTACTTATAACGAGAAACTAAAATCTGAATTAGCATGTATAAACATTAACATACACTACACTTAGAATTACGGGCTTGAGTGTACATACACCTATAGCATTTATTATTAAAAACTAAGATTTTTCGTTTGAAACACTGCTTTCATTCAAGCGAGGTCGCACAACTCAAGGATTGCGGGCCTCCACGATCCGCACCGAACAAGCCCGATCACACCCGAGCTTCGTGACGCCCCGCGCGCCTCGCACACATCGATATTTGGCAAGTGCGGGCATTTCACAACTGTTAGTGCAAAACGACGCCACACTTTCAATAAATTAGAACATTTTATGTATAAATAAAGTAAGATTTATTTTCTATTACAAATAAAGTCAAATTTTGTCTAAGTTACAGGGTATGCATTGTGCACCTTGCGTACACGGAGGACACGTCGCTGGTGTATGAAGAAACTCTGCGCTTCACGGTGGCGGCGCCGACTGGCACCAAGTAAGGTGGCCATACTAATATAGAAACTCGAGTCGTCTTGTTTCGGTGGCAAAGGGTCCCCCCCGATAAGATGGTAAAAAGTTCCCCTCAACCAAATTACATATGAGTGGTTACACTATAATTCTAACATAAAAATAATATTTTTGAAATGTTTCTTAGCCTCCGTCCCACCACCCCACACCCCTGTACAGCCAAAAACGTGTTTTTTTAATTTCAATTTTTTTCGACAACTTAACACTATTTTATCAGACTGAAAAAAATATGATAAATAAGAACACAACTTGGACTATCAGAAAAACATTTTTTCAATATTTTCCCAGGCCCAAATTCAAACACAAAAAATATTTTCGAAAAAAATATCAAGAAATATTTTTTACTGTGTCTTAGAAGCCTGGAAACGGCTCGAAAAAAATATCAAAGGTTTTTCTTAAAACACAAATTGTTGTGTATTTTTTTCAGATTTTTTTCGATTACTGGGCTGCAGTTAAAAAAATAAAAACCATTTTCCCGCCTTTAAAACACCTGGACTTTCAATATACTTTGAAAATGACTGCAACGGTTCTGTGCATTTATTTCAGTGTTTGTATACATCGTGTTATACATACAATGCATACATTTGTATACATTGTTGTAGACCCAATAAAGTTTTGATTTAGGAATATACTTACAAAGTATCATTTTTAAAGCTTTCTAATCGTTTGCATAAGTAATCGTACGCTACGGAAAGACGATAGTTTTTCGCAATTTATAAGAAACAATCGACACAAGACCTTGTAAGTGTGATACTGGTGGATAAAGAATTACAACCCGTCCTACATCAAACAGATTTTAGAAGAAAAATAGAAGTTTGCAGATTATGACATACAAAAAAGATTATTGCAACACACATTGTAATGGCAAATAACTCAGAAGAGATGCTTCCTAGGCCTTTTTAAACCAGGTTTGCTTGTCTCATGGGGACACGACTTTTTTTTTTTTTTTTTTTTTGAGAAAAAGTAAATTCTAACACGACATGTTTTGGGAGACGGGTAGATGATAAATGGGGAAATGATAAGGGACATTTCGTGTCCAGGATAGATGGGGAACAGTGGGGAAGTGAAGGGGAACAGATTAAGGCCCGATTACGTTGTTGGGATGTATTTTTCAAAATACCACTTTTATGATCATCCTATTTTACAATTTTTCATACTAGTTCTTTTGGGTGCCCCCTTTCCGTAGCACTGATGGACAGAAAAGAGAAGCCGATATCAATGTAAAATTAAAGTGAAGGAAAATACTGAAATTATCTTTTACGATAAAATTAACGGGCTATTTTATTTTCTGCGAATTTTATCTCAACGCTCAGAAATATTGGAATGAATTCTCTCGCACAGTATCGGGTCTATAATGCCGTAAATTACTTTTCAGGGATGGGAGTTTGCAGTTGGGTGCTACATTAAATCAATTTTCAATTTTCGTACAATTATTATTTACAAAGTGCAGAGTTTTCGCACGTGTACAGATTGTACGAGTGTCTCCATATTATACGTATTCAAGAACAAATACTTAGGTAAAGGAAAAGACAACTTTTTCTCTATTCTGAAACATCTACAGACGTGAGACCACAGGCTTCCGCAACCAATGCGTTACTATTTATCTGTCCGGGAGGCGCCGCGTTCTAGGCTCAGTTGTCAACGTTTTAGCTGCTATTCTGTGGCCTTCCTCCTCAAACAAGGTCGCACGTGACTAGGACGCGGCAACTACCGAACTGCTAAGTGGTTAACTACAAATGTCTTAGTTTTTTTAAAACTATGACCCAGCTACTAAAAAAATATGAAAAGATTCACAAGCATTCTGAGATGAAGTTTTAACATTATTTTCGTGCCAGTGTCTGTGTTCTAAGACAAGTAAAAGAGGTCTTGTAAATCTGGATCTAACCTCTTCCCCTTCATTTTTCCATATTGTCCCCCAATTATCCCTCAAATATGACCGAATTATTATTTTAATAAACTGCCAAACACTATTATCTTTACTTAGCGTATGATATTCTCATACAAACGATTAGAAGCTTTAAAAATGATACTTTGTAAGTATATTCCTAAATCAAAACTTTATTGGGTCTACAACAATGTATACAAATGTATGCATTGTATGTATAACACGATGTATACAAACACTGAAATAAATGCACAGAACCGTTGCAGTCATTTTCAAAGTATATTGAAAGTCCAGGTGTTTTAAAGGCGGGAAAATGGTTTTTATTTTTAACTGCAGCCCAGTAATCGAAAAAATCTGAAAAAAATACACAACAATTTGTGTTTAAGAAAAACCTTTGATATTTTTTTCGAGCCTGTTCCAGGCTTCTAAGACACAGTAAAAAATATTTCTTGATATTTTTTTCGAAAATATTTTTTTGTGTTTGAATTTGGGTCTGAGAAAATATTAAAAAATGTTTTTCTGATAGTCCAAGTTGTGTTCTTATTTATTATATTTTTTTCAGTCCTGATAAAATAGTGTTAAGTTGTCGAAAAAAAATTGAAATTAAAAAAACACGTTTTTGGCTGTACAGGGGTGTGGTTGGTGGGACGGAGGCTAAGAAACATTTCAAAAATATTATTTTATGTTAGAATTATAGTGTAACCACTCATATGTAATTTGGTTGAGGGGAACTTTTTACCATCTTATCCGGGGGGACCCTTTATCAATAACTATTTTGTAGAAGTCCTCTTTCTCTTTCTTACGCATCATAAACAGCCTTTCAATTGAAAATAGAGCTAAGTTGCTCATCAGTTCTCTGCTTGCGTTGATCTTTTGAAAGTATTCTTTTTAATCAGAAACACTTCTTTCTACTGGTGCTGATTGTTGCTAATATAGTGCAGATTAATTTGGCTTCACGTAAAATTTACTTCATGCGTTTTTTAGTTTTTCCTTCAAAATGATTCCATTTAACAAGGGTATGTGTCTTGAAATAAAATACTTCTATAAAAACAATTGGTTCATTTGTTACTCCTTGTGATTAAAAACACTCGGGTAGCTTCGTTGCTTGCCAGCAAGCAATTCTAAAAAAACTAATTTGTCGCTAATATGATATAAATTTCATTGGCTTTAAGGTAGCTGATTACCTAACAATTATGAAAATTTGTGAAATTTCATATTCTCAATTTTTATTGAGTTGTATGCTGTGTTATTGTTTTTATATGCTTCAAATCATTTCTTTCTTATTTCTTGAGCATATAATGTTTTTGGAGCGAGTGCGTAAGTACCATGTTCCCAGTTGTCAGTTGTCTTAGTAAGTGAACTACAGACGCATTTTCCTGTATTGGGAAGTTTCAGATTCTGGCATGTCAATCATAAATCATAAAATACAGGGATGTCCCACCAAATATGGACCACTTTCATAACTTCTAAACGGTTCAGGACATTGATCTGCAGATTTCGGTGAATAATGTGGAATCATGGAACAAGTTACACGCCTCGCCGTAAAGAAATTGCTTATAATATTTTTAGCTTTCGAGAAATTTAATCATCTTTGATTTTTTTAAATGGAACTATATATTTTTTCACCAGCATAGATAGATCATGAAATAGTAAGAAAATGATGCATCATATTCTACTATTTTGGTAGTAATTTGAGTAAAAAATTAGGCTTTCTGATATGTAATTTTGAATTAAACTGACAATATTTCGTGTAGCAACCCTTGCAACTCTCGCCTTCGGGGAAAGTGGCCTTCCCGGAACCAAGACTTGCGTGGAAAGAAAAGACTGAGAAGGGTTGCAGTGAGAGATAAGAGGCCTAACTATAGCAATTCATGGTCTTCACACAAAAATCACTCTGAGAAACGATCAGAAGCAGAGTTTTTTTTCCATTGATTTATCTGCTTGTCTTCTTTAATAATAAATATAATTTTCAAACTCGACAAGCATCCAACCACCGTCTCTTCGTTCGTAAATTTCATTTTTAATTACAAAGATCATTCGTCCACTTCGCAACCATACCTCCACTGCTGTTCATAAATGGAAAATAAAACAGTACACTTCCGTCTTCTGCCGTGGATTTTCAAGTTTTGGCAGCACGTGGCATTATGAAGTGAGAAATTCTCCAATCCGTATTAGCAGCTGTGACTGCAGATGTGCATTTGTGTTAAAGTTTAATAAATTTACACTGATATTACACTGATCACACTGATTACACTGAATTCTTTGAAAAGATTGAAAAGGATATATATTATTATCGTCCATCTGCTACAAATTACTTTGTTCTTTTTGATTATCGTTGCTTTGGAATATCAGTAGAAGAAATGTTCAGTTGAGATGAACAAATGGAAAAAAATCTCTCATTCTGATCGTTAATATTTATGTTTATTTAGATGATCTTCATGTCAAGACCATGAATTGCTGTGGTTACGCCTCTATCCTGCAGGCCATCCCTCTCATACTTCCTATCTCAGTGGCTGTTGATAAAGGTGGTCGCCAAGGCTTTATCAACAGCGACTGTTGCAAGGGCTGCTACAGAAAGGGCAGGTTTACTTAAAACATGCCAGAAAGTCTAATTTTATACTCAATTACTATCAAAGTACTAACATATGATACCTCTTTTTCTTCCTCTTTTCATTATCTATCCATTCTTTGTGGAAAAGGTATATAGTTCTATTTAAAAAATCAAAATGATTAGATTTCTCGAAAACCAAAAAAATATTATAGACAAATTATAGACTGCATATTACTTGCCCCTTGATTCCGCATTGTTAAGCAAAGAGTGTATTTCTATATCCTGAACCGTTTAGAAATTATGAAGGTGGTCCATATTTGGTAGGACACCTATATCATGACATAATTCTTGCAGCTTGCAATCTATGATTTCCTCTAGAGAATGAAATAGGACAGGAGAGGAGAGACGAGAGGAGACGAGAGGAGACGAGAGGAGGCGGGAGGAGGCGGGAGGAGGCGGGAGGAGGCGGGAGGAGGCGGGAGGAGGCGGGAGGAGGCGGGAGGAGGCGGGAGGAGGCGGGAGGAGGCGGGAGGAGGCGGGAGGAGGCGGAGGAGGCGAGAGGAGACGAGGCGGGAGGAGGCGCGAGGAGACGAGACGAGGCGAGAGGAGGCGAGAGGAGACGAGAGGAGGCGGGAGGAGGCGAGAGGAGACGAGAGGAGACGAGAGGAGACGAGAGGAGACGAGAGGAGACGAGAGGAGACGAGAGGAGGCGGGAGGAGGCGGGAGGAGGCGGGAGGAGGCGGGAGGAGGCGGGAGGAGGCGGGAGGAGATGAGGCGGGAGGAGGCGAGAGGAGGCGAGAGGAGACGAGGCGAGAGGAGGCGAGAGGAGACGAGAGGAGGCGGGAGGAGGCGGGAGGAGGCGAGAGGAGACGAGAGGAGACGAGAGGAGACGAGAGGAGACGAGAGGAGACGAGAGGAGACGGGAGGAGACGGGAGGAGACGAGAGGAGACGAGAGGAGACGAGAGGAGACGGGAGGAGGCGGGAGGAGGCGGGAGGAGGCGGGAGGAGGCGGGAGGAGGCGGGAGGAGGCGGGAGGAAGCGGGAGGAGGCGGGAGGAGGCGGGAGGAGGCGGGAGGAGGCGGGAGGAGGCGGGAGGAGGCGGGAGGAAGTGGGAGGAGGCGGGAGGAGGCGAGAGGAGACGAGGCGAGAGGAGGCGAGAGGAGGCGAGAGGAGACGAGGCGAGAGGAGGCGGGAGGAGGCGGGAGGAGGCGGGAGGAGGCGGGAGGAGGCGGGAGGAGGCGGGAGGAGGCGAGAGGAGACGAGAGGAGACGAGAGGAGACGAGAGGAGACGAGAGGAGACGAGAGGAGACGAGAGGAGACGAGAGGAGACGAGAGGAGACGGGAGGAGGCGGGAGGAGGCGGGAGGAGGCGGGAGGAGGCGGGAGGAGGCGGGAGGAGGCGGGAGGAGGCGGGAGGAGGCGAGAGGAGATGAGGCGGGAGGAGGCGCGAGGAGGCGAGAGGAGACGAGGCGAGAGGAGACGAGGCGAGAGGAGACGAGGCGAGAGGAGACGAGGCGAGAGGAGACGAGGCGAGAGGAGACGAGGCGAGAGGAGACGAGAGGAGGCGGGAGGAGGCGGGAGGAGGCGGGAGGAGGCGGGAGGAGGCGGGAGGAGGCGGGAGGAGGCGAGAGGAGGCGAGAGGAGGCGAGAGGAGGCGAGAGGAGGCGAGAGGAGGCGAGAGGAGGCGAGAGGAGGCGAGAGGAGGCGAGAGGAGGCGAGAGGAGGCGAGAGGAGGCGAGAGGAGGCGAGAGGAGGCGAGAGGAGGCGAGAGAGGAGGCGAGAGGAGGCGAGAGAGGAGGCGAGAGGAGGCGAGAGAGGAGGCGAGAGGAGGCGAGAGGAGGCGAGAGGAGACGAGAGGAGGCGAGAGGAGACGAGAGGAGGCGAGAGGAGGCGAGAGGAGGCGAGAGGAGACGAGAGGAGACGAGAGGAGACGAGAGGAGACGAGAGGAGACGAGAGGAGACGAGAGGAGACGAGAGGAGACGAGAGGAGACGAGAGGAGACGAGAGGAGACGAGAGGAGACGAGAGGAGACGAGAGGAGACGAGAGGAGACGAGAGGAGACGAGAGGAGACGAGAGGAGACGAGAGGAGACGAGAGGAGACGAGAGGAGACGAGAGGAGACGAGAGGAGACGAGAGGAGACGAGAGGAGACGAGAGGAGACGAGAGGAGACGAGAGGAGACGAGAGGAGACGAGAGGAGACGAGAGGAGACGAGAGGAGACGAGAGGAGACGAGAGGAGACGAGAGGAGACGAGAGGAGACGAGAGGAGACGAGAGGAGACGAGAGGAGACGAGAGGAGACGAGAGGAGACGAGAGGAGACGAGAGGAGACGAGAGGAGACGAGAGTTACGGCGTCACTAAACGTTTCAGTTAAATAAACTGAAATATCTAGAATATACTTTTAAACAATTATTTTGTTTTTGTTATCAGGATTTGAAATACGCAAATTCTGATTCTTTAGTTTTCATTAAATAAATAGAAAGGTATTTCTCCGTATCAATTTTTTTATATTTGCCCGATATCAAATATTTAAACTTAAATTTTTTTCGATCTTAGTTCCCCGCGCAGACGCTGCATGATAGCTCTGATAATGATCGTTACGTGATCGAAAAGACCTTAAGTTTGAATATATTTGATGCCGGATATCTTTTCTTTATATAATTATTAGAATATATCTATCTCACCAACGATCTTATTAATCTTTAGTTTTCACAGTATCTTACCATTCTAGTTAATTCTCTAGAACATACATTTGTGAATAATAATTTACCAAAGGAATTATCAAAATCAACTTAAGATAGGGTGTCTGAAGTAAAAACATACATTTTTGGACAATTTTGGACAAACAAATGAAAACATTTAAAATTATTTGATCTCTAGGAGCGTATAGAAATCAAAGAAGACAAAATGGAAATAGAAATCAAGAGCGTATAGAAATCAAGTGAAGACAAAATGGAAACATTATACTTCGTATTATTTCCTCAGATAGATCACTATCTTAAATGTTCAAAGAACATTAATTTCCACAATGATGCATAACTCTCACCAATATGACACAAGAGGTTGCCAGTAATTGCAAAATATAATCTTCTGTATTTTTGTTCTGCAGATGAATGTTCTCTCATTTCATTTCCCTCTTTTTTTCATGACGGAAAGAGTTAAACGGCAACAGAAACACATTTTCCCCACACTACTTCAAAACCAATCGTTGTATACTTTTCACATTTCTCCACTTCCGAAATAGTATTTTCTATCAACTTCTTTTTTCATAGTTATTGTGAACAATCATTTTCTTATAGGCGATAATTCTTCTTCAAAATCTCTAAATTACATTTCAACACATCACCATATCAACATTTCTATGTGGATTTGCGTCAGTGCTGCTAAATAAAAGAGCAAATGTGTTTAGTAATAACAGCAAAAATTGCATATATCCATACCATCTGCATTTATCCGATCTCTTCCAGTTATCTTCGTTCCACGAATAATAGAGAAAACGTCAGTAAGTGGCTCCCTTTTCGATTGCATTCACTAAACAACCACCTAGTAGATAAGAGATTTTTTTATGCGCTTCTGAATAGCAAAATGTTTTCTTGTTGGAATGTGGTGATAAGGATGTATAAGCCTGAATGACTTATCTAGGAAGAAAAATTAGCTGGCTTAGGTGGAAAAATATTTTGCATCCAGGTATTTTATTCATTCCTTGTGAGAACATAAAGTTCAAAACGTGGTGCTTAGCAAACAAATAACGCATTCAGGTACGTAGCCTGGAATTTCTTTTGCAAACCAGCCTGATATCCTGTCACAACTGCCGCTCCGTCGTAACTTTGAGCAATAAATTGTTTTCGATATATTTTTCACCTTTTCTCACGAAGTAACCCATCAGATGTTCCGTTAACACTGACCGTAAACATTTTTTTAACTCAATCTTCCTCCTTATACAATACCTTAACCTGTCGACAATATTGAGATCAACTTCTGAAATCTCATGATTCATCTAACATAATTGAAAGAAAATCTGAGTTTCCATTTCTTTCGCGACAACAGTAATAAAATAAGAATGAATATTATTAAGTGAACTTAAGTATCACTGTATGTACCTGAAAATACTGTTGCCGTTTCAAAATGTTTTACACGATCCAATCTTTTTAAAATATACGAAGTTTCTCTATAATTCCCTTTATTAAAAGGTCGATTCATTACATTGTGGTCGCAAAAGTTAAGTTCATGTTTTGCTAGAAAGCACGTCATTTACATCAATAAATGGTTTCAAGATTTCTAGATTCTTTTTCAGTTTCTCGTTACGCAAAGAATTATTAATTTTAATGTGCTATTTGTGCTCTTATCTACCCTGGCTTTCCAGAAACGATGGAAGTCCACTACAATGATGAAGTTGGCTTTAAGATTTTTCAATGGCTTTAACCGATTTCTTAAGGTCACTCAAATTGCAAAATCCCTTTTGACACCCAAATATTTTTCCTTTTTCCTTTTGAACATAAAAGGCACGGTCAACCAAATAGTTTCTATAAACACTCCTACCATTGAGCCACTTGTTACCAGCGAAGTTATTTAAACTTTATTTTCAATCACTTTGGCTGTTAAGTTTGTTAATTGAGGATAGGATCGGGCTTAATGAAACGGTCTGAAGTTTCTCTTCAAATTTCAAGGAACCAAATGTTTTTAGTTAGCCAGCTTGGATAGCCGGTATCGATAAAGCTCAAGGACCGTAACTGCCTCGGCTCCAAGGGTCGTGGGTTCGAACCTCGCCTCGGGCATGGATGTTTGTGTTTGTGTGTGTTCGCCTAGTCCTTACGAGTTCTACCGACAGTTCCCCCTAGAGTTACAGCAAAAACACACTGGTCGCTATATGACCAAGTTTTCAAAAAGCAACCAAAAAAAACTGTTTTTAGTTTACTTATCGCATTATCGCATTGTCGTTGATTGTCATTAGCGACCAGTGCCGGCGCTAGGCATACGCAGACCTAGCGATCGTCTGGACTCCCGCAAGTCAAAGGGCCCGAAGATGGGACTGTTTTGAAAAATTGAAAAAGAAATCAGAACTCGAGAAAATCGTCATGGTAATTTTATAAGTCGCGGTACAGTAGTCTGATAGTTCATAAAATATTTAATTAATTTTTTACCTTAAGTTATAGTCATTATTTATAAGGTAGGACTCTAAGAAATTAATCAAATGACGGTAACCTACCTTTAAAAATATATTTTATTATATAGGAGCGAATATTTTGTCAACAAAACTCGAAAAAAAAACTCTTTTCTGTATTCAAAATTCGACTAGAATATGGTTTAGGATAGAGACCACAGAATGATGAAAACGTGCACAAAATTCACTTCTCCCCATAGCTCGTCACACGCAGTTTTTACTGTTTTTGACGTAAATAAATAAATAAACATTAAAATAGGTTCTACTGAAATTCATATTTGTTGTATCTAACAAATGATTTTATTAAACACTAAACACAATATTTTTTAGCGATTTAAGATAACTCTAAAAATAGTATTATTTGATCACGATATTATTTAAAATATACATTTCCAAACACTTTTGACTTAAACGTAATTTTTTTTGTTGAAATAGAGTAACTCATATAGTGTCTTAATACAACTTTCACATTTAAAATTGCTTTGTGTGTGTGTGGGGGGGGGGAGAGCTATCTTTCAGCATTGTCTGGAGCCCAAAATTGTCTAGCTCCGGCACTGTTATCGACAATTTTTTTTCATGTGGTTAGAGGAGTAGTGGTGTTTTAGTTACGATAACATTATTATATTTACAATAATACTTAATTTTGACTCTTACATTAACAACAATTGGTACAAGACATGGGATAACAGTAAGTGGTCCACAGTGAGAAACATTTATAGATACAATTAATACATAAACTTAAGAACAGAAATTTTCATTGGGTATAATGTATAGATGCATGATTATATATAATTAAGGATTTAAGATTCTTTGCAAACCTGTATGATTTTTCCTGGTATTCAGGGAATTCCAAATTTGATTCAAATACATCCTCCTGTTGCTTGAGGGTACTGTAATAAGGGCAATGGTAAATTACATGGTATGAATTATTGTTTTTGAGTCGAAGCACGATATCTTCGATTTCTCTCATAATGGATGGTAACAAATGTGCACTACAAACAAAAACTCCGTAAAAGCGGTTAAAGAATCAGGACGCGACACACAAACAATAGGTTTCACTCTCAATACTAGTTCATGTTGTTTTTTATAATTATTTATTATTTGATTGATTTTGTACATAGATCAGTTCATTTGACTATACATATGTAATAGTGGCTTAATCATTAAAACCTAACCTAACTTAATACTAATACAAAGGTTGAGGAAACCATGATGGCAACTCGTAGGATTTATTATTGGTCTGAAAACAATTTGTAAAACGTGGAATAGATATTTATTTTTGTTGGGAGTAGGATGAGTGGGGTTTTTACAGAGGTTTGAACGAATTGAAGGTTTGGATATGATGAATATTAGAGAAGTTATGGAATTGGTAAGTAATGTGGTAAATAATGGGATCGAGGTAGACTTCCTTGTGTAATCGGTGATTTGATATGAACCAGGATGCATTAGTGATGGTATGAAGAAATTCGTTTTGTACTATTTGAATTTTGTTGACGTTTGTTTTTGCAGCATTAATCCATACTGGACAGCAGTAGAGAAGAGTCGACGTGATGATTATTTTGTATAGTATTATTGCTGTTTTTTTTGGGAGGTATTTATTTCTATTAATTAGTGTTTTTAGTTGATACAGTTTGTTGTTTTTTTTTGTATTATTTTGATGTCTATGTGTTGTTTCCAGCTCAGTTTGGTGTCCATCTGCAATCCTAGATATTTTATAGGTTTATTTGGAGGGTACCATGGAATGGGCTCATTGTTTAATGTTAATGTGGTTGGTGGGGTGTGCGGCCTTAAAGAAAAAACTGATGCAGTTTTGTTTGGGATTAATTTTATTTTTAATTTGGATGACCAACTGTCAATTTGGTTTAGATATAATTGTATGTTGTTTTTTTAACATTGATTAAAGAGGGATTGGAAGCGAAAATAAGTGTGTCGTCTGCAAACTGTGTTGTTTTTGCTGTTGGATGTTTGGGTACGTCTGCTACATACAGATTGAACAGTGTGGGTGAAAGAGGGGATCCTTGTGGTAATACTGCTTTGAATAACCTGGGTTTTGAGTGATGATTGTTAATTGTTACGCAAAGGTTCTGTTGGATAAGTAGTTTTAGATTATTGAGGTGATGTACTGTGGAGTGCCGATTTTCTTTAGTTTGTATATTAGTGCCTGGTGCCATACTCTATCAAATGCCTGTGATATATTGAGTGTTATGAGTATTGAGTGAGGTTTTTTTTGCGATGCTGTGTTGCAATGTTCTGTAATTCTGAGGAGTTGGTGTTGTGTGGATGTGTGTTCAGTAAATCCAAATTGCTCTCTTGGGATTGCTTTTGTTAATTGTAGATGGTTTTGAGACGTTGCAGTATTATTTTTTCGAAGATTTTTAGACAGAGATGGAAGGAGGCTAATTTAGCGATAGCTATCAGTGTTTGCTGCATTTTTATTTGGTTTTGGAACGGGATGAATAACGACATGTTTCCAAATGGATGGAAAAACGGTTTGTTCTGAAGCATGAACTGTAAATATTTGTTATGTAAGCAAGGAGACAGACGGATACCCACGGAGACAGACGGATACCCACGGAGACAGACGGATACCCACGGAGACAGACGGATACCCACGGAGACAGACGGATACCCACGGAGACAGACGGATACCCACGGAGACAGACGGATACCCACGGAGACAGACGGATACCCACGGAGACAGACGGATACCCACGGAGACAGACGGATACCCACGGAGAACAGACGGATACCCACGGAGGCAGACGGATACCCACGGAGGCAGACGGATACCCACGGAGGCAGACGGATACCCACGGAGGCAGACGGATACCCACGGAGACAGACGGATACCCACGGAGACAGACGGATACCCACGGAGACAGACGGATACCCACGGAGACAGACGGATACCCACGGAGACAGACGGATACCCACGGAGACAGACGGATACCCACGGAGACAGACGGATACCCACGGAGACAGACGGATACCCACGGAGACAGACGGATACCCACGGAGACAGACGGATACCCACGGAGACAGACGGATACCCACGGAGACAGACGGATACCCACGGAGACAGACGGATACCCACGGACACAGACGGATACCCACGGACACAGACGGATACCCACGGAGACAGACGGATACCCACGGAGACAGACGGATACCACGGAGACAGACGGATACCCACGGAGACAGACGGATACCCACGGAGACAGACGGATACCCACGGAGACAGACGGATACCCACGGAGGACAGACGGATACCCACGGAGACAGACGGATACCCACGGAGACAGACGGATACCACGGAGACAGACGGATACCCACGGAGACAGACGGATACCCACGGAGACAGACGGATACCCACGGAGACAGACGGATACCCACGGAGACAGACGGATACCCACGGAGACAGACGGATACCCACGGGGACAGACGGATACCCACGGGGACAGGACGGATACCCACGGGACAGACGGATACCCACTGGGACAGACGGATACCCACGGGGACAGACGGATACCCACGGGGACAGACGGATACCCACGGAGACAGACGGATACCCACGGAGACAGACGGATACCCACGGAGACAGACGGATACCCACGGAGACAGACGGATACCCACGGAGACAGACGGATACCCACGGGAGACAGACGGATACCCACGGAGACAGACGGATACCCACGGAGACAGACGGATACCAACGGAGACAGACGGATACCCACGGAGACAGACGGATACCCACGGAGACAGACGGATAACCCACGGAGGACAGACGGATACCCACGGAGACAGACGGATACCCACGGAGACAGACGGATACCCACGGAGGACAGACGGATACCCACGGGAGACAGACGGATACCCACGGAGACAGACGGGATACCCACGGAGACAGACGGATACCACGGAGACAGACGGATACCCACGGAGACAGACGGATACCCACGGAGACAGACGGATACCCACGGAGACAGACGGATACCCACGGAGACAGACGGATACCCACGGAGACAGACGGATACCCACGGAGACAGACGGATACCCACGGAGACAGACGGATACCCACGGAGACAGACGGATACCCACGGAGACAGACGGATACCCACGGAGACAGACGGATACCCACGGAGACAGACGGATACCCACGGAGACAGACGGATACCCACGGAGACAGACGGATACCCACGGAGACAGACGGATACCACGGAGACAGACGGATACCCACGGAGACAGACGGATACCCACGGAGACAGACGGATTCACACAGGCAGCCACGGAAACAGAAGGATACGCATAGTTGGACCGGAGGCAGAAGGATACGGACAGGCGGACGCGGGGACAGGCGGACGCGGGGACAGGCGGACGCGGGGGACAGGCGGACGCGGGGACAGGCGGACGCCGGGGACAGGCGGACGCGGGGACAGGCGGACGCGGGGACAGACGGACGCGGGGACTGGCGGACGCGGGGACTGGCGGACGCGGGGACTGGCGGACGCGGGGACAGGCGGACGCGGGGACTGGCGGACGCGGGGACTGGCGGACGCGGGGACTGGCGGACGCGGGGACTGGCGGACGCGGGGACTGGCGGACGCGGGGACTGGCGGACGCGGGGACTGGCGGACGGCTTCTCAGCAAATGCTGAAACTGACATCTACCAGTAATACACTACCTGAGCCGTCTTGGAGCCGAGAACGCGGAATGCCATGGCCTAATCTACGACATCCATTGTTTTATAATTGGGGATAATAACTGAATAATACGTGCATAACTCACGTTTTTGACATTTACAAAAATTGCTGCATTGATTAGTTTTTTTTCGATTTAATTCTTTTATTTAAGAATGTGGCCAGGTGCTGAGTCTTGCTGCCTTTTGGTTGCAGAAGCTGTAGTTCGCCGAGCAGAGCCGAGCTGGGCCGGATCAAATCGAATCGAGCCAAGCAATGGGAAACGCGCATGCATTCCGCGGCTATCGACGGATGCGGAATGAGGATCCGCCCGAGAATCTCGCACCGGCCGCACCACCTGCACCGGCCCGCACCACCTGCACCCGGTCGCACCACCTGCACCGGTCGCACCACCTGCGCCGGTCGCACCGCCTGCGCCGGTCGCACTGCCTGCGCCGGTCGCACTGCCTGCGCCGGCCGCACCACCTGCACCGGCCGCACCACCTGCGCCGGTCGCACCACCTGCACCGGTCGCACCACCTGCACCGGTCGCACCACCTGCACCGGTCGCACCACCTGCACCGGTCGCACCACCTGCACCGGTCGCACCACCTGCACCGGCTGATTTGCATTTGCTGCCCCCTCTGCCACCTTCACCCCCCGTGTCCCCCTCGCCGCCTTCTCCCCCGCAGGATGCCCAGGTACCGTTGCTCCTTCCGATCAATTGGGGCGGATTTTGATGACCTAAAACATCACTAAAAATAATCAAGAAAATTCTCTGAAAGTTTTAAAAATGCCCTAAAATCAAAGAAAATTACATACAAAACTGGATCAAAATCCCTTCAGATGAACAAATCGAGCTTTTGGATACATTACTGGTGTAATTGAGGCTGCTTCTTTTTATTAAGTGAACTCAGCTTTGGGTTTGGACTGTTCTTTAAAAGAAAATCGCGAAATCGGCCGAACTGTTGATGGCGCCGATAGGCATCACAGAAACCTTAGATTACAGAAACCTTAGATTACAGAAACCTTAGATTACAGAAACCTTAGATTACAGAAACCTTAGATTACAGAAACCTTAGATTACAGAAACCTTAGATTACAGAAACCTTAGATTACAGAAACCTTAGATTACAGAAACCTTAGATTACAGAAACCTTAGATTACAGAAACCTTAGATTACAGAAACCTTAGATTACAGAAACCTTAGATTACAGAAACCTTAGATTACAGAAACCTTAGATTACAGAAACCTTAGATTACAGAAACCTTAGATTACAGAAACCTTAGATTACAGAAACCTTAGATTACAGAAACCTTAGATTACAGAAACCTTAGATTACAGAAACCTTAGATTACAGAAACCTTAGATTACAGAAACCTTAGATTACAGAAACCTTAGATTACAGAAACCTTAGATTACAGAAACCTTAGATTACAGAAACCTTAGATTACAGAAACCTTAGATTACAGAAACCTTAGATTACAGAAACCTTAGATTACAGAAACCTTAGATTACAGAAACCTTAGATTACAAACTCCCAACAAATGACATTCCAATATATGAGAAAAAGGAATCGAATAAGGGTTCACTCAGGGATTTCTGTGGAGAACCTTGTTGCATCTCGTAAATATTGTTTGAAGCGAGTACCATTAAAATATTAAAATCGATGAAATCAGCGAAAATGCATGAAAAATTACTTAAAAAGGTACAAAATGAGTTATTGGTCGAAATCAACGAATAATGACAAAACAAAACAAGCATAAAAGCATTTTGTCATATCATAAAATAAATTTCTGTACTAAACGGCATTGTTCTAAACTGAAAAGAAAAAAAATTACATTTCATTAAAAACCGTCCCCTACTGATCAAACTGTGACTGTGTATACGAGACGCTTCTGAACAAGACTCCTGGTGTAGGACGTAATGCGTCGCCATTCACGTATTTTGCAACAGAATCAGTTTTATCAATATGCACTGTAAAATGAATAATGTATTTCTCTTGAAACAGCATTGACTTCGCCGACGCATTAAAATACTTTCTCTACACTCCGTAGTAGTTCACGAGAAAGAAACATGTGGTGCTACGGAATGACACAGACTTTCCCTATTAGTTTTCTATATCCTTTTGTCTCGGCAAACTATTCGGACTTACCACATACTCTTGCCAACTGCCATCTATCGCCGCCAAAAGTACATTTTGGGGAGGGGGGACTTTCCTAACTTTTCAGTTTCCTAATAGACCAGAAATATTATTTTAAGAATATTAAAAAAACAGTAAAACCTGGTTCTCAATGGCAATTTTTAGATAAATCTGGAGCCCTTTTTAAAAAATGACGTTTAAGCCCAACTGTAAATTCGAAATTTGAAGCTCTTTTTCACAGAAAAATTTTGAGTTTTCGAAAAACGTCATAAATCATTTGAAGAACTTTAACTCACAAATGCAATAGTGTTTACAAATTGCTGGAATTGAGAGAAATCAATCAAAAAAATTTAAATTGTGTAATTTTTGAAAAAAACGAAAAAATACCTCAAAATGAAAACGTCATGCTAATGAGTGCACTTAACACTATACGGTCGAAAAGTTTTAAGAAAAAGTTTGGAACCATTTATGAGAAAATGGCGTTTGAGCGTTTCTGAAAATGAGCCAATTTGAGCTAGTTGTAACAGAAAACAATTGAGTATTCCAGAAACTTTATACGACATTATTTAAAGCAGATGTAATGATAAATGTAATAAAGTGAACAAATCGCCACTAATGTAAATACTAACATGAGAGCAAAGTAAAAAAAACGCAATATTGTAATTTTTCAATCGACAAAAGAATAGGTAAATGTGGCGTTAATGACATCTCAGGGTGCATTAGGCACTAAACAAAAATGTTCATTAAACAAAAATTTAAAGAAAACATTTTGAGCCGTTTTTATGAAAATATTGCTTTTGTTATTTTTTCAAAATTTGCACATATTGCATGCAATATTGCGCGAAAACAACTAAATTTTCAAACAAATGTTCAGGAACATAATGAAAGAACTAACGAGAACACATTTTATTTCAAAGTAAAATCTCTATTGTTAATTCTGCAGTTGTAGGAAGACGCTGAAAAATATCAAAATTTTGCAATTTTCGAAAATTCGGACTTAACTTTAAAAATCGGTCCTACGCCACCTTTATAAGTGTATTTTACTATATTCTTACAAGAAATTTAAAGAAAAAATTTGGAGCCGTTTTTGAGAAAATTTTGAAAATGTCAGGGGGGATTCATGTAAAGTATCCCAAAAGTCTAAAGAAAGTTTTTCAAAATTGGAGAGCCTCGAGTCGAGCCAGATCGACTAGAAAATATCTATTTTGGAAAAAATCCTACGGATGGTTTGGCGGTAGTAGTGTTCACGGACGGACGGACGGACGTTTAATAAAACCCTTTTTCGGTATCAGTGGACCACTTTTTCGGTATTTCCGTTGAAATCTCGAAATCGATTTGCCGCAGCATTATATAACTTTTCCCTACAATACGCATATTACTCCACATATACGTACGTATACGGGAAATTAAAAAATGCTAATGAACAATACGTCTGACATGAAATATGTAATGCAATATACGTGAATATTGAATTACACGTTCCTTACATGTGTGTGTACACGAAACGTTAAGTGAATGACTGGCCGCGTGTACAAACTAAGCGAGAGAGATCCTCGAACAAGTAAATTTTTACGCACCCAGAGAGCACCCATTTCTTTTGTTGGATGTTGGGACCAACGTAATATCAGCCCGTCACTAGTTAGACAATAGTTAAATACAGTGTGCAACGGGAAGCAGTGTATTCTGTGTACGTTCTTTCAATTCTGTTATCGCTACCCTACACCATATAAAAGTTGAATTCTGAATACAGAAAGAAATGAGCGTGTTGGGCAGGAATTGTTAACAAAATATTGCTCCGATGTCGTAAAATGTTTTTTTGAAAAGCAAATCAGCTATAGATTAGGGTTCATCATGTCCTTCGTAAAGGAATATACACTCATCGTCATAAAAAAAGCTGCACCCCGAAGGACCCTACTGATCCGTTGCAATATCAGTGGGCATTTTGCACACCATTCGCTAAGCCAATGATTTCGTTTTCACGGTCGGCTACTGGGGGATGCGTCACGCCGTGCCCATCGGTCTAGATAAAAGAGCTTCAAACGGCCGAGCCAGCCATTGCGACATCTGGTAACGTCGCCAGTGTCACCTGCACGTACACTATTCCTAGGTGACGCGTTCGACAGCCAGTTGTTCAGTTAGACGCTTTCGAGAGAGGCCGCATCGTGGGTGTGCGAGAGACTGGTTGGTCCTGTCGCTGTATTGCGCGCCACACCGGTCGTACGGACTCCACCATCGCCTGCTGTTGGCGGCAATGGATTGAGCAAAGCACGTACAGACGAAAAGCAGGATTTGGAGGTCCGCATTGTACCGCGAGGAGGAAGGACCGAGGATTGTCCACTACGCCCGAACAGATCCAACAACAACGATGGGTGCTCTTCAGCGGTCTGTGCAGCCTGCACTGTCCCATCCTGTAAGTACCAGTACCATTGGCAGGCGGATGCACAACGCAGGGCTCGCCGAATGCCACCATTACGAAGCCTACCAGTCGTAGCCCAGCAACGTCGTTACAGACTCGCTTGGTGTCGGGAACGATGGAGCTGGGGCCAAGCAGATGGGCAGTGGGTCATCTTCAGCAACGTTCCCTTAAGTTCTTGACACCGAAAAATTGATTGACGTCCGTCTGTTCATCTGTGAACAACGCTAGCGGCTAAACTGTTCAGCCGATTTTCTGCAAAATTCCTCGACATTTTAATTGCGGGGGTACTTAATCTGTAGCCCATGAGGACATTTGATTCTATTACGTCAATGCATAGGCAGGGCTTGTAAGGCCCTACTCCATTGTTTTTTTATTAACTTTTATTGTTAGATAGTGTAAATGACGTTTTAAGAGAATGGTACAGGTCTCAAGTTCGTTGAAAACCCTCATTGTTTTGAACAATTGCAAAAGTTCAAAATTGTTTGGGGGTCTTTCTACAAATAAAATTTTAAATAGAGTTTTTTCGCTTAATGAAGTCTGTTTCTTAAAGATAGATTTCAAAATAAGGTTATGAACAATTTAAAAAAAATTGAAGTACTTTTAGCGCAATTTTGCGTGAAATACGGGCGAGAAAGTACGTGGTGTTTTAGCACGACTAGTTTAAAATTATTAAGAAACGAATTTATCAAGAATAAAAACAAATATAATGTGCAACTTTCGGGAGTATATTGCGCAGGACCTCAGAGTCCCGGGGACATGCATCCTTGAGATAAAGAGGAAAGGGCCGAGAAAGCCTTACAGCTGGAACTGTAGAGATCTTGGCTGTCCGGGTGACGCCATGTCGAAGGCTGTGTTGCCGACGTTTCGAACATGTTGTCGTGGTCTTCCACGGGACTGCGTCTGCGCCATCACCCGGAGAGCCAAGACCTCGATTCTGGCCGCGGAAGCCTACCACATCACACCAGCGGGAACTGATGTCTCGACAGGAGCGCACCGGGAGAGATGGCTCAGTGCATCAACCTGATATCACTGCAGTCCCTCTGACCGGGAGGTCCTAGGTTCGAGTCCCGACGGCGGCAGGATTTTCGACACTAGCTTGTCAGCTAGGTCGAATTCAGTCGCTGTCTGGAGGAGAATTCTAGCGGCCGGCTGCTCTGATCGGTAGTTTTCCGTGGTTTCTCCGATCAACACCAGGCGAATGCCGGAGAAGTACCCTAACAAACGGGCCACGGACCGCGCGCCATCTTCCCTTCCTCTTCCTTGTCCTATCTTCTCCTCTTACATACACACACACACACACTTATACTAACATGCACTACACTACCACACATGCCAGGAGACCGGTCGGGAGCTTACAGCTTGTCCCGACTGGGGCGGTGGCCCCGCTGGTGGGAGATACCTGGTTGAGGGGAAAAACACCGCTAGTCGACGGTAGGTCGGCACCAGATCTCGCCATCCAGCGGGGGAAAAGATCATCGCCACCTCCCTAAAAACACGCACTACACTTACGGGACTAATGACCTAAGTAGTTGACGCGCCCGAAAACATTAATCAGTCAATCAATCAATCAATCGACAGGAGCAGGATCTGCGCGCGGCCCTGCGGCTGGTGACGGAGAAGGTGCGCCGCCTGGAGAGGGCGCTGGAACAGGGCAGCAGGCGCGTGCCCGCGTCGCAGGACGAGGCGTTGTTCCTGGACGATGAGCTGAACCGCTGGCTGGAGGGCGTGATCAGCGCAATGGAAAAGCGTCTCGAGCGGCCGTCTTCGAGTGGCGTCTCGAGTGGCGTCTCAAGCGACGTCTCGAGCGGCGACTCGAGCGCCAAATGGAAGAGACCTTGGAGCGGAAACTCGAGCGGCGGTTAGAGCGGACCTTGGAAGACTACGAGCAGCAGCTGCATGAAAGACTGAGCGGACACATCGATGCTCTGCGCCGCAACGGTTGAGCTTCTCATCCTTCCACTCTTTACATACCTCTCACACACTCACTACCTGCTGAGCTAGATCAGGGCTACCACTGTTATCAACGGGGCGTCTGGGCGGGAGGTCCTTGCAGCAGGGTTTCAGGTCTCAATGTGGCGGACTTTTAACAGTAGCTATATATATTTCACTGCAGTCTGAAGGAGAATCATAGCTGCTGGCTCTTCTGATCGGTTATTTTCCGTGGCGGACTTTTTAACACTAGCTATGTAAATTCAGTGCAGTATGAAGGAGAATCATAGTTGCTGGCTCTTCCGAACGGTTAATTTTCGTGATTTTCCCTATCATCGTCAGTGGTAATGTCGGAGACGTACCCTAAAAACTGCCCAAAAGGCAGCACACGTTCTTTCCGTCGTTGTTCTTGCTACCTCGTCTCCCCTTACCACACACTTATGCACTAGAACAAATGAAGGGAGACCATTCGGAAGCTGAACGTTTGTTCCAACTGGGACAACCTCACTAAAATATCTGAAAGGGGGAATCACCCTGGAAGCTGACATGTAGGTCGGCGCTGAAACTTACGTTATCTCTTAGTCGTCTCCATCCGCCACATATCATATAAAATGTGCTTGTGACAGCACAACGTTTTAACGCTGTAGGTACGTCGGGTTTTAGAAGTTCGGTAGTGTATATTACGCATCCTGACAAAACAGTATTCCCATCATCTGTTTGTCTGCTGCAGTGATGATTGGGTTTGTCTGCAGAGCCGGAAGCTACTGAGCTGGACGCAATGTCTCGCCCTGCCGACTACATAGCTTCCTCGCAGACTACCCCCGCCCCCTCTTCCGCCTGCCTCCCGATTCTACCCCTTCTAGTTTTGTTTCCGCACCCGTATGTATTTCCACTTCCTCACAGGCTGCTCCCACCACCCGCTTCCACCACGACTCCCGCTCCGGATTCTCCCATTCCTTCCGCTTCCACACCCGTATTTGTTTCCACTTCCACTTCCTCACACACAGCCTCCGCCATCCCCTCCGAATTGGCTCCCTCTCCAGGTACCGCCATTGCTTCCACTTCCACAACTGCTTCTAATTTTGTTTCCGCGCCCGTCTTTGTTTCCACTGCCGCTTGCCCACAGGTTGCCTCCGCCACCGCTTCCACCTTGGCTCCCTCTTCAGGCACCGCCATTCCTTCCGTTTCGACAGGTACTTCTACTTTAGTTGCCGCGACCGTCTTTGTTTCCACTGCCGCTTCCCCCACAGTTGCCTCCGCCACCGCTTCCACCTTGGCTCCCTCTCCAGGCACCGCCATTCCTTCCGTTTCGACAGGTACTTCTAGTTTTGTTTCCGCGCCCGTCTTTGTTTCCACTGCCGCTTGCCCACAGGTTGCCTCCGCCACCGCTTCCACCTTGGCTCCCTCTCCAGGCACCGCCATTCCTTCCGTTTCGACAGGTACTTCTACTTTAGTTGCCGCGACCGTCTTTGTTTCCCACTGCCGCTTCCCCCACAGGTTGCCTCCGCCACCGCTTCCACCTTGGCTCCCTCTCCAGGCACCGCCATTCCTTCCGTTTCGACAGGTACTTCTAGTTTTGTTTCCGCGCCCGTCTTTGTTTCCACTGCCGCTTGCCCACAGGTTGCCTCCGCCACCGCTTCCACCTTGGCTCCCTCTCCAGGCACCGCCATTCCTTCCGTTTCGACAGGTACTTCTACTTTAGTTGCCGCGACCGTCTTTGTTTCCACTGCCGCTTCCCCACAGGTTGCCTCCGCCACCGCTTCCACCTTGGCTCCCTCTCCAGGCACCGCCATTCCTTCCGTTTCGACAGGTACTTCTAGTTTTGTTTCCGCGCCCGTCTTTGTTTCCACTGCCGCTTGCCCACAGGTTGCCTCCGCCACCGCTTCCACCTTGGCTCCCTCTCCAGGCACCGCCATTCCTTCCGTTTCGGACAGGTACTTCTACTTTAGTTGCCGCGACCGTCTTTGTTTCCACTGCCGCTTCCCCACAGGTTGCCTCCGCCACCGCTTCCACCTTGGCTCCCTCTCCAGGCACCGCCATTCCTTCCGTTTCGACAGGTACTTCTAGTTTTGTTTCCGCGCCCGTCTTTTGTTTCCACTGCCGCTTGCCCACAGGTTGCCTCCGCCACCGCTTCCACCTTGGCTCCCTCTCCAGGCACCGCCATTCCTTCCGTTTCGACAGGTACTTCTAGTTTTGTTTCCGCGCCCGTCTTTGTTTCCACTGCCGCTTGCCCACAGGTTGCCTCCGCCACCGCTTCCACCTTGGCTCCCTCTCCAGGCACCGCCCTTCCTTCCGTTTCGACAGGTACTTCTACTTTAGTTGCCGCGACCGTCTTGTTTCCACTGCCGCTTGCCCACAGGTTGCCTCCGCCACCGCTTCCACCTTGGCTCCCTCTTTCAGGCACCGCCATTCCTTCCGTTTCGACAGGTACTTCTACTTTAGTTGCCGCGACCGTCTTTGTTTCCACTGCCGCTTCCCCACAGGTTGCCTCCGCCACCGCTTCCACCTTGGCTCCCTCTCCAGGCACCGCCATTCCTTCCGTTTCGACAGGTACTTCTAGTTTTGTTTCCGCGCCGTCTTTGTTTCCACTGCCGCTTCCCTACAGGTTGCCTCCGCCACCGCTTCCACCTTGGCTCCCTCTCCAGGCACCGCCATTCCTTCCGTGTCGACAGGTACTTCTAGTTTTGTTTCCGCGCCCGTCTTTGTTTCCACTGCCGCTTGCCCACAGGTTGCCTCCGCCACCGCTTCCACCTTGGCTCCCTCTTCAGGCACCGCCATTCCTTCCGTTTCGACAGGTACTTCTAGTTTAGTTGCCGCGCCCGTCTTTGTTTCCACTGCCGCTTGCCCACAGGTTGCTTCCGCCACCGCTTCCACCTTGGCTCCCTCTCCAGGCACCGCCATTCCTTCCGTTTCGACAGGTACTTCTAGTTTTGTTTCCGCGCCCGTCTTTGTTTCCACTGCCGCTTGCCCACAGGTTGCCTCCGCCACCGCTTCCACCTTGGCTCCCTCTCCAGGCACCGCCATTCCTTCCGTTTCGACAGGTACTTCTAGTTTTGTTTCCGCGCCCGTCTTTGTTTCCACTGCCGCTTGCCCACAGGTTGCTTCCGCCACCGCTTCCACCTTGGCTCCCTCTCCAGGCACCGCCATTCCTTCCGTTTCGACAGGTACTTCTAGTTTTGTTTCCGCGCCCGTCTTTTGTTTCCACTGCCGCTTCCCCACAGGTTGCCTCCGCCCACCGCTTCCACCTTGGCTCCCTCTCCAGGCACCGCCATTCCTTCCGTGTCGACAGGTACTTCTAGTTTTGTTTCCGCGCCCGTCTTTGTTTCCACTGCCGCTTGCCCACAGGTTGCCTCCGCCACCGCTTCCACTTTGGCTCCCTCTCCAGGCACCGCCATTCCTTCCGTTTCGACAGGTACTTCTAGTTTTGTTTCCGCGCCCGTCTTTGTTTCCACTGCCGCTTGCCCACAGGTTGCCTCCGCCACCGCTTTGCACCTTGGCTTTCCTCTCCAGGCACCGCCATTCCTTCCGTTTCGACAGGTACTTCTAGTTTTGTTTCCGCGCCCGTCTTTGTTTCCACTGCCGCTTGCCCACAGGTTTGCCTCCGCCACCGTTTCCACCTTGGTTCCCTCTCCAGGCACCGCCATTCCTTCCGTTTCGACAGGTACTTCTAGTTTTGTTTCCGCGCCCGTCTTTGTTTCCACTGCCGCTTGCCCACAGGTTGCCTCCGCCACCGCTTCCACCTTGGCTCCCTCTCCAGGCACCGCCATTCCTTCCGTTTCGACAGGTACTTCTAGTTTAGTTGCCGCGACCGTCTTTGTTTCCACTGCTGCTTCCCCACAGGTTGCCTCCGCCACCGCTTCCACCTTGACTCCCTCTCCAGGTACCGCCAATCTTTCAGTTTCCACACTTGCTTCTAGTTTTGTTTCCACTTCCTCACAGGCTGCCTCTGCCACCGGTTCCACCTTGGCTCTCGCTCCAGGTGCCGCATTGCTTCCGCTTGACACATACTTCTAGTTTTGTTTCCGCGCCCGTATTTGTTTGCACTGCCGCTTCCTCACAGGTTGCCACTCCCGCTTCAACATTCGCTCCAGCTACCACCATTGCTTGCGCTTCCACAACTGCTTCTAGTTTTGTTCCCGCACCCGTATTTGTTTTCACTTCTACTTCCAATTTTGCATCGTCTCCAGCTCCCACTTTTGTACCGTCTCCTGCTCCCACGTCCAGTTTTGCGCCGTCTGCTGCTCCCACGTCCAGTTTTGTGCCGTCTGCTGCTCCCACGTCCAGTTTTGCGCCGTCTGCTGCTCCCACGTCCAGTTTTGCGCCGTCTGCTGCTCCCACGTCCAGTTTTGCGCCGGCTCTAGCACCCTCTTTCGCTTCGTTTCCAGCTTTCCACACTTGCTTCTGGTTTTGTTTCCGCTCCCACTCCTACTCTCACGTCTGCTCCAGCTTCCAGTTTTTCTTCCACTTCAACTCTAGCGTGTGGATCCGAACCTGTTTCCCTCTTAACCTCCATCCCATCTTCCGGTTTTGCTTCCGCTCAAGCTTCCGTTCCAGCTTACACTTTTTCTTCTACTCCAGCTTACACCCTCCACTTCCGGCCGCGTACCAGTTTTTGAATCAGCTCCAGCTTGCCCTTGTTCAGATTGCGCATTTGCATCCGCTGCAGGTCACAATTTTGCTTCTGAACCAGCTCCCTCTTTCGCTTTCGCTCCAGGTCCTAATTTTGCTTCTGAACCAGCTCTCGCTGTCGCTTCTACTCCAGATCCCAATTTTGCTTCTCAATCAGCTCCCGCTCCCGTTTTCTCTTCCGCTCCATTTCCCAATTTTGCTTTCCAACCAGCTCCCTCTTTCACTTCCGCTCAAGATTTTGCATCCACTCCGGCTCCCGCTTTTGCTCCGACACCAGCTCCCGCTTTTTCTTCCACTTCAGCCCCCACATTTCAATCCGCTCCAGCTGTCGCTGTTGCATCCGATTCAGCTCCTGCTTTTGCATTCGCTCCGTATTCCACGTTTGCTCGCGCTCCATATTCCGCTTTTGCATCCGCCCCAGATTCCGCTTTTGCATTCACTCCATGTCCCGCTCCTACTTCCGCCACGGTATCCTCTCCGGCTACTGCCCATGCCCTCGATCTTGCTCCCGTTGTGTCTCCTGCTCCTCCTCATGGTCATTCTCCTGCTCTCACCCTCGCATCCGTCCACACTCGCGCTTCCGCTTCCACTTCCACTTCCACCATCGTTCCCGGTGATGGTTCCGCTGGCGAACCAGATTCCTTTCACGTCCTCGAAACTGCCCCATCCAGTTCCACCACCTTTCCCACACCTGCCCCCGGCGGGATCCTCAGCCCAGCCCGTAGTTTTCTACTATCCCGCAACCTTCGGTCCTGACCCTGGCCCCATACCCGGAGTTTGCCCCGCCTCCCGCCCCAAACTTGACACGGTACCCAGTCTCATTATGAACTCCGGCCCCAGCTCCTCCGTCGTATCGGGTCCTAGCCTCTCGGCCGTGTCCGTCCTTCGCCCCTCCGTCGTGTCCGGCCCCAGCCCCCCCGTCGTCGCGCATCTAACTCCTACCCCCTTTCCCGATTCGCCCCCCACACTCGGAGGCGTGCGTGAAGGGATGGACAACGAGGGAGGCACGCCAGCGGAGTGGCTGGTGGCAGCAGCGGCACGCGGTGACTTGCACCAGGTGCAGGCATGCCTCGCTGCCGGCATTCTCATCGACGTAAGGGACCCCTGGGGCAACACGGCGCTGCATTGCGCCGCAGGGAACGGAAGGTGCGTCACTCTCACCCCTCACCGCGTCACTCTCACCTCTCACCGCGTCACTCTCACCCCTCACTGCGTCACTCTCACCCCTCACCGCGTCACTCTCACCCCTCACCGCGTCACGCTCGCCCCTCACCGCGTCACGCTCACCCCTCACCGCGTCACGCTCGCCCCTCACCGCGTCACGCTCGCCCCTCACCGCGTCACGCTCGCCCCTCACCGCGTCACGCTCGCCCCTCACCGCGTCACGCTCGCCCCTCACCGCGTCACGCTCGCCCCTCACCGCGTCACGCTCGCCCCTCACCGCGTCACGCTCGCCCCTCACCGCGTCACGCTCGCCCCTCACCGCGTCACGCTCGCCCCTCACCGCGTCACGCTCGCCCCTCACCGCGTCACGCTCGCCCCTCACCGCGTCACGCTCGCCCCTCACCGCGTCACGCTCGCCCCTCACCGCGTCACGCTCGCCCCTCACCGCGTCACGCTCGCCCCTCACCGCGTCACGCTCGCCCCTCACCGCGTCACGCTCGCCCCTCACCGCGTCACGCTCGCCCCTCACGCGTCACGCTCGCCCCTCACCGCGTCACGCTCGCCCCTCACCGCGTCACGCTCGCCCCTCACCGCGTCACGCTCATTCCGCCCCGTCCACCCTCATTCCGCCCCGTCACCCTCATTCCGCCCCGTCACCCTCATTCCGCCCCGTCACCCTCATTCCGCCCCGTCACCCTCATTCCGCCCCGTCACCCTCATTCCGCCCCGTCACCCTCATTCCGCCCCGTCACCCTCATTCCGCCCCGTCACCCTCATTCCGCCCCGTCACCCTCATTCCGCCCCGTCACCCTCATTCCGCCCCGTCACCCTCATTCCGCCCCGTCACCCTCATTCCGCCCCGTCACCCTCTTCCTTTCACTCTCACTCTTGTCATGGCGAGCTCTGACATCACGTCCCGCGGAATGGCCTGGGAGTTGAAGCGGGGAGGCATTCATCGCACATTGAAAGTTTATACCGGAAACTATCCATCGTATTTCACCACTACAAAATCACGTGAAACTTCGCGAGGTTCCTTTGAATATGTGTTAAAGAAGTATGTTAATAGTGATCGTATTTTGCCGCCAAATCCACTACAGACCCATGCAAGCTCATAATCGCATCATACATTATAGGCAATAGACAAATTTTTATATCCATATTTTGTGCAATGCCTTAACACTTTAATGCCAAAGGTAATTTTGTGTGCATAGTGTTCCCCATTGTCGTCGCATCCGTGAAAGCAAAGTCATTATTGGAGATCTCTGATAGCAAGAATTTGCTATTCTTATTTGCTATATGCTTAAGAACTATTACTACTAAAAGTTAGGTTTGATGCGCACCAACCACCGTATGCATTACACCGGCCTCTCCCTCCGACTTAATCCCAAACATGTAGCAGCTAAGGACGGTTTTAGATGAAGATTATTCGAATGGACCGAAGTCATTAATATGCCCTGGTCTGGAGTGTACAATGTCTTAGCGCTCTCGGCTAAATGCCTGTCCAAGGATTAAAATATTAGACGTATGTTAGTTTCCTTTTAAAGCAATCTTGGATATTTTTGTGAATTAAAGAAAATGATCCGTACATGTATGGTATAAATATCGTATTAAAACAGTTTCAAAACGATTGACAAAGAAAATTAATTATATGTGATAAAATGTACACTTATATTCGTAGACTTGTTCAAGAAGATTAAATACCTGCGTTAATCCATGCATCGTTAGGATTTTGGAGTTGTCCCCTATGCGACACGGTAAGGAAGAAAAATCCTACCAGTAAGCGCCACACCTCTTCATCTATTTGACTCACAGCGCGTCTATGCGAAGCAAGAACTCACTAACAGGGCATCAAGAGACCGAAGAAGGGAGAGAATCCAAACGAATTCGTATCGACATCAAACAAATTATTCAGGATGAGTTATTTTGTGTGGCATAAAAACTTTACCGTCTTCACCTACATTATTCGAACAAATACTTTGCCATTTAGTTGAAAAATGCTGCTGTATTGCACAGAAGTGTCTTGACGATTTCTCTTCTATAATGTACAGAAGGCTGTGCTGAAAGCCAGCCCAAGCAATGAGAATATTCCTCAATATCAGGGTTGCATGATTAGGGAATTTTGTCCCCAAAATGGGGATTTTCTTCGTTGTGGGGAAAGAATGGGGAACCAATGATCAGGGAATGTCAGGGGATTTGTTGGGGAAATTATTTTCATCTATTTAGAAATATTATTCTCTGAATTATTATGAATAAAAAAATAGGCGTCATTCTCTCTCATTGTTATGTATCAGAAAGAAAAAAATAAACGATATGTATAGAGAAAGAAAAACGTGAGGAAAACCGATGATATGGTTTCAAGCAGCGCAAAGGATGATGATTGGTTTATTTGAATCTTTTGAATTTAAGGGGACAGTCAATGAAATTGTCAGGGACATCTCATGTCGCTGGTCCACAATTTGGAGAATATTTTTCATTTCAAAGTTGGGAATTTTGTTTCACTAGAGAGGTTATTTGGGGAATTCCGTGTTAGTGGTGAGGAAAGAGCCCGCAACACATCTGGCAACCCTGCTCTATTGTCGATAATCTTCTATTGGGGGAATTACAAACGTTAGAAAACAAATATTTGTGAGTTGATGTAATTTGGATGCATACGTCCTATATCGAGGAAACGCGTCCAAAATTAGACGTCAGAACCTCCGACAGACAGCCTGCAGTCAACATTACAGGGCACAAGCTCTTTTCAAAGTACATTAATGACTTCCAGAGCCCACAATACCTATTCGAATATTGGAAATCTAAGTTTCGTTTTCATTGTGAATGCTGCACTAAAATTGGAAAATTATAAAACTGTTTCTAGGGGAGCCTATACGTCCGAGGCCAAAATGGTATATATGTATTGACAATAATATAAGGGACACGCTGGGGTGTTGTTTCCGCATGAATGACCACGTCAGTGATAACTTTTCTATCGATGAGAAGACAGTCTTCGCAGATACGAATATAGAATGAGCATAGTTAGCATAGAATAAGAATAGTTCCCTCTTACTTTTGCATAATTTGTAGCGCTTCTCATCACAATATTACTATTGTCATTCTCACCGTCAAATGTTGAGTTGCCAACTGTGATAGATTAAAACTCACAGGAAATCAAGTCCATAACGAAACTCACTGAAAGCAACTGTCACACGTCTTTGTCGAGAATATATGCATTTGAAGAACACGAGCTGGAAAGAATGGGGGACATTGTTATCCAATCGGGAGCTCCAGTACCAAAACTTTAAGACCAAACGAAGCTCTCGATTGGATGACAGTGTTCCCCGCTCCTTCCATCTCGTGGCCCTGAAGAGCAGCTACGTTTAAATCGGAATATAGCAATCGGTTACAATGTCCGTTTCTTTGTGGTTGCGTGCGCAGATTGGAGGTGGTGAAGTGCCTTCTAGAGGCCGGCGTGCATCAGGATTCGCGCAACCTGAACGGGGCCACGCCTCTTCACGCGGCAGCCGCCGGCGACGCGTCGGGCCACTGCACCAGCGCGCTCCTGGCGGCGGGAGCGCGAACAGAGGTCGCCGACGTCGACGGTTTGGACGCCTCTGCACACCGCCGCCTTTTCCGTGAACGACGCCGCGATGTATCAGCTGCTGCTCGCGGGGGCGGACGAAAACGCGCTCGATGTGAACGGCTACACACCGTTCGACGTGATGGGCAGCCTGCCCGACAGCTGAGACCCACCTTGATACGTGACCGCCGACGCCAAGCTCAGCCTGTTGGGCAGCTGTGCTCCAGCCCGACACCTGGCCGCCGACGCAAAGCTCAGCCTGCTCGGCAGCTGAACTCTACCCTGACACCTGTCCACGGACGCCAAACTCAGCCTGGTCGGCAGCTGAACTCCACCCTGACACCTGTCCACGGACGCCAAACTCAGCCTGGTCGGCAGCTGAACTCCACCCTGACACCTGGCCGCCGACGCCAAGCTCAGCCCTGCTCAGCCTGCTCGGCAGCTGAGCTCCAGCCCGACACCTGTCCACGGACGCCAAACTCAGCCTGCTCGGCAGCTGAGATCCACCCCGACACCTGTCCACGGACGCCAAACTCGGCCTGCTCGGCATCTAAACTCCTCCCTGACACCTGGCCGCCATCGCCAAGCTCAACACTGATCTCCGTCCCGTCACTTGGCCGCCGACGCCTTCCGCAGACTGCTCGGACGCTGAGCCCCGCCCCGACAACTGACCGCCGGCGCCGTGCTCAGCTTGCTCGTTCGCCGTGTCTCCCTCAACACTGGGCCCCAGGGCCACGTGCAGTATGCTCAGGCGCTGCGCTCAGAAACCCTGACCACCAGTGCCAGGCCCTGCGCAGCCTCGTAGGCAGCTCAGCCCCGCCCCAATACTTAGTCGTTGGCGCCATGAACAGCCTGCTCGGCCGCTCAGCCTCGGCCCGACACCTGGCAGCCGGCGCCTACCCAGCAGCTAATCCTTACCCCTTCATACCTCTCTGCGTCCTACCTTTTGTTAATGGAGACCGCGTGTAAAGGACGGCTAGGTGTGTTGATGAAGCAGGAACCTGATTTATTACGTGTTACATCGCATTCTATTTAAATAGGTCTGTGGTTGTGCCACAATTTGCAGGAGTGAAATTAACAGAATATTTCGAGGCGTCGATTAATGAGACAACGGAATATCGACGTAGGCATTTCCAAACTGAAATACTTTATAATGTGCCAGACAAATGACAAAAATGTGCCAGTTCAATGAAGGTAATGGGAGATATTGAAGAAAATAAAATTCTTTTTATCAATTGATGACGTTACTTTCAGCAAGGTATCTTGTACATCTAAATATAGTATTTCTGCGTAATAAGGTAATTTTAAATAATTATATATTTTTTTAATGTTTGTCCAATATCTTTCAAGCATTTATTTGTACGGACAGAAACTTACATACTTACTGGGATGTTAAATTATCATTGTTGACAATTGGTTGAAGTTTGGTTGACAATTGGTTGGTTTGATTTTTGACTAGTATTTGTAAACTGGATCATATTTGTATGTTTTCTCATTTTAATAACTCTAATGGGGATGATTCTCTTCGGGGTGTTTTATTTTTAACAGAAAACTTAGTGGTTTGAAAAGGCAATAAACCTTATGTTACTTTTTGGAAGCAGAATTGGAAATAGTGTATTTTAAACACGACACTCGTAAATGTAAGATCTACGATCTATGATTGTAAGATCTATATTTTTGTCAAAGTTTATCTCTCTGTATTATCTGTTTTTTAAAACTTCTTTACTAATGTTTATTATTTTATATTATGTCAATTTCTTAGTGTATATTTTAGTAATTTCCTACTCATTGGTGATATGGCATAACAAATTGTAAAGAGCAAATAAACAATTCATTGACATTTGTCGTTTTTTTAATTCTTTATTTCTGTAAACCGTTGGAATACACTGAATTCCCTTTTTTTAATAGTATCAATTTTCTACTTTCTCGCATTCGTAAGGACAAACTATTGCAATCGTGCGCGGGAAACAGCAAAATTTTGCCGGGACCTGATAACGAAAAATGGATAAATGATCTTCCTATATAAAGTGAATTACTTCCTCTAATGCATGTTGTACACAGAATCCGTTTTTGGGTTCTTCATACTGAAAACTACATCGACGGCAAAAAGGTTGGTCCGTCAGTGGTCAACGCTGAGTTTAAATCCGTTCAGCCTATTTCTCCAAAAATGGTATTCTCCAATCAATCTGGACGAACTCGAGGCTTCGTGAGTTTGAAGCGTATATTTTGGTTTTTGAGGGTATTTAACCCCCTATTTAGTCGCGTGAATCTATTTACCTTAAATAGACGCGTCACGGAGGAAACCTGATCAGAAATTGGAGGCAAACAAAACATTTAATGAGTCAAAATGTTTTAATTGATATAGCTTTTAATACACATTAATCTATTGTTCCGTTTTCCATAAATATAAGTTTATAAACACAAATATTTTAATATACGAGGGATTTTCTGAAATCGAACATAAAGAAACGCCTATTCTTTGTCTGAATGGGTGTGATTTTTTTCCAATCTTAGAAAGCTTGTTTCAGCCTTCGAGAGATTACTCGCAGTGATTTGGACACGCGGTGGTTTCAGGGATGACTGCTGGTTGATACATTTTTGAATGAAATTCATGGGAGTTGGATTCAGCAATAAGCACGGCTTTTATTTCAACCTGTTTGAGTCCCGCGTTGCTTTTACTACTCCAGTTTGGTCGGTCTTCGGTATCCACTGATTTGTTATTATTTTCTCTAGCAATGAATCAGGAAAAAAGATATCGAGGACACCAGCTACGGTTTTCACATTGCGTGCTTTACCCCTGGTAAACGTAAGACAGTATTATGGTAAGGTGGACGAACGTTTTGAGGCGGGCCACAAGTTTTCTTTAGTCTTTTCCTGTCAATGAAGAGCAATCAAGAAGAAGATTTGTCAAAATAATTTGCAGCGTCACCGAATTCACGTTCTGCAATTTCATCTGGAAGCTCGGTTGAAATACGTCTATTTTTTTTACTGCCCTACCTGACCTTGCACGTATTTTACCACATTCAAATTTACATACATTGCATGTTTCTTTGTTTATGAACGCAGAAATCAGTTGCAGATGAGGAAAGGGGTATTGAAGTTTCTCACCCGATTCTTCCGAAAAGGAATTAGTCGGATCATCACGAATTTCAAAATCAGTTCTTTTCATATATCACAACCAAAACATGTTTTGTGTTGTTCCTCTTTATTGACCTTATTGTACAATAAAAATTCAAGAAGAAACAATAAATGCTCCAAGAAGCACACGGCTTTCAGACGAGAAATCGAACACCCGACAACGGTCGCGTCACGGAGTTAATCTCCCGGTCAGGGCATGGGGGTAATAAATACGTTGTCACCGGTCGAGGATTTAACTCATACTGCTGTGCGTCTGCCAATCGACCTTGAAAGGTGTTCGCAGAAAGGTACCGAGAACCGTGTGGCGATTTTCAATTTTGCAACAAAATGACAAGCAAACAAAAAGAGACCCGGAGGAAACCTCCGTGACGCGACTAAAGAAGGGTTAACGCCAAGTCTCGACAACAATTTCAAAATTTTCTCAAAAAGTCACTAAATGTTTTCATTAAACTTTGTCTCGAATAGCGTAAGGAACGCTTTATAGAATGGTGCAGGTCTAATTTTCGCTGAAATAATTGATTTTTGAAAATTTGTAGACCGATGTTCTCGGCGTCTCCTACTGCTAAAATATTTAAGATAGATTTTTTTCTTAGTAAAATCTGTTCTTTAAAGGCATAAAAATACAAAAATAAGGTAATGTACAGTTTTTCGAATATATGATTAGTTTTGCGTGAAACATAGGTCATTTTAATTTTTTTTAGAACATTTCTTCTCAAAATGGTTCAAATTTAATTTAAATTTTTCTCCTCGTATGTATCAAATCCCAGCGCTTCTTAAGAGAGACAAGAATCACGTGGGTAGGATTTGCTTATTATCCGTACAATTCGATTTTGTAACCTGAAAGTCTGGAAGCTCTAAGATGAGTTTCCCTAGAATATAAGTATTATGCTATATCTCATCCGCGAATGAACATTCGCAAAATATACACAACGAGCAGTATGAATGGGCTGATGGAATTTGAAAGAACGCTGAACGCGTAGCATAATGAACTAATTTTGCGTTCAATTTCATTTCAGTGGACATTCCATTTTAAGTTTGACTGCATTGATAGACCTAAAAATGTTACTTAAACATCACTCAATGACACACCGTTCATTTTCAATGGACTACAGGATTGTTTATTTGAAATGGAAAACTCCATTGAAACAGTTTTCATTTCATTTACTATTGATTTGTAAGCACCCTGGTAATGGTTAATGGTAAGCACCCTGGGCGCACACGCACGGGGAGCATTTTCGATAATATCCTGGCTAATTATTAAGCACACCAGACCACCCGGAAGAGGAAAATACATCCGCTGATATTGATATCGGCGACAGATAGACTGCCTGCCGCCAAACGGGGGAGCTCAGTCGACTTTGACAATTCTTCGTGTGCTGTGAGAATCTGTTGAGGACGGCCTTTAGAAAAAGTGTGTATGTGAAATGCTTAGTAGAAAGTTGTAAGTGGATAATGATCAAGACGTTTTGCGGATACGAGCTCCGTCTTGAGTTAATTAGCATCACGGACTAAAAGAGACGTGCAGGGCTGCACCATGTATCTTGGGAAAATCGCTCGAACATTTTACATTATTATTAGATTTTGAGGCAAAAATTTTCACAGATTGATTGACTGACGATTCCCGGCGCGTCAACTGCTAATGTCATTAGTCCCGTAAGTGTAGTACGTGTTTTTGTTCGGGAGGTGACGGCCGTAGCGGTGATATTCCCCACTAGATAGTGAGACCCGGCGCCGAACTAAAGTCGGCTAGCGGGTTTTTCCCCTAACCACGTATCTCCCACCAGCGAGGCAGCGCCCCAGCGGATTAACCCGGGAGTGTTCGCAATAGATCTGTGAGATCCAAACCAGATCAATTTTGTGTTCCCTGAATTATTGCGATGCATTAGACGTTTGATGTTCCATGTATTCCATGTACTTCTCTGAGAACGCCTGGCCTATTTTATTTTTTCGATCAGTCATTTCCCGTGAGAATTCTGAAACAGATCACTGCGCTGCGCGATATGTCAGATATGTAGTAATCACTGGCGCCAGTGCATTGCGAGCTCCTGGCGTAAGCGGTACGTATCATGATATTATTTTCAGGCGTGTCTAAGATAAGAGTACGATTTATTAACAATTGCATTGAGAGACATGTACAAACCAAATAAAATACGTATTTCAGTTAATAGAGCTTCAGATCATTCCCCATTCACGAAAAGTTTCAACTATTATTTGAGAGATACAATTGCGGGCACTCCCGAATTAAGCTCTAGGCTCCCCACCGGTCTCCCGACAAGTGTAGTAGTGTATTGGATGAAGTGTAAGTTTGTGTAAGTAAGGAGTAGAACAGGTTAAGGAAAGGGAAGGAAAGACCGTGTGCGGTCCGTGGCCTGTTTGTTACAGTACTACTCCGGCATTCGCTCCTGTGTTGATCGGAGAAACCACGGAAAACTACGATCAGAGCAACCGGCTACATAGAATTCTACTCCAGACAGTGACTGAATTCAACCTAGGTGTCTAGCTGGTGCTCGAAAAAAAATCCTGCCACCGTCGAGACTCGAACCTAGAACCTCCCGATTCAGAGGTACTGCAGAGATATCAGTGATGCCCTGAGCCACATCTCCCGGTGAAAGTTTTCATAAATGATAAATTGAAACACAGCGCTTTTTATTGCTTGTTCCAACATAGCGGCGCCTGTGAATATAAAACTACTCGCCATTACTTTTAAAGAATTACCATAATATTGCACTGATTGACTTCGTTATAGGTCGTTCGTCGGCGCAAAGTACGGCAAACAAAGAGTGAGTGGTGATTAATACGTTAGCGAAATCACTGTGGGATATAGCGGGGCTGTCAACAGAAGTTTTATCACCGGCGCAGCCGCCGCCACCGCCACCGATCTTATTCCTGTGTTGATGTTTCAGGAGACACAGTGACCGCTACTATCAACATAAACATCACGTACGGTATATCTCGACCAAGTTGAGAATGATGTTTACAGGAGCGCGCCACCGTCTGTGTTTACAGTCGAAACGACAGAGACGGAGATACTCAATAAGGATAAGGATACTCAATTCAGAATTAAAATGGGACCGTGAAAAACTATTGCGAAAAAAAGCGCTATTTATTTCGTTGCAAATCTAGTATCTTTCCAATTATTATTTTAACTATATTTGGACAGATGAGAGCGTAGGCTTCCGCGGCCGGAGTCACCCGGACAGCCAACTTAATATATTTGGACAGGTCTGCACCTCATATTGGAATAAATAAAAGTATATTTTTCTCTGCAAAACGATTCAAAATTTTTAAACTAATTACTTGATGAGCAGTAGCAATTCATATCAGTCGTTTATTTTCACTTAAATAGTTTCTCAGAATATATATCAAATAATTTTTTATGTAAGAAGTAACTACCACCATAATGAAGAATATTGTAGATACTTATGGACAGTAAAGTTAATGTTTTGGTACTTTATTGCATACCTAACAAACCGCCTAAAGCCTATGGAAAAAGGTGAATGAAGAAGAATACAAGATGTTTAAATTCAATGAATAAGTATTAAAAATTTAATATAAATACACTTTATATTACTTTCTTGTACTGGAACTGTGAAAGGTAAAAAAAACTTAAAGAGCCAAAGATAAAACAGTCAGTGCAAATTTTGCATGATGTGTCTCTGAAGTTATGTTTTATCAGCTGATTCACAACCTCTAAGGAGGCGATGGCGATTCCATAGAAGCAGTCTCAGAACTCTCATCACGCTCCTAGCGACTCTTGCGAAACTGACCCGTGTTCACACTGTTAGTTCCACGACGCGCCGAAAATCGCCATCCTTGCATTCTTCCCTTGGTCCAGTTATAGCGATAGTAGCACCGCCACCGTCACCGCCATCGCCGTCGCCGCCAGAGTCTGCTGCATTGCAACACCTGTTACAAGCGGCAGACAGTACCGACGTGCCGACGCAGCAAAGAAAGTATTGCTTGCTGACTGTGTTCTCCGGCGCAACAGTCCGTGGCGGCTCAGCAGTAACAACTACAACAACCGCATCAGCAAATTTTGTCGCCTGTGGTTTCTCCTACGCCGCCGCCACTGCAACTTGCAGATTTTCCACAGCCACCTTTCGCGTTGCTGCGGGCGCCGCAGTCTCTCCCGTCACCGATAGAGATAGCGGAGGCATTGGAAGATCTATCGACTCGGATGATGATGATGACGACGACGACGACGAAAATAACAGTATTCATCATAGATTCTGGTAAGCCCCATCAGTACTGAGACTGGATATTGAACAATTAGAAATAGAGGGCAGGCCTTTGTACATGTAGTAAGTCAGTGGATATTCGTTTATTTTTGAATCTCGGTGGTTTGTGGGCATATTGTTCATATTTTTGAAAAAGTGGATGATTCATTTGCACTTCCAGATTTTCAGTTGCTTGATCATGAATTTTTTCGGATGTCGGGTCTAAATTGATAAGCTTTTTTCAAGCTCTGGTGAGAGAACGCTGCCTTGGGGAACACCAGCTTCAATTGGCCTGAGGGATGAGAGATGGGATTTGTATTTGGTTTGAAAGAATCGATTCTGAAGGAAGCTGCGAAGTATTGCCAGAACAGAAGCGGGGAAAATTTTGGAGAGTTTAAATAGTAGAAGGGAGTGATGCACTGTATCAAATGTAAAGCTGAGGTCAAAGAATATTGATGGGATAGACATACCATAGGAAAAAACTGAAGTCTCTAGTACTAATCGAAGTGCTTGAGCCGTTGATGAATGACCACCCTTAAATCCGAATTGTTCTTCCACTATTAAATTTTTCTTAATTAAAATTTCCTTCATTCTGTCAAGGATAATCGTTCCAGAGTTTTCCCCAAAACGGGTAGAAGACTTGTAGGTCGAAAATTGTTCAGATTTTTTAGGTTTTGACCCTGTTTTGGTAGTAAAATGATGATAGCTTTTTTCCAGATGGGTGGAAAGTAGAATAAGTCTGAGACAGGCATTGAAGATGAGCAGAATGAGATTAATGGCTTTGGAAGGTAGAATTCTGACGATCGACGATGGAATTCTGTCGTGCCCTCCTGCTTTCCGGGGATTGATGTTTCTGATATGTTGAGTTATTTCTTCCTTCGTCGTCACCCAAGATGTATTCAATTCGTTTTCGTGGACAATTTCACTCGATCCTCCATCAGTAACTGAGTCATTTTCATCTTTTTCCACCTCTTGTGTTTGGTAGTAGGATTTCATCTCTTGATGGAGCAGTGAATCTTTCTTGGAGAACATCAGCGAAAATTCAGTTTGCCGTAATGGATCGTACGGTAACACTTCCGTTTGGCGATTCTCTGCCCACTAGATGCCGGCCCGCTGCCTTTAAAGGTGCCGATGGTAGGCAATGAGACTCGCACTCGAGCTCGAGCCTGCTGGACCGTATCCACGGCTTTCAACTGCCGCCGCAGATCGCCGACAGAGCGCGCTGTGTAGCCGCTCGCGCGCCAATTAAAAACGTCATGCGCGACCTGACCAGCGCGACATGACAAGTAAGGCATTCGATTCTGTCGAACACGATATTTTGTTAGCAATGTTAAAAAACATTGGATATGCCACACTCACACTCAAATGGTTTCTCCAGCTATCTATCTGAACGGCAACAAAAACTTGTGTGCGGTGACAGTGTGTCTTGCACCTTGCCATTAGCACGCGGCGTCGCACAGGGCTCAGTGTTAGGACCCCTCGCTTTCCTAATTTATGTTAATGATCTATGTAAATCAATAAAAAATTGCTGTCATCACATGTATGCTGACGATCTCCAAATGTATATTAGCGGACCCTCTTCTCGCGTTCCCGAATTTGCTAAAAAAATCAACGAAGACCTGCAGTCACTCTCCTCTTGGTCATCGTCAATGGGGCTATTGCTAAACCCCAATAAATCTCAGTGTCTTGTAATCGGCTCCAGAAACTCCCTAAAAAGGTTATCACTTTCCGCTCTCCCTGACATTTGCATACATGGAACTCCTCTATCGTGGTGTATTGACGTGAGAAATTTAGGTGTGCAAATGGATAATACTCTAACCTGGAATGTTCAAATTCAAAAAAATCACTCCATATGCCTCACGTTGATTACTGCGATTTCCTTCTGACTGACATAAATTTAAAACAGCAACGCAAGTTACAAGTAGCTCAAAATGCATTTTTTTCTTCAAAAAAAAAGTAAAATTTCTATATAAACTCGATGGGATAAAAATTTGAAAAAAATATAGGCGTTTCCCTTGTTCAATTTACTATAAAATGCAACAAGAAAAAAGTGGACACTCCAATCATACAGTTCTAAAAAAATTAATTGTAAGTATGAGGGCGCGCTCACATGCACTAAGGAATTGTGCTCGGTCAGTCTCTGATGCAAGTGCTGAAGAACTAAAAAAGAATGACCCTCTGCCTGATTAGGGTTTGAAGAGTTATTATTATATTTCAGATGTTCACTCTGCCCCCATAAGGTATGATATTGGGTCATACATGTTTTGTAGATAACATCGTGACCTTGTGGGTTATCTATGTTCTTATGGGTGAGAGCGAAACGAGCCATTCCACGTCAAATCGCACAAGAATTGACACGACTATTTTCTATATGTATGTAATTTTTTTTAAAAATAAACCGTGCGCCGCCTCACTGTCAAATCAGAAAGCTCTAAAACAACTCTAATGCAAAGGTCTAGTACAAGATCAAAACATGCGGCCCGCCCCGAGTTTTGACACCGGGCGGGGCGCAGAGGGCGGCCAGCCGGCCACCCGGAGGAGGGGCGGGACCTGAGCGGGGGGAGGTACGGGCGGCGACGGCGGCGGGTGGTGGTGTGTGGTGGTGGTGGTGGTGGTGGTGGTGATGGTGGTGGTGGCAGCGGCGGTGAAGTCATCGGTTGTCTGGGCGGCGAGGGTAGCTGGTTGCAACCTGGCCGGGCGGCGGTAGAACCGTCCCATCCGTAGAGGCGCGGGGAACAATGATTAATAAATGTCTTAATTCATTAATTAATTAATTTTCTTTAAGTGGGACGCGCGAACTTTGGAGTTGGCGCCCCCATAACACACTGGTGTAGCATGGAACTCCCATAATTTGGCGGGAGTACCACTAAGAGTGCCCAGGTGGGCGGAAAGTCGCAGGAACTGGTCCGCGCCGACCAAAATGTGCTAACAGTGGTCAACGCTAGCGCCTAAACCGTTCAGGCGATTTTCTTTCAAATTGATATTCCCCAATCGTTTTTAATGATGAGGCTCCTGGAATTTGAAACCGATAGTTTAACTTAGGGGGAGATAGTTTACATGGAGCCCCTAGGACATTTTTAAAGTTTAAAAAAATGGCTCCAAAAATATTGATTAAATTTTTGTTGTTGAATAGTGCGAAGAGCGTTTAAAAGAATGATGTAGGTATCATTTCCGTTAATATCCCCAATTTTTCGAAAGTTGAAAAAAAAAATTTCAAAACTGCAAACTTGAAGACAGAGATTTCTGCATCAGACTAAGTCGGTTGTACGAAATAAGCACTTTAAATAAGGCCAATTTTTTCGAAAAAGAGAGTAGTTTTTGCATAAATTGCGTTTGAAATTTCCCAAAATTTTGTTTCTCAAAAACCGCTTCAAATTTTTCTTTAAATTTTCTTCACTATGTAATAAGGTACGGTGAAAAATATGGCGATATTTCCGGGTATTGCTTCGTTTTCCGAAAATTTAAAAAAATATTTTTAAAACTACAAAATTGTAGATAGAGATTTTTGCCCTGACAAAGTCTGTTGTACAAAATTAGTTCTTTAAAAAATGTCATATACAATTTTCTGAAAAAACTGATAGTTTTTGCGTAATTTGCGCTTGAAATTTACGAAAAAAATCTTTAAAAACTGCTCCAATTTTTTCTTTAAATTTCCTCTAAATGTGGAATAAGGGACGGGAAATAAGAATAAACTACTGATACTATACAATAGGTAGTATGAATAAAAATATAATAGCTAGGTCGAATTCAGCCTCTGTCTGGAGGAGAATTCTTGTGACCGAATGCTCTGACTAGCAGTTGCGGCTGGCTGCTCTGATTGGCAGCGATTTAATAGCTTTTGATGTGTAGGTGGTTTCACCGACCAAACACCAGGAGAATGCCGGAGCAGTAGTCTAACAATAGGTAGTATGAATAAAAAGCAAGCATTTGCTCAGAGCACGTCCTCGCGAGCATGAGCATGTGGTTTGAGAATATCTCTGTCCGATGAGCATCTACTGAATGTCGTATGAATAAAAATTTCCTACAGCGAGGAGCAGATACTTCCTGAGCGTTGAGAATATTCTCACGTTCTGTCTAAGCTATCGATGCGATTTTGTTTGGTGTTTATTCTTTGCTTACTATTATGTGAATTCTTTGGAGTATTTACATTCACAATTGAAGACTCCATCTAGGATTTGTTGTGAGTCGAGTCTGTTCAGGGTTGGAGGGCAAACCACGTGCTGACTTCGTTGCCGGTGTGATTATTTGTGTTTGAAGATTGTGCAAGAAATGGAACAAATAAAGTCAGAAGTTTTTGCAAATTTTTTAAAAAATTATAAAGTTCTATTTTCCAAAGCGAAAACTCCCATCGTAATGAAGGCGAAAAGCGACCCAATGCGAGAGTTGCAGGGCGAGTTGGCCAGTAGCTGTGGCTGCGTTGTAGAATGCAAAGCTATATTAAAACGAATTAATAACATGAAACAGCGAGTTAAACAGAAAACAGATAGGAAAACCACGGGAAATGTCCCTATAGTACTGAAGGAATGGGAAAAACTAGTGTTCGATCTCATGGATGGAGAGTTGAAATCCATCAATTAACAGGATAGAAGGTAAGCAAAACATTCAATTAAGTGTAAAGTGAACGAATTATTATATTTTATGTTGCTGAAAGCTTATGTGATATTAATCTTTTTTATGTAGGTGCTGTGGCACTTGGGGTTGAAGGAACCCCTGAAAGTCAGGGTCAGTCTGCCGTAATAGAGCTGGACAACTGGTTATTAGGAGAAACAGCATCCTCCAGCCCTACAGCCATCCCATCAACGAGCAGAAACAGCTCCTCTTCAAGAGGACGGGCTGCTGTAGAGGCTATGGAAACCCAGCAGACTCTAGGATTAAGCAACTCTGATTTGCAACGTTTAGTTTTATTAACTCAGTTAAAAGTATTGAATAAGCAGTTAGAGTAAAATTGTGATACTGTAAAATTGTGATTCCTAATTTTCTATTAAAATTTATAAAAAGGTCTGTGTTTTGTGAATAGTTGTTTTGCTTACTCACCTAAAAAATGTTGTATTTATTTATTTAACGTCAAAAAACAGTTTAAAACTGTGTGTGACGAGCTATGGGGAGAAGTGAAATTTGTGCACGTTTTCATAATTCTGTGATCTCCATCATAAACCATAATCTAGTCGAATTTTGAATACAGAAAGAAAGAGTGTTTTTTTTCCCAAGTTATGTTGACAAAAATATTCGCTCCTATATAATAAAATATATTTTCAAGGTAAATTAGCTATGAATTTGTGCCCTTAACCCTAATCATGTTCTTCATGAAAGAATAATACTTTTTGCCGCGACAATATGGAAAACAATAATTTCAATAAACTATATTTCCACTGAAATTCAGAAGACGTGCACAAATAATGAAGTTATATTTATGCCCAGAAGCAAAACAAGGGACCATCTCAGCATTTTGCTCAAAGGATCAGGGAAACTGGACGAAAAACCTGATCGAGATTGTGGCCATCAACCCAGAAGCTGTGGTACAGTACTTGTTACAGGTTCTTTAGAATTATACAGTCCAAATGATAAATAATTACATTAACATTAATTTTAACAATGATAGTTATTTTCCTTTGATGATTTACCTTATACAATGAAGCATTAACATAATAGAAAATAACTTACAAAAGTATTAGTTCTTTAATAATTTATTGCAAAATCAGCAAAACGTATGGTTTGTCACAAATATAACAAAATATATATTTTACAGTAATTATCTGCAAGACTAACTTTACAATTGTTATTTGACTTGGTAGATCGTCAAGAAAATACTATAGTTCCTTATTTTTCAGCATCGTTGTGTGTGATGCTTTTTACATTTTTTTGTATAATTGCTATGTGACTGTGAAAAGCTTTTTCAATTACGAATACAGATTGCTATTCTTAAAGTGCCTACATTTAATACGACCCACAATTTAATAATTTTTTTAGCTTTGATCACTAGTAATTTAGTTAATTTACTGTTATAAATTCCATAAAATATTTAAGGATGCATGGTAAGTCGAATAAAGAAATTCTAGTGAGAAATATATAAATGATGTTCATGTTTACAGATTTATATTTCCACACCATTTGACACCTGTAAATAAAAATCACTTTAGAACAATGCAAGACCCATGAAACTCAATTTAACCAATAGAGAACTACAAAGACAGTAATTAGCATAGTAAAAGGGTTTAAAACAACTTACAAATTAAATTACTGATGCTGGAAAATTATTTGGGCTATTTCTTCCCTTCTTCTGGCACCCAGTACTCTGTCATTATCCATTTCAGTTTTCCCCATTTCTTCTGCATTTTTTTCATAGTATTTCAGTGAACTGAATACTCTCTCTTTCAAAAATTTACTTATGTTGGTAACACACAACAGCAAATTATTAAATTTGGCACCTTCTCAGTGCTAGGCGTATTTATTTTGTACAAATAGGGAAGCGCTGCTTTAACTGCCCAAAGCACCTTCTATTATCACACGCTCCTTTGAAAGCACTTTATTAAATTTCTTTTTCAGTGGGTGTAGATGGAGCTCTGTAGGGTGTCATTAAGAAAGGTGCAATGCCATAACCAGCATCTCCTAATACAGCAGAGCATTTGCAATGTTGTTTGTCATGACTATATATACTCCAGAATTTTTCCAAATTCTGGAGTCGTGAACAGCACCAGGCCATGACACATCAATGCTGGTAAACATCTCATCAGCATTGCAACGTAGCTTGCACGTTCAAACTGCAAAAATCCTTTTCTATTCACATCTTCGTCTCCATGAATGGATGGTTTCCTAATTGGAATGTGGGTGCAGTCTATTGCCCCAATAGCTGCAGGAAAATTATATTTCTCCTGCCACTTCAATTTTTCTGCGTTCATTGCCTCCAATGATTGGGGAAATGTAATCCAATTGGGCGCAATTAACAAAATAGCGTTCATAACCTCACTCACAGTTTTTGAAACGGTGGTCTGATGAATACCCAAATCTTCTCCCACTCCAACTTGAAATCCAGGATCACCTACCACCCGCAAACATACTTTAAGTTTGGTCTCATTCGTCCAGAGCACCACCTTCTTGTTTCCGTTTTTCTTCACCGAAAATTAGTCGGGCAATGTACGTTACATTCACTTCCGAAAATCGTATAAACTGTTAAATTTTTCCTCCGCCGTGTTTCTTTCTTGCTTCGTATACCTTACGTATACGAACATTCGTCCAGAACTACTGCATTTCAACTACAACGACAAACGCGCAAAAACCAGAGACCTGTAAGGAAACTACTCAAAACTTGAGGCACCTCAGGACCAGACTCGTAATAACACGAGAAAATGCTTACGAAGAGAGAAAATTCTGGATTTTTTATTCATATAGTTGTGAGCATATACTCTATCGAGCGTAGGAGAGCGAGAATTTTCTCATGTTTGAGAATTTCCTCATTTTGTGAGAATGTTCTCAAAACTTTTATTCATATGCTATGAACACATGCTTCAAAAAACGCGAGTATATAGCATATGCTCAGTTTTATTCATACCACCTAATACACACGATTTTCTCGCTGAACTTAGTTTTTCTAACCTATTTAGTCTGAAATAGTTTTCGGTTATGAATGATTAATTATATTCCCAGATACCTTATTTGGGGCCCCAAAGGGCATTTTTTCACATTCTCTGGATTTTTTCGGCTTCCTAATGCTAGAAATGACACCACCATACACTTATTACTATGATATAAGTGTGAATGCCACGCATTCCCAGGATGGTCGCGGTCACTAAATGGCGAGCACGGATTCAGCTCTTCCGAGGGAAGCGACACTGGTTCGAGCCTCGTCGGGGAATATTATTGTCAAAATTCTCTATTGTCGTAAGGAAATAATTGAGAATTCTAGAAACTTTATGGAAACCATGGAAGCCATTCGAATCACAATAATTACGATAACACGATAATTACGATAAAACAAAACTGGAAGTACCTGTATCTAATTTCGAAATTCAATTTTTAAACATTTTTCACATCTCTTCTTGAATTTGTAAAACGTATGTACCAGCATATTCAATTGTTTCCTATCATGCATTTACCATTTTATGGCTACGTTCGTTTCATTTTAGGCTCTGTTCGATCCATACGTGCTGTGTGTGGCGTAGTGGTATGTGCCGAGACCTCTCGCTTAACTTGAGGATCTGATTTCGGGTGTTTGAACGACAAAATTGTGGTTGAAAACACTTTTGCTGTTTTACGTAGAAGGGGGTAGTAGAAATATTGCGGGGCATTTTACAAACAATGTAATGTGCTTTGGTGAGCATCACTATACTTCAGTTTTTCTTTCTTGACGCACGGGAGAAGGGGGGCAATAAAATGGCATATCTCACCGGTATTTCGCGTCGTTCTCGGTTCTGCCGCTAGAGTCGCATATCGCGACTGTATCGAGCAGTGCTGGCGATCACGCGATTCCTGGAGGCACAACGGAGAACGACGCTAAATACCGTGAGATATTCCAGTTTATTGACATACCCCGTGCGCCAGGAAAGAAAAAAACCGAAATAAATGCCCCTTACGATGACATAAACGCTATATTGCTCTAGTCTTTTGTTTTTTCAACAATAACGATATGTTATTTCTTGACTTGTCTGTCACTCGTTAATATTACATTAGTGGCGATTTATTAACATTATTATATTTATGAGTACATATGCTTTAAATAATGTCGAGTAAAGTTTCTCAAAAAACTCAACCATTTTCTGTGAAAATTAGCTCAAATCCACACTTTCAGAAAGGCTCAAAACGCCATTTTCTCATAAATGGCTCTAAAGTTTTTCTTCAAATTTTTCGAACGGGTAGTACTAAGTGCACTCTCTTTAATAAGCCCGTAAATTCATTTTAAGGTGTTTTCTGTTGTTGTTTTTTTCAGAAATTACACAAATGTAGGTAATTGTTTTGAAAGATGTCTCACAACTTTAATATGCACATTATCTGCAATTTGTAAACATTATTGTAATTGTGAGTGTAAGTGCTCAAATAACTTCAAATGAAGGGTTTCGAAAACTAAACAATTTTCTGGGAAAAGAGCTTCAAATTTCGCATTTACAGTAGCGCTTCAACGCCATTTTCTTAAGAAACAGCTTCAATTTTTTCAAGGAAAATTGTCATGTACGACGACGTTTTAGTGTTCTTTAATATTCTAAAATTAACATTTCCGTTCTACAATTAAGAAACCGAAAAATTAAGAAAATATCAAAAAATGCAGTTTGGAGGCGATAGATAGCAGTTGGCACGAATACGTGGTAAGTCTGAATAGCTAGCTGAGTCCAAAGAAAATAGAAAACTAAGACGGGAAAGTCTGTGCCATTCTTTAGCACCACTAGTTTCTTCCAGTCTTGTGGCGCTGACGAAGCCCTTTGCCCTCCATCCCATGTTTCGTATCGCTTCTTCCAGCACCTTCTTCGCGTTGGTTTGCGTTGCGAGCCGATCGCGCCTAGTGCGGCCAACCACTGGAGAAAACCTCCTCGTTCTCAAGGGGAAGAACACGTCGCTGCCGGCTCTGTGACCCTTGCGTCGTTTCCGCCCTCCACCACCGATCTTCTTAGCACGAGGCGTCGTGGGGCGGTTCTGGATTGCACCCTCGTGGGAATGTCTTTCCTGCTGCGATGGTTCTGTGCATATGTACGCCTCCCTCGCAACTGTACGCTCTACACGTAACGGTCCTCCTTGATACATACTAGACCTTTACAATTACTAGAACGCTCGTGACGCGCCACCGGCGACACTATTGGAAGCTCCATGCAATACACAAAGAGAAGGTACAAATGAAAATCGTCTATACGTGGCGAGGGCGACTCCTCACGTAGTCGAAAAGCGAGAGTCTGTCCCTTCTTCACTCGTTAGGCTCATACGACTCGTAATTCCCAGAAAAGGCCATCTGGTTGCACGATATCCTGGTCGCGCTTCAGGGAAACGCGGCCTAATCAGTTATATAAAGATGATCTGGACTATATTGCAACCTCACAAGTTCAACTGCCTAACATATATCATAATTCGTATAATTTAAAATGCCTTACTAAAACAGTTTTTTAATCTGTTATTTGTAACTTACTTAAACTCAATTAAGAATTCATATCTACTCGTACGCTGGTTGGTTGAACGCCCTTGGAGGCGCGAACTATACTCTCTCCACCGCCGATCATGCGAGCAAGCTCAGTCGACCTGGTGAATTTGTCGCGTATGCACGCAGCGACACTCGGCTCCTTGTTTTTTTTCTAAATTCCAGTCTTAAATGTACAAATGCAAGTTTTCTGACTTGTGAAGTGTTAACTTGTGCAGTGTTCAATGTGTGCAGCAACTAATCACTGTCGCTCAAACGTTGTCAACAACTCACACTTTCTACCAGCGACGGTAAGTATGAATTAATGCTCGCTTCTTTATATCACATATTCGCACGATAGTTAATAACGTACGTAAAATTAACTGTAAATCCAATATTAATTTATTATTATGGCTGTGTGATATGATGGAACAGTACCTATACAGCCAGCCTTTCATCTTACGCAATATGACGCAATGCAGTAGTCGCTGCCTCCGTGACGCGAGCGTATCCTTGTCTGTATGTGAGTACCAACTAGGCAAGTGCTGCCAATCGTCTACCACGAAACTGCATTGTGCTCTCTCCAGCTCAGCATGTGTGGTCCTCGCAGGTGGTAACACCGACCTTGTGACCGGCTAACAGCGGTTGTGCTCTCGTCCTTCAACTACAAGTACTGTTTTCGTCACCCATGACAAGGCACATCATAGGATATAATGTATTTTCTATGAGTTTTCTTACAGCTTTAGCTTAATAACTAATTGTATTCACTATTCCTCTTTTGTATTCGTTTAGCAATTTAATTATATTCGTTAACTTCACATGTTAGTGATTTCTTTCTCAATGATGATGACAGCACCTTGAGTAATAATTTCAGGAACGCAAGGCTGGCGACTTGCAAATATTTAACTCATCGCCAGTGGTCCTCCAAGGAAAGTGGGCTATCCAGAGGGTGGGCAGAGTGGGATGTAAACGGATCACGCCCTAATTAATTCACGGTCCACTAATTACAAACACAGGACTCCCCCTAACAGGTGTGTACATCGAGTTTCAATGGAGAGGGGTGGTTGTTATAAACATCCACATCTACGTACACCAACAGATAAATGACTAGGTGTGGGCGGCGCTGCGCAGTGCGAGCGTGCCATCGCACGGTATTTCGAACCTTTTACGAACCGTCGGCAGCATGTACCAGATCCCCTCAAGTATTGGGTTTACGGGTTTATGGGGATATAGCCTTTTTATCGTGAGTAGGGAGGCAGGCGACACCACACATAGAACGGTATCGAAGGTCTGTTGTATATACGAAACGGTCACTGTATCTTGTGCGTCGGTCGGCTGTGCCAAATTGATGAGACGTCGGTTGTGCACTTGAACGGTCTGCGGATGCTGTGATACGTCTACCGTCATAATTTTCTTTAGGAATGGTCTTCGACATACTTTTTGGTATAAATCTAGTCCTCCGCCTCCGATGGCAACACCTCCGCGATATTGTCCATTTTCATCACGCTTTTTGTGACACATTGATGGAGCTGTGCTTGCTCATCATGGTGTCCACCTACACTGGTGCACGCATCTTACGGATCTTGCGGGTTCGCCACGTCAATGATGCGTCGCTTACGCAGACCCGGCGCTTTTGTAGTCCAAGGGCAGCATGTTGTTCGCATACGCTATGTTGACAGCTTCTTGCAGAGCGTGGGGTAACGCAACTGTCTTCACTCGCGCACCTTCATGTCCACGACAAGTATTTTATTCTGTCGTTCGAACATGGGTACACGGTACGTGAGTGATAATAATGTGCACGCGTCCGATATGATGATAATTGAGACGACATTCGTGATTCGTTTTTGGCTTCGCGTCGAAGACGTTACCATTGAGGGAGAGGACAGATTTGGTCGCATACTCTTTGCACTCTTCCAGAGCGTCGGCGGTCCTTTGTTCTCGTAGGCTTCTCGTGAACTTCCTCCCCCTCTCTTCCCCTGCGTAGAACGCGTTGTGGCCGCCCGACCGTATCCATTGTGGATGCCACTAGTGCCTTCACGCATCTTATAAAGGTGTGCCGGCCCATGTGCCAGTTCAGGCGCGGGCAGTCCACGTCGACCCTTTCGTCCGCCATGGTCTTTCTGCCACAACCGGTGACGCTGTCCGTTCGTAACGTGATGCCCGTGTCAGGAGAGAAACCTCCGGACCTTGAAGGAAGTCATTGCCCTCTCCTTCCAGACAGCGTAAGCGCACTCCGCACAGATCCTTCGGGCTGCAGAAAAAACGTTAACGGCTTCCACACTCGGTACAAGAAATCCACATACATGTACGTTACTTTACAACGCACTGCCAGATGACATTAAACAATTAAAGTCGGTACACAAATTTAAGCTAAAAGTAAAATCTTGTCTGCTGCATAACTGTTTCTATACAATTAGAGACTATACTGATC
>JAHLJT010008446.1:23132657-23252721 GCA_031308135.1 Acheta domesticus
TGTCCAGGCTGGAGCAGAGCCCGCTGGTGGGAGATACCTGGTTTGGAAAACACCGCTAGCCGACTTGTATGTAGGCGTCGCATCTCACCTTCCTGCGGGAAAGCGTCACAGTCACATCTTATGGGATTAATGCCTTAAAATGTGACGCGTCCGGAATCACAAGTCAATAAAAAAAGTTTATTCTACAACTGTTTTCTCCACAGGTAGCCGGGGATATGTGCGTCTCCCTCCAAGTGATGACGGAGAAGGTGCGTCCTCCTGGAGAGGGAGGTGGACAAGGTGGACAGGCGCGTTCGCGAGCGCGCTGGAAGACTCCATGAGCGACATGGTGGGCTACGCGACGGACCAATTCTGGAAACGATGGAGCGCCGGCTGGCACGGGTCCTTTCGGCGACCGAGAGGCGACTGGACAGGCACCTGGGCCAACAATTCGACGCCCTACAGCACAGCGGTGAGCTTCTCCCCAACTCGCACCCTGCTCAAAACTTTGCCGTCGCTCTGCTTTTTCTCGCCATGCTTTTCATTATTTCGCGACGCAGTGCTTTTTTTCCACGAGACGCAGTGCTTGTTTCCCCACGAGACGCAGTGCTTGTTTTCCCCACGAGACGCTTTGCTTGTTTTCCCCACGAGACGCTTTGCTTGTTTTCCCCACGAGACGCTTTGCTTGTTTTCCCCACGAGACGCTTTGCTTGTTTTCCCCACGAGACGCTTTGCTTGTTTTCCCCACGAGACGCTTTGCTTGTTTTCCCCACGAAGAGCTGGAGAGTTGCTTTTGGCTTGTTTCACCCACGAGACGCTTTGCTTGTTTTCCCACGAGACGCTTTGCTTTGGTTTCCCCACGAGACGCTTTGCTTTGGTTTTCCCACGAGACGCTTTGCTTTGGTTTTCCCACGAGACGCTTTGCTTTGGTTTTCCCACGAGACCGCTTTGCTTTGGTTTTCCCCACGAGACGCTTTGCTTTGGTTTTCCCACGAGACGCTTTGCTTTGGTTTTCCCACGAGACGCTTTGGCTTTGGTTTTCCAACGAGACGTTGCTTGGTTTTCCCACGAGGACGCTTTGCTTGGTTTTCCCACGAGACGCTTTGCTTTGGTTTTCCCACTAGACGCTTTGCTTTGGTTTTCCCACGAGACGCTTTGCTTTGGTTTTCCCACGAGACGCTTTGCTTTGGTTTTCCCACGAGAACGCTTTGCTTTGGTTTTCCCACGAGGACGCTTTGCTTTGGTTTTCCCACGAGACGCTTTGCTTTGGGTTTTCCCACGAGACGCTTTGCTTTTGGTTTTCCCACGAGACGCTTGCTTTGGTTTTCCCACGAGACGTCTTCTTGGTTTCCACGAGACGCTTTGCTTTGGTTTTCCCACGAGACGCTTTGCTTTGGTTTTCCCACGAGACGCTTTGCTTTGGTTTTCCCACGAGACGCTTTGCTTTGGTTTTCCCACGAGACGCTTTGCTTTGGTTTTCCCACGAGACGCTTTGCCTTTGGTTTTCCCACGAGACGCTTTGCTTTGGTTTTCCCACGAGACGCTTTGCTTTGGTTTTCCACGAGACGCTTTGCTTTGGGTTTCCCACGAGACGCTTTGCTTTGGTTTTCCCACGAGACGCTTTGCTTGTTTACCCCATTGTCGGGTTTTAAATGTATTTATAACCCTTAAACATTATCCTTGTGTAATGATGCTTTTTTCGTTTTCAGGGCGAGAAGTCCGTAAGCGAGATGGAAAGTCGTCTCGTGCTTACAAACAGATGTAACGTGGCAGGTGTCACTGGCCCTGCGCCTGTCGCTGAGCCCGCCACGCAGGCAACTTTCTTAAATGACAGTGCGTTCCCCCTCATCCATCAGTCCTTCTCGCAGCCTCTCCTTGGCCATACTTCCGGCCTCTATCCGCCCGGGCAATTTCTTTCCTGTCGTCTTCGCCCACGCCGCCAGCGCCAACACTAGGTTTATTCCAATACCCCGTGGCCCCCGGTTCTCTCTCCCTTTCAGCATCCCTTGTTCAGCTCAGTTCCATTAGCTCCACACACATCTAACTTGACTGCTCCACTCACACACCCGACGCTTCTGCTACCGTCCTAGTCTCCGGGGTCACCTCCGCCTCTGTCCCTGCTTTTCTGCCCGTGCCCACCCCTGGCCCCGGTCTCGCATTCACCTCCGCTCCCGCCTACGCTCCCGCTCCCGCTCCCGCCCCCGCTCCCGCCCCGCTCCAGCCCCCGCTCCAGCCCCCGCTCCAGCCCCCGCTCCAGCCCCCGCTCCAGCCCCCGCTCCAGCCCCCGCTCCAGCCCCCGCTCCAGCCCCCGCTCCAGCCCCCCGCTCCAGCCCCCGCTCCAGCCCCCGCTCCAGCCCCCGCTCCAGCCCCCGCTCCAGCCCCGCTCCAGCCCCCGCTCCAGCCCCCGCTCCAGCCCCCGCTCCAGCCCCCGCTCCAGCCCCCGCTCCAGCCCCCGCTCCAGCCCCCGCTCCAGCCCCCGCTCCAGCCTCCGCTCCAGCCTCCGCTCCAGCCTCCGCTCCAGCTCCGCTCCAGCCTCCGCTCCCCGCCTCCGCTCCCGCCTCCGCTCCCGCCTCCGCTCCCGCCTCCCGCTCCCGCCTCCGCTCCCGCCTCCGCTCCCGCCTCCGCTCCCGCCTCCGCTCCCGCCTCCGCTCCCGCCTCCGCTCCCGCCTCCGCTCCCGCCTCCGCTCCAGCCCCCGCTCCAGCCCCCGCTCCAGCCCCCGCTCCAGCCCCGCTCCAGCCCCCGCTCCAGCCTCCGCTCCAGCCCCCGCCTCCAGCCCCCGCCTCCAGCCCACGCTCCAGCCCCCGCTCCAGCCCCCGCTCCAGCCCCCGCTCCAGCCCCCGCTCCAGCCCCCGCTCCAGCCCCCGCTCCAGCCCCCGCTCCAGGCCCCCGCTCCAGCCCCGCTCCAGCCCCCGCTCCAGCCCCCGCTCCAGCCCCCGCTCCAGCCCCCGCTCCAGCCCCCGCTCCAGCCCCGCTCCAGCCCCGCTCCAGCCCCCGCTCCAGCCCCCGCTCCAGCCCCGCTCCAGCCCCCGCTCCAGCCTCCGCTCCAGCCTCCGCTCCAGCCTCCGCTCCAGCCTCCGCTCCAGCCTCCGCTCCAGCCTCCGCTCCCGCCTCCGCTCCCGCCTCCGCTCCCGCCTCCGCTCCCGCCTCCGCTCCCGCCTCCGCTCCCGCCTCCGCTCCCGCCTCCGCTCCCGGCTCTCCCACCTCCGCTCACGCATCCCTCTCTCATTCCACCACCTCTTCTCATTCCACCTCTCCCTCTAATTCCGCCTCCCGCTCCCCAGCCCCCAGTCCCAACCCTCTTGCCTCACCCACCGCTCCCGCTACACTCAACCGTATTGCCATTGCTTCCGCAGCCGCTCTGGCCGCTTCCTTTACACAAGACGCACCGCTGTCCAATGGCAACTGCCACTTCACGTCGCGTTCTTCTTCCAAATCCACCTTCTCCGCGTCTTGCTCGGCGCCTGTGGGCGAGGACGAGGGTGAGGGACGCTCAGTCACGGATCTGGCGGACAGGCTGATAGCGGCGGCGGAGGCGGGCGACTTGGAACTGGTGCAGGCGTGCCTGGCCTCCGGCGTCCCCGTCGACGCCAAGGATGCCAAGGCAACACGGCGCTGCATTGCGCCGCGGGCAATGGCAGGTGCGTCACGTTCAAGCTCGGTCACGCTCACGGTTATGGTCACGCTCACGGTTATGGTCACGCTCACGGTTATGGTCACGCTCACGGTTATGGTCACGCGCTCTGTTATGGTCACGCGCTCTGTTATGGTCACGCGCTCTTATTCGCCAAAAAACTCAGGAGATCGGATATTTTCCAATGCTCCAGTAGAGTAGAGACTAAACAAGTGGCTGCGATGGGTTGGAAAATGAGGGGCGGGATATATAATCGAATTCTTAACAATATTTCTTGAACGATTAAAAACTACAGCATGTAGTGTACAACAGATTTGCAGGCATCGGGATTAATCCTTGTCCAAGACAAATTTACGTAGACAACAGAAGATACAATTGTGCTCACTCGAAAGTAAGAAATTGTTTGAAAAAATCCATCGCAGAAAACAGAAATTTATTAAATCAAATGGTAAGGGTCGGTATTCTTAGCCACGTTCATATGCGCGTACTCTGCCGAACGAAACACTAACAGCAGCACGCTTTTTTATCATTTGTTGCATCTTTTGCGCAACGCGTCTCTAAGCCCTAAGGGCATTGAGCGCAAGACGGTGTAATCCTCAATCACCATCAGCTCTGTCTTCCACACGGCGCTATATTATGTATACATTTGTATCGCGTCTCGTCTGTCAGTTGTCATGAGGACCGCTAGGTAGCATCTCCGCGTACGCGCCTCACACCGCGCGCCCCTGCGTCACTACCCAGCGGTCAGAATTGGGAAGCAATAAGGAAGGGGGTAAGGTTTAGGACACTTCACGAAGGTTGGAGTAGCCCTTGTGAAGCAGCCGAACTCGCTTTGTCGAAACAAATTTCACATGAAAATCGACGGGAATCCGGGAGCCCGGACCTCCTTGGTGAAAGGCGAGCGACTTCGCTCTGAGCAACGACCCACGACCCACGACCCACGACCCACGACCCACGACCCACGACCCACGACCCACGACCCACGACCCACGACCCACGACCCACGACCCACGACCCACGACCCACGACCCACGACCCACGACCCACGACCCACGACCCACGACCCACGACCCACGACCCACGACCCACCTTGTCCTTAATCGGACACATAAAACTAAATTCGTTCTCAAAAATTGCGCAGGCACAAACTGAGTCGATTTATTGAAATATTAATACTTCAAGTTTTCGCATTTGGGAGGGGAGGGGGGGGCGAGGGCGCCGCCCTAGAACCCTTCAGGACCAGCCGCCACTGCACTAAACCCGTTAACTCCGTCTGTGACCTTGGAAGAGGAAGGTTAACCTTTTTTTTGTTAACGAGGAGGGTAACTGAGTTACCCCAACGCATTTTATCATACTTTTTTTTTTACAATTCTGATATCTTGTATAGTGTGTAGTTGTTTTTTTTACTTATCTGTCTAAAATATCTTGTTGGAAAATCCACTTTTTTTGCGTGTAGTCATTTCACTGCTTGAATTTATACCCGAGGTTATTCCCCTCCGATTTATACCCGAGGTTATTTACCCCCGATGGTATTGGACGTACTAATGTTGGACAATTTAATACGTGTTTTGAGGCTGTTATCAGCGGGAGATGGGATGTGGTGTTGTTCACACGTCTACGAAGTGTTATTATAGTACTTGTGCGTTAGTATGTGAACATGTCGAAGGATTACTGTCTTGACGATAGTGTGAAGATGAAGTGCACAGATTGTTTCACGAACATGATGATAATGCATAGGTTATAGATAAAGTTGACGATGATATTTGTGCTGAAGACGAAAAAATGTGAATGATGACGCATACATCAATTCAGGAACTGTTGAGTATAATGTAAAAGTAGCATGATTTGGCATTCGAGACCTCTTCGTTGTGGACGAAGACCTGCAAATAAAATACATTGTTAAAATTACTAAATTTCATTAATATATCAAAATGTTTAATCTGTACATCCAAAACAATATTCTGACATTTACTGTAAAAATATTAAAATTATATCCCAGGGATAACTTTCCCTGTGGTATTCAACGTGTGCAAACTACCTCAGAAAACGAATATCGTTCACTGCGCAGTTTGAATACTAGAGGCTTTATTTTAAAGTGGTTACTGAAGTGATTTCTTATAAAAGTGTATTGGTAATTATGCGATGGAAAGACTCAAGGTTGTTTATAGTGAACGCGAGGGCCGAAGGCCCGAGCCTCGCCGTGACTTGGATCCGGGCGAGCGATGCGAGAAAACAAGTTTGAAAGTAATTTTCGCATTATAATGCGACGGGGACGAAGCGCATGAGGGCGGCTCAACTTAACGAGCCATGAAAATAGTCTATCGGTACGATACGTACGAGTGTATTAAGGAGACCGTGACAGCGAGGGGTACTGTACATTCGGGTTCAACCCAATTTTTAATTAATCTGTTCATAAGTAGTTCCAATCCATCACAGCAACAATAAAAATAAAAATAACAACAATAACAATAACGGTAACAACTTCCTTTTAAAAAAAAATACTGCCCTTGTGATCGATAAGTTTTCTACTCCTATGCCTTCTGGTAAAAATATGAATTAGCTGAATTATTGCCAACCTGCCAAGCCTTTAGAACCACTACTATTATAAGAGTTAAAATTCCGCTTTGTTGCCACCAACTGCACAGGCTGGAGGTGGTGGCGTTCCTGCTGGGCGCTGGGGCCAGCACAGACGTGTGCAACGTGGACTGCGCCACGCCCCTGCACGCGGCCGCCTCCTGCGACGCGTCGGGCCAGTGCACGCGCGCGCTCCTGGCGGCGGGCGCGCGAACCGACGCCGTGGACGTGGACGGCTGGACGCCCCTGCACAGCGCCGCCGCCTGCACCAACGGCGCCGCGATGCAACACCTGCTGCAGGCGGGGGCGAACCAACACGCTCGGAAGTGCACGGCTTCACGCCGTTCGACCTGGCCCGCGGCGCCATGGTGAAGATGTTCTGCCCCGTAGACGCGACAGACACCTGCCCCCCAGCGAGTTAGTGTGGGACTCCTCGGCCGCTGAGGCACCGCCTCGGCACCAGGCCGCCGGCGCCGTGATCAGCATGCTCGGTCGCCAGCGCCATGTACAGCATGCTCGGTCGCCAGCGCCATGTACAGCATGCTCGGTCGCCAGCGCCATGTACAGCATGCTCGGTCGCCAGCGCCATGTACAGCATGCTCGGCCGCTGCACTGCGCCCCGCCCCGACACCTGGCCGCCAGCGCCATGTGCAGCATGCTCAGCCGCTGCACTGCGCCCCGCCCCGACACCTGGCCGCCAGCGCCATGTGCAGCATGCTCAGCCCGCTGCACTGCGCCCCGCCCCGACACCTGGCCGCCAGCGCCATGTGCAGCATGCTCAGCCGCTGCACTGCGCCCCGCCCCGACACCTGGCCGCCAGCGCCATGTGCAGCATGCTCAGCCGCTGCACTGCGCCCCGCCCCGACACCTGGCCGCCAGCGCCATGTGCAGCATGCTCAGCCGCTGCTCTGCGCCCCGCCCCGACACCTGGCCGCCAGCGCCATGTGCAGCATGCTCAGCCGCTGCACTGCGCCCCGCCCCGACACCTGGCCGCCAGCGCCATGTGCAGCATGCTCAGCCGCTGCACTGCGCCCCGCCCCGACACCTGGCCGCCAGCGCCATGTGCAGCATGCTCAGCCGCTGCACTGCGCCCCGCCCCGACACCTGGCCGCCAGCGCCATGTGCAGCATGCTCAGCCGCTGCACTGCGCCCCGCCCCGACACCTGGCCGCCAGCGCCATGTGCAGCATGCTCAGGCCGCTGCACTGCGCCCCGCCCCGACACCTGGCCGCCAGCGCCATGTGCAGCATGCTCAGCCGCTGCACTGCGCCCCGCCCCGACACCTGGCCGCCAGCGCCATGTGCAGCATGCTCGGCTTCTTAGCCTCACCTTTCTTACTGATGCCGGCTTAGTCGTTGGAGGTACAGAGTGAAGGGGGCAGGGTGAACATTGCTTGAGCAGTGGTACGCTGTCCAAAGTGTGCGGTTGGTGGTAAAGTTCTGGCGTCGCGCTTCATTTTGGAGAAGGACAAGAACGGAAGATTTGAGGCACTTTTGGACAACAGTGGACGATTGGCACACGCCGCTCGAAATAATGCGTATAAGTTTGTTAATAAAAGATCTGAAGGACTGCAAACGAGTCTTTTCCGAGAATAAATGACAAGAGCTCACGATAGTTCATCGATGCCGTTATTTTCAGAGATGCTTTTTATGGATTCAAAATTAAATCTCGAAATAACCTGATTTTTAATTATTTTGTATTTATTTGATAATTTTTTTTAAATGCCATTAGCACTGTACGGACATTTGAAGAATCGTAATGGGTTTTTGACAGTCACGTTAATTGATATCTTTGTTAATGATTCCATTCAGTTTATATATGAACTTCGGTCACATTATACATAATATTTTTTACCTAATCAAAGCTAAAGTTACTGTATTAATTTCTAATAAGTGAGACTTCTTTTCACTTAAATAATTATCCTTGTCTTCCCCCGTCCTGTATGTAATTTGTAACGTAATATCAAAGTGAGTTATAAGTTGCTGATATCAAAAGCATATATTAGTTGCATATGCTATTGATACCAGAAACCTTCTGAAACCTGAAGTTGAGAAGAAGTGTTCTTGAATAGTTGTGATTTTTATTCATGTGACACCTTTAGCAACAACAGTGGGCTCTTAAGCAAATTTGGTACTTCTAAATTGACATTTTACAAATAAACTTATTTTGATTTTATAGGTAGTTCACCGTTAACATTTAAACTCTTGCTTGACAATCGAAAATTCAATGGAATCATGAACAATAGCATAAATTTATATAATTACTGTGATCTTGAATAGTCATAAGTTTTTTTGATGATTTGCAAAATTGACATTTAAAAAATGAAATTTAGAAAAATGCATGATATTCGTTTAATTTTTAATATGAGTAAATCTAAAAAATCTTCGAGGAGTTTTTAATTGGCAACAGAAAAGTTATAAAAATAGCAAATTACATATTACTTTCTGCGACAGAATAAAGAAGAGTTTAGGCTCTAGCGAGTGTTACTATTATTTTTAGAGGAATGTTCACCCAAAAGTTGATTTTTCTGTATTACTGACATTCTAAACATTTTTGGCGTAATGTGCGTTAATGTTATAATGTTTTCGTATATTTTATTAGATTTTAACTTTATAAATATTTGATTAGCAGTTGTATTAAAAATTAAGTCCAAATAAACAATTCCAATTTCCATGTATTCGCATAGTAAATTCAAAGAAATTGGTACCAGAAATTTCGTCTTTGTCCTCTTCCCCTTACATTCAAATATCGTAGGCTATACGCTATTGCGTAGGCAGAGGTCTTGTGACATCGTCTTGGTAAAAAATTACATGGGAAGGTAAGTATTATTAGAGCGATTCTTCCTGATGATCATGAAATTTAATATCCCGAAACGAATTGACCTTCGAAAATTTTAGAGATAGGTTATTCCAAACGATTGTGCAAATTTTCCTTTAGTGGAATGCTTGTAAGTTAATCATACATGGTCTTGACAGCATAAATGAGCATAAAATTAATGCACAATGTGCATTAATTTTAGTAGATGTGGTGATATGTACATGTTGGGGAAGGGGAGAGGGGTAGGGGAAGGTGGCTCAAGGCATGAACTGATGACACTGCGGTGCTTCTGACCGGGAGGTCGTAGGTTCAAGTTCTAATGGCGACAATTTTCGACACTACCTACAAAGCTAGGTCGAATTCAGTCGCCGTTTGGAGGAGGGTTCTAGAGGCAGGCTGCTCCGATTGGTAGTTTTCCTTGGTTTCTCCGATCAACACCAGGCGAATGCCAGAACAGTACTCTAACAAACTGGTCACGGAGTGCGCGCGAAGTTCCTTTCTCTTCTTTATCCTATATCCCCTCCACTTACACTTATTTGCATTGCCATAGAGGCATAGACTAAGAATGGCATAGACTAAGGATGTACATCTTTACTCTATGGCATTGCACTACCACGCATTCCGGATGACCAGTCGAGAGCTCAGTGCTTGTCACGCCTGGAGCGGTGGCCCGCTGATGAGAGACACCTAGTTCGGAAAAAACGACTTGCCGACAGGAAGGTCGGCGCCGGATCTCACAATCCAGCGGAAAAAGATCACCGCCACTTCCCAAAGAATATACATGTACAGCACTTGCGGGACTAATGACCTTGGCAGTTGACGCACCCGGAATCACTAATCATTCAATCAAATCAACCAGAGATAGAAGTAGAGAGAGGGTAGACACGCTCATGTACAATTTGACAACAAACGAGTAGTTTTTGCGCAATTTTGCGTAAAATCTAGACATTTGTATTTTTTAAGCATTTTTTGCCGTATCGAAAGACTAAAACTAGTAAAGCTACAAAACCACATACTTTCTCCCCTCATTTCTAACACCTCCGCTGTATTATATTACATAAATTAACAAAAGAGTTTTCAACAAGCAACATTTTTATTTCCGCTCTGAAACACGAACTCGGATCTTTAGAGTTCATTAGCCGGTACCCATACCACTAAAGCGTCGTAAGAAGTAACTACGCAGAGTGAGAAGTAATAATATTCGGAACCGGTAGAGAAATCATGGTAAAAGAAAACAATTATCACTTTTACTCTTATTTATTAAATATTCCGGACGTCGACATGATAGGGTTCATCTCAATATTGAAAATATAACGTTTGACAAAAAAAATTGACATTTTAAATTTTTTATTCCGAGTCTAATGTTATGGTAATTTTTGACTTAAAATACTGCAGAAAAGTCACAAGGAATAACACAAGTAATATTTAAACATGTGTCTTGGAAATAGAAATTCAACGTTCATAAAATTGAATTCAGCACAGGTAACGAAATATAAATATATCAATGAAGAAATAATGATAAAAAGTGCAATATTTATTTATATTTTTTAGGAATACTATAGTCTAGTTATAGTTAGAATACCATAGCTAAGTAATACCAGCGTTTAGTTACGTTAGTATTTATGGTTCCTTTTCTTTGTGCAAAATTACGAACATTTTTGGAGATGTATTTATGAATATTCCGGGCTCCCCCCCATCCGGTTATTAAAGTTTAATGTAGGTAATATTTATCTCAATGATAATAAGTAATACAATTAAGACATTTGTGTTAAAAGTGAGTTTAGAAAAATGTAGAGAGGGGATCTCTTCTACTCGAATCGCATAAGAGGCCAAAATTCGCTGGACTACTACTTTTCACATCCGACGAAAGGGCACGTGGATCCAAATCTTTTATACATTTCAATTAAAAATGCACTACTTTTTGATTTCAAATGCTTGTAATCAATTACACAATTAACACTTCTCTTTGCAAGCAAGTAAATTAAATTGTCTTCCTTTCCTGCTATTAAATTTTCCATGTTTATAGTCTTTAAATTTTGTTTACCTTTTTTACTTTCTCTTCTTACGAAGTGTTCGTAAGGCGAGAAAGTTATGCAATCGTGCGCCAGAAAACGGCGAATTTTCGCCAGAAAAACTCTTTTAGCTGGGCTCTGGTAACGAAAACGTGGATTAAACCTATGGTTAAATTTAGAAAAAAAATCCTCTATCTAGTGGTGTAATCAAAATCCATGTTTTGTTGCTTCTTGGTACTGCAAAATTGATTGACGACAAAACGTCCGTCTATGGTCAACGCTAGCGCCTAAACATTTCGGCTGATTTTCTTCAAAATTGATATCCCCCAGTCGTTTTCACTGGTGTCAAGGCTCCTGGAATTTCAAGCCGATATTTTAATTTGGGGGGGGGGTACTTTACATGAAGACCATCGGAAATTTTCCAAGTTAAAGACCGCTCCACATTTTCTGATTCAATTTTGTTGTTGAAAAGTGGGAAGGTCGTATAAGGGAATGATAGATATCGTTTTCGTTCATATCCCCAATCTCACTCCAATAGCGAAGGTGGTTAAAGCGTGCTGGGAGTAAGCGCTTGACTTCGGAAGATGCCGAGTTTGAATCCCAGATAGGGATTTTACTTTGATGAATGTGTTGTTGCAGAAAAAAGACTATTGAAGAGAGTAGAAACTTTATTGGAAATAATTTCAAGTACTTCTACTCACTAATAGAATCAATGCAGATGAACATGCAGGACTTGTCTGTGTTTTTCCAAATTGCATCTTTTAAACGTGTTTTCAATTCTGTTATTCGATTTCTGAAACGTTTGTCATTCGTTGTCTTGTGTCCATGTGTATGAACCAATTTAAGTAAAATTATGAGTATTTCAACATTTAATTGAAATACAATTTAACCAGAATCCATGCGATCGACTTACATATCCCTAACGGTTCCGAAATTGTTACTTTCTCGCCTTACGAATACTTCGTAAGAAGAGAAAGTTATGTAATCGTGCGGCGGAAAATGATATTTCCAGCGCACTGCGCTTGTGTGACGTAGTGGTATCAGCGCCAGCACGTTCACTCTGAGAAACTGTGTTCGTTTGTTGGAATGGAAAAATAACTTGCTGGTTGAAAACACTTATGCTGTTTTTTGTAGGTGTATGTTTTTGTGGAGCATTTTAAATGATTAAAAAATGCATGTGATTTGGTAGCACTCCGTGTTGAATTTGACGTTTTGAATGTGAATGAGAAAGGTAAAAATGTATCTACAGTGGAATATTTTGTACTTTGTTCTGAATTATTTGTTGTTTTTTACATGGACAATTGGACATTTACGTGTTTATGCATTTTCTCGAGTTCGGTTCATGCTCGCTTTTGTAGCGTGGTGGCATGAATGCCAGCAAGTTAAGTGTGTGGATTTGGGATCGTATCTCGAAGCGGAAAACAAATTGCTGGTTTATGTAGTATAATATTGTGGAGCATTTATGAATAATGCGATAAAGTATGTGTTTTGGAAGCACCACTAGTTTATCTTGAAAACAGTCTTGTGTTGGCTAGTTTTTACAGGAAATGATTATCAATTGGTATAGAAGAGATTGAAGCGTTTTTGTGTGTTTAATGAAATATGCAAAGCATAATATCTTAATGTTATCTACACCTCCCACAGTTATGTAAAGTGTGCACAGAGAATTAATCAGTATTTCTAGTTTAAATGTAATCACAGCCTTAGCTAAAGTCAGAAATAACATTAAAACTTGGTACTTAGAATGAGGAAAATGTACCTTTTATTAAAACTGATATATACATTGTAGTTAGATACTCAATGATATAGTTATCAGGGTAGTATAACAAGAAATATATACATGTATAATATTTCAGAAGAAACAATTAGAAAAGTCTGTATACAATATACATTTTTTGATAAACAAATTTCACAATACAATAGCTGTTATGAAATACATAGAAACAGAGGAGCTCCAAGCCAGTGTGTGAGGCTTGAGAGGCACATTACATTTTAACAATTGTCTATGTTAAAACATGAGTTGAAGATGATAATTAAAATTTCTTAGTTCAAACAGAAGATTCTGTTTTGAAAAATGTACATGCTCTTCTAGACCCTGATTCAAATTGTAAGGTTTGTTATAAAGATGAGAACCTCCAGGATAACGAGAATCTACTTTTTACTGTCACAATAGCAAAAATAAATGTTAATATTTAGTCATAGTAAAACAGTAATTCACAGTAAAACATTTCAATATTGATTAATAAGTTGTTAACATCACAATATGATGTTTACTTAAAAGCAAGCCTAGGTACACTTTAGATGGCAAATGATAAAATATTTTAAACAGAAATATCAGCATAATTTAGGTATGCACCTTTTCCTACACTCTATAATTTCCATTTAAAAATATAATTTTCTCAACTAGGTCAGGTCTTGCCAGTTGCCCCAGTCTTGCTCGTTGAAGATCAAAGAACAATTGGCTTTCCACAGGAATGTGATGAGAAGGAGTTGCTGAGGCTGGGACACAATTATATTTATGAGCCAGACGTGCCAAACTGGGGCATTTGGCTGAAGCTTTAGCCCACCATTTCAATGGACACTGGTCCAATGCAGCAATGTTCTCGGATTGGTATTGCACTAATTCCAGATCTACTCGTTCTTCTGCAGGCATACTGTTTTTACTAATACATAGATCTCCAAGCAAAAACTCGATCCCTGAGAATACAAAATACAATAAAATATGGAAAGAATCAAAATTTCAAAACAGTAACATAATATTGATGATTATCTGGAGTAGTATTAACTGCATATTGTTAACTTATGTTTTCGTTTACCTGACAAGCTCATTTTATCAGATGGTTCTTCTCCAACATTTGGAATCTGTTGTTCTTCCACACATTTAATGAGCATTGCTTTGATAGGTCCTGACAAAATGTTTTCATCACCTTCATTTGCATATTGTAACAATTTAAATCGAGGATCTAGCATGGTTGCTGTTTCAAGCAGTTGATTAACTGTTGGATCACTATACCTGAATGGCCAAAATTATTATATTTTATATGTTAGTTATAAATTATACATACAAAATGTATTTTAAAAATTCAAACCTTGTAGATAAATTTTCAGAAATTGAAGTCTTGAAATTTTTGGCACTTTCTGAATCACTGTCTTCGACTTTCAAGTGTGAATTTTTCAAATGACATAGAAGTGGTTTGAGCAGGGATACAAGAGGAGGTTTTTCTTCACTAAGAGTCTTAATTATTACCTGTAGAAATAAATGGGAGTTATCCAAATGTATGGTACAGCTCAATTTCATGTTACAAGCAGTTCCAAATAAATGTTGGTTTCTTTAATCCAAAATTAATGAAAATTTTAATAAAGAGAAACACATTATAAAATGTTATTAGTTTATGCAAATGATAGGCTTGAGGCAGTATCAAGGAAAGCCTCAACACCTACAGCAAAGCACCTTACATTCATTAAGGTTAATTCTTCATAAAAATGAACGAGATATAGTAGCAAGATGAACCACTTTCCCCATCGTCAAGATATTAACAATTAAAAATATCAGGGCGCTTGCTGTGACTGGTATGGTTTATCTTGTTACTGCCCCAAGCCCTGCAAATTATAATGAAATTACGTAAATAAAATAATGTCACAGACTTAAACATTAGAAAATCAGAACTAATGACTGTCTGTTGTGAACTTATTAGTTAGATAAATTAGTTCCGAGAAATTTTTATAGTCAACAGAACAAAAACCTTTCTACATATTAACATTTATTTGAAAAATCATTGTAGTAGCAATGTTTTGAAGGCTGATATCCTTTCATCATCAGGCTGATTGCTCTTGATAATACAATCAATCTACAATCAATAAGGAAATACAACAATGTTACTATAAAGATGAGACCCATTATATAAACATGAATGAACATTTCACACAAGAGATCAAATTCTACATATTTCGTAAATACATAGATGTCATAAATTGATGAAACAGAATAAAAAGTATTGGATTGAAAGTGATAACATGTTGAAATGTAACGGAATACATTCCCTACAAAAATTAGAAATCTAATTACAATAAAATTGACTTATTTTGCCATTGTGATAAGTTGAAACATTTAATAATTCTAAATAAAATAATAATATTGAGAGAAGGCAAGCACACAGCAATGGAATGACAGACTCAAGACTAAAAGATAAATATGTTGAAAATTGTAATCTGACACCTGAGTGTCATTCATCGACAACCTAAATATTCCTGCTGTGGAGGGATTATGGACAGAATTGGTTGAGACTTGGATGAGTTACAGGATGGGTAAAGGTGGAAGGGAGGGGTGAGGGAAGGGACAGGGTAGGGGGAGCTTCATCAGAAATACTGGAGGACTGACTCCTAAGAAAACAGGGACAGGAAGAGCTACTCGCTGTATTTGCAAGATCTAAGGGAGGGACTTCAGAATTTATTAGCAACTGACAATTGGATGGCGCTATGGATCAACCGGCTATGTGACATCATATAAGTTTTGAGATAATCGTGTTCAAAGGTTTTATTACATTTTCAGCTCTAAAAACTGTAACTTAATTATTTATTCATTGAAGTGTCAAACTACACAAACATGAGTGGAAAATCTGGTGCATACTTGCATAATGTAAAATTAAGAACAGCAGATTTGAAGATCTGGGTTTATAGCCGGTTGTTGCGAAACATAAAATTCCCATTGTGACTGATGGCGTTTATATTTTTTATTAATTATAAGGCTGTTTTTACAGACTTGGCACCAAAATTATGCATACACTTAGAACATGGTCCAATGTAACTGATGGCATCCATATCTCGATTTTTTCAAAAACTGCTCTTAGCCAGTTGATGCATAACACCATCCAATTATTAAGTTCAATATCATTATTCACAATATCTTGACTGAGATTTTGGTCATGTTGCATATTTTCAGAATCAGAGAAATCTTCAAGATGTTTACTTCTTTTAACTAATTGTAGCAGTATGAGATCATAAGTTTTTGCAAACATATTGCATTCTAGGCTTAAACATTAATAACATGTTTCAGCCCAGGTTTAACTATTAATTTGTTTCTATTAGGCATAAACATTAATAACAAAATAATGTAGGTATCTAAGAATAAAATAATCTTCAATTATTCTTCATCATGGTGTAAGCACAAGGCATAAAATCAATAGTACTTGCATAGTTATAACTAATATGATCAAGTTCACAATTTGACTTACTTTAAAAGGTTCTAATACCATAACTAGATCTTCCATAATTTTCCATTCTGCTTCAGTTAACATAAATCCATCTCTTTCAATGGTATCAGCTGTATTCAAAATTGAAATAATAATCCTTTTTCTTTTTAGAAGTTGTTCCAACATTACATATGTTGATGTCCAAATGTGAGGATAATCCATTCTCAAAGTACTCTCCTCCAACTGCAACATTGTTACTTTTTACATTACTTATTATTTCATAATATCAAATTAACACACTATAATCCATTATATTACAAGTACCTGCATCATTTGATCTTGCATTCTTAGTGTTGCATTATAAGTAATGCTATGAGATAGAAATGCAACAATGGATCTACATTTATATAAAATATTTACAACTTCTGGCTGTTCAAAACAAGCATTCGTGCATATCTGCAAACAATACAAAATATAATTAATATTAAAAACTTAAGATTTTGAATGTAAAGAAAATTACAGGTTTAAAAGTGTTCAATAAAGAAAAAGGCATTAGAATATATTTAGAAATGAAATACATTCTACAAGACTGCTACATTCAAATAGATCCTAGTTGGTAGATTCCAACATTGGGAGGGGTGGTCAAAATTCTGTCCAGTAAGCAAAAAAACAATTTTTAAGACAACACTATTGTTTTGTACACACTTCTCTGTATATCATTTTTAATCCCCACAAAACTAGAATTGTATTTTTGGGGCATTGCTACTGGCTAATTTCCAATTTGTTGTATTTTCAGTGTTCTAATAAAGATGTTCATTACTGCAGTAACAATAAATAATATTCCTTAGACATATTTAATAATTTAAAACAAGCACAGAAAAAATTTGTCTATACAATAATATAAAAAGCATTTCTCTATTTTAATACTAGTCTTGCTAATTAGTTAAATGTTAGTTAATATGCCTAGAAAATGTGACAATTGCAAACTTGAGTTGAGAAGAATTTATTTGATTTAGTAAATTACCATTACAAATGAATCAGGGTATCAACTGCATTCAATGAACATCATACAATATTTCAGAGCTGTTACAATCCAAGTACGTATACTCATTTTGAAAATTACAAAAAAATCGCACAATTAAATATTATAGGAAATCCTGCAGTGTACTTTTTCACAACACTACAGTGGAAGGGAGAGGTGGGAAGGCCAAAGAATGAGCCTTTAAATTTTTTATAAAACTTTTTAAAAACATTATTGAAAAACATGCACTGTACTGTATCTCATTTTTTAGTTTTACAATTATGACTATTCTTTTGGTACAAAGCATAGGTTTTGGGCTCACCTTTGTGTAATATTCATTATATATTTAATCCTGTGTTCTGGCTTGCTACCACTTTCAAATGACTTGAAACGGATTAAATATGTAATGAATATTACACAAAGGTGAGTGAGACACTTATGTTTTGTACCAAAAGAATAGTCATAATTGTAAAACTAAAAATGAGATACAGTACAGTGTATGTTTTTAAATAATGTTTATAAAAAGTTTTATAAAAAAGTAATTTAAATGTAAATATGAGTTTTCTGATTAAAATTAGGAAATAAAAATTAATGCCTTTAAACATATTTGACATAAATTATATATGAATGATATAGAAAAGTCATCATAAATAATGCATAATGTCTTGTTAATGAATAATGGGTGATATATGATGATGTATGATATGTGATGTAAAATGTAGAATATAGAATGTGTAATATACAATATGTAAAACTGTCAGTCATTTATAATTTACTTTTTTAGAGTGTTTTACACCTGATGATGGAAAAAAGTAGTTCCCGAAATGTTGTGAAGGGAAAATAAATGACATAAAATAACATTGTTTATTTGATGATTAAAAACTGGCCACCATAATAAAATGGATGTTAACCTTGTAACCTGTAAAAAGTGAAAGTAGCAAACTGACTTTTAATAAAACACTGTAATAAGTTTTAGAGATGGATATTAATTTTAATTGTTATTAATGTTTTCACTTGAGACTGTAATTGCAACTATAAAATATTTGATGTGTTTCAGTCTCTGTTAACTAACTGTAAATAAAAATCTTATCTGTTCATGAACAATATTATAAAAGTGATATCTTGTTTACTATACCTGTAAGCTATGCACAAAACATGGGACTAAGATTAGTCCTTTCTTTGCCAAGGCAATCAATATTTCTTGTTTTGTGGTAGCAGTAATGACTGCAGTTACATTCGGGAGTTTTATATTCCACTCAGAAAAAAATACATCAAACCTTTCTCCCCACTGTGTAGTACCCATTTCTGAACCACAGGGTAAACTACCCAACACTTTTGTTTCTAGTACTGAATCAAAGGTCGGTTGAAAATGCACAGAAATGGTTATAAAGGATTTTCCATTGGCAGAATTCCATTCTTCAACACTTAAACCCATTTCACTTTGATGACATGTTACAAAAGATTGAACACTCTTTTTAAAATTATCATAAATTCTTGGAATTATCTCTCCTTCAAGTTTAGTTTTACTGGGAATTTCACATGGAGAGTGCAGTGTAGCTATCAGTCTTTGGAAACCTTGTCCTTCTACAACATTAGGTAGCTGAAGATCCAGGATTACAAATTCTGCAATAGCATGAGATATGGTGTTACCATCTACCATAGAAGGCATTTGGCTATTTGTGTTATCCCCCGGTAAAATTATGGCTTTATTTTGGTTACTAGATGATCCTTCATCATCTGTGCTCTGCAGAGTAATATTTGGATCTGCAATGAAGTGAGTATCACCTTCTCTTTCTCTTGTTTCATCTGCAACTGTTGTGAAAATATGGGGAGCACTGGCAGACCTTTCTCGCTTTCGAGCGCGTTTCTCTTTAGGAAGTCCAGTATGCTTACTGGATGGATTGGCAGTTTCCAATTCAAGCAGTTCATGAGCATGATAAATTTTTAAGTGCGCCCTCAAGCTGCTTGTATTACGGTTGTAAGAAATTTGAGTTTTACACAATATACACACAATTTTCTCTCTGGTAAGAATGATCCCATCATCATCTGCAGGAAAACCAAAATATTTCCAATAAATGCTCCTCATCGCCCAGGGCACCACCAAATTCTTGTAACTAAATTGACGCTTCTTCTTCATTTGTTTATCTAGCAGCCTTTGTTCAGCTAACATCATTTCCTCATTCTCATCCATAATGAAGGCTTATTAACGAACAGTTTTTAACACACCGGTAATCAATTTCAACTGTGGTATCACAAAGTAGTTGATACACACGATACGTAGACAATATTTTCTGGGCGGCATATAAACATCATGACAAATAATTTCTTCCTCCAATAACGTTGCAAATACACGCCCAAATATAACTTGCTACTAAATTTGGGCTTTCTAATCTAAAATTCCAAATTTACCTCGATATTTACGATAATCAAATATCGATAAATATATATCGAAGTTCAATCCCCCGTTTCAGTCACACACGGGGTGGGGTGAGATCTTGCTCATCGTATCCGACTTCAGCCAATGAGCTTCAGACACAAGTTTGCGTCATCATGTTAGCGGAAGTTTTAAATGCATCCAAAATAACAATACAAATCATTAAAACAGATAACTGGAGTATTTTTTAAAATATTGATTTTTAGAAGTATTCATTATTTTTTCAAAAATATTTATTATTCCCATATACGTATTTCGTTTGTCGTCAATCGAGAAATTCAGATAATGTGCATTGCCTTTACAGTGTAATGATAGGAGATGAAAAGTAATTTATTCCTGAAGTGACATATAAACATCATTTTGTTATTTTTACCGTTTAAAGTACGTTTATTTTCGCAATAAATAATTCATTTATTTTTCCGATCATTTGAAAGAGGTAAAGGCACGATAATTGATTCTTCTTTAAACATTTCGTCCACGAAATTGCGCGGTTTGACCTATCACCTACTTCATACATTTTTTATAGCTAAAAAAGCAGGAAAATATCGTAGATATTTGTATTAGCCTTCATTTCAGTATTTTGTTATCTTTTTGTAATTGAAAAGAATTTCAATTTGAAAATCTGGAGTTATTTTAAAAGGAGAAAAGGCAGTATTTTTTGGAATGAGAAGTGCAATAGGAGTCTCGCTGTATGTTCCAACAATAATCTGCCATAATATGTGAAAACCCATTTTCCTTGGTGTCTCTCTTCCATTGGTGAACATCTTGGCGATATCTTTCATCTTACTCTTCACTTAGACCAACAAGTGACGGAAAGCAATCCACGTCGTGGCTATGTAGGTAATAGACCTTATTACTCATTGCAGCCAAGCACATGGAAATTATAACACCATGGAAATTATAATTCCTACTACTTGTGAAATGTTTTCTACTTTATGCTTTCGTAGAAAAAAAATTTACAAGACGAAGCACCCCCGCCATACACCCCCGGAACATCAACGGCGACGCGGGGTTGCGCCTTCACGATGCCTGGCGGCCTTTGCTACGGGCCCCCGTTCGGTCGCATGCCGGACCGGATCACTCCACGCCATTCGACCCCACATAGAACGGGAGCCAGCAAGAAAATCGACGAATGATAAGCTCAAAGCTAAAACATTTTGAGAAGTTAGCCAGTCTTATGTGGAACAACGAAATGCAAGTATGCCGCCCTGTAGGTGTCGGCGTTGCGCTGCACAATTTTTTAAATATGTCGAAAAAATCGGCCATTGGGGAAGGAGTACACAGCTAATTCTAAGTTTTAGTTTTGAGCTTATCATACGTCTGTTTTCTTGCTGGTTCCCGGTCTAACAGATTATTAGTGTGTGTGTGTAAATATATTACTTAAGGGGAGTAACAAGGCCCTATACCAGCAATGTTAATTTACTCGAGTTTGTGCCCTATTTTCTACGATAAATTAAAAATAGGAACCTGAAGTTTTAAAACATGCTTTATTGTTGTATTATACATCTACTGAACTACAATTATACCAATTGTGTCATTATTGTTTATTTATAAAATTATTTTTGCAAGTAAGGCGTTTTGAACATTTTTCTTAATATATTATTTTTTACTTCGAAAAGTATGATTTCAAATATATTAGTTAGTTAGTTAGTTCCTTATTTTACGTGGCGCGACTCGGACCATCAGGCCCGCTCTTCCGTCTGACCATGCAAATTTCAGTACACTTCTTAGACCACCTAGCGGAGAAAGAAGGTATTACCTCGGGCGACGAATGAGACGATTTGAATTTAGCTCAGAGGCTTCATTTAGGCTTGAGAATCTTCTACATGTAGTAAATCTACTACATGGAACAGCCCGGCTTTACTTCCCCTCCGAAGAAAGGCGTACCAAAGATTTTTTCGCCTTAAAATCCACGGCTTCGATCGGGCTTGAACCCGCAATCTTGGGTACAACGATCCGATACGCTGGCCGTTATACCATCCGAATCCGAATATTACTTATGGATCAGTTGTTGTCGTGTCATTTAGGGAATGTTCTCCAAAAATTTTAACAATGTATTTCAAATGATTTTTGAAAATTTGCGGCAAATGTAACAAAAAATGAAGTTTTGCAGAAAAGGACTTTAAAGTTGCAAGTAACAGAAACTCATGTACAACATGATGCTTTAGTATAATCCTGAGCCATACTCAGGATCATCTTCCTATTCGTCATTTTCTTCCATATTTCGCTTTTTTCTCAGTATCTTGCCTCCTGAGATGAGAAATATGCCACTGGCTGCGCTTTATGAATTCTTCTGTCAGCCATATCTTGGAAGTCTTTCACTGTATTGACTCCTGGTACCATTCCTGTTTCAGTATTTTAATTCTTCCAGAAGTTCCATCACTGAATGATATTACTGCATCACAAACTCCCAATTGCAATGTTTTAATCAACACAAATATATTTTTGAAGGAAGGCTTGTCAAAATTAAATTGTTAAAGGACTCGTTATAATAAACACTCTAGAAAGAAACTTCCGATTACCCTAGACTTTCAATTTTCCCTGTCATTACCACGAATAGTAAAGGATCTTCTGCTTTACCTACAGTAAAAGTATAGAATTCGACATCCGAAAGAGAAAGCAAATTGCTCGGCTGATTGATTGATTGTTTCCGGGCGCATCAACTACTTAGATCATTAGTCCCATAAGTGTAGTGCGTGTTTTTTTCTCGGGAGGTGGAGATGATGTTTCCCAGCTGGATGGCAAGATCTGGCGCCGACCTACCGTCGACTAGCGGGGTTTTCCCTTCAACCAGGTATCTCCCCCACCCGGGACAAGCTGTAAGCTCCCGACCGGTCTCCCGGCTTATGTGGTAGTGTAGTGATTGTTAGTGTGTGTGTGTGTGTGTGTGTGTGTGTGTGTGTGTAAGAGGAGAGGAGAGGACAAGGAAGGGGAAGGAAAGATCACGCACGATCCGTGGCTCATTAGTTAGGGTTAGAGCCGGACAAAGACGTCCTCAGTTCCGTTCGTTCTCGGCGGCGATACCAGGCGCGCCGATACTACTATGTCCGAGAATGCCAGTTCCGGAACTACCATTATCGAGAACAAACGATACCGAAACTTGGCCTGTTATCGGCCTGTTATCTGTGCGCCGACCGCGTCGAATAAATGCTGGAGGCGTCATCAGAGCTCTTGCCATCGTTTAGTATAGCTCTAACTCGAGGCAGTCTGGCGGTATGTCTTGTGGAATAAGGCAAAATATTTTGCGATTTGCGAGATTTGTACGTTGGCCAATGCACAAGCAATCTAGCGGCACCTGTAATTTTTGTAGATAGTTCTTGACATGTATATAATAAAAGTAATATAAAAATAACAATTATGACTAATGTTTATTTCGCCTTTTCACGTAAACATATTTTAAGGCATATTTAACTTTCTAAGATTTTTTCTTGAAATGTATTTCTATTTTCTTCTAGTTTCGTTAAAAATGTATGTTTAAATCATTTCCACGTTCACTAATCCCAGCCGTGTGGCACCATACCTCCATTTTTTATCTAGATCTAGACCGATGATGTCTCATGTTTTTGAATTTGACATTCTGTATATTTAGGTACCACAAGCTTGCTTTCCTCTTAATTCTTTACACAAAGAAAAGAAGCGGATTATCGTAGGTAACTGATGGGTCGTAGGTTGTCGCTGGGCTCAGATTCGCAATGCAAACATCACTCGCATCTCAGGGGGCAAATCGATAACCCCGACTTGCGACGTTGATAACACACCGTCCCATATGTTCTTCCACGAAGGTAAAGAAAATGGAAGGAAAGTTCTGATAATTGAAAGAATTACACGTTAGATCTCTTTCGTATGACAGTGATATAATTAAAGTCAATTAAAACATTTATTTTTATCATTTCCAGGCTTATACTAAATTACAGCATTTTTTTATGGCTCAAAAATGTTATAAATTTATTAATTTCCCCTCATTTTATATGGTGTATAAATGTAGTATATTATAATTAATTATGTATTTCAAATTTCTGAAAAATCTACCCGTGTGTTGCGATAGGGCAAGGAGTTGAATAGGCTGATTTGCAGTGGGCACCGTTGTTTGACCGCCAATTGTTTCATTCAGACAGAGTCCATGGCGGTTTATTTATTTATTTATTTGTCAAAAAAACAGTAAAAACTGTATATGACGTGTGGGGAAATAAATTTATCTGCGCACATTTTCTTGAGGGCCAGAATTTTATTTTAAAAAAAAACAAAAAAAAACGAAATAAAACGAAAAAATGAATTTAGACAATAATTATTTTAGAAAAATAAAGATATTTGAAAAATGTTTTTTCCTGAGTTATAGAAAATCAATTTCAACTGTAAATGAACTACAAGCAAAAGGAGTGCTCAACATAACGTGCGCACAGTGAAGCTACATTTACGTCCAGAAGCAAAACAAGGGGCCATCTCAGCATTTGCTCAATGGATCAGGGAAACTGGACAAAAACCTGATCGAGATGGGGGTCATTGACCCGGAAGCTGGAGTACATTACTTGTTACAGGCGTATTAAATATTTTTTTAAATGTATACAATGCAAATAAACTAATTCATTATATATCTTTGTTTTGTTACATTAAAGGAGGATACTAGGAGATGTGGGTGGGGATGGGTCTTGGCAGGACACTGCCAAGTTTGTGAAATGATGTGTTTTGCTCACTACCGAGTGCATGTTTTCCGACAAAGTTCAGGTGAAGACCATGTCGGGTGAAGTGTTTTTCTGAGAGAAAGTTTAGCTCAAACAATTTAACATGTGTGTTTCTCAGATGCAGTTTCAATTGATTGTTTGCGTGACTAATTTCTTTGCATAGTGTGGGCTTGTTGTACCAGGTTCACAGCAACTGTTACACAATAATGTGCCCAGTGACGAAAGAACGTTTTCACGCAGGGAAGAACAGAACCCATCTCAGTTTTGTTTTGCATATGCCTTTTTTATTGTGTAATGATGAAATTAATACCAAATGGTAATTGTGTTTAATAAATATAACTTACATTAGAATTTGTAAGAAACTTAAATGACATAACAATAGGAATGAAATGTATTAGTTTTCCCTTAACACATATTTTTGTACTTTCATATGGAATTCTGGAATGTAAACATTTATCATTATTTTCGGTTCTTACTTGAAACTAAACTGCAGGTCCATTTACGTTACTAGAGATTCCAATTAATAACCTTGATTTCAATATTGTGTAAGAATTCACAATGTAAAAACAATTGATGAAAATTATTTTAGTTTTTATTTTTATTCTATTTTATTGATACTGCTAAAAGAGTTGATTTTAAATTACTTTTTGCATAGGTGTTTTGCTTTTAATTATTTCAAAAACCGTAAATAAGTATTCTTTTCTCTCTAACATTATTTGCAATTAATCGAAAGATTAATTGCGAAATATTTCAACCAAATAATAGATAAATTGAAATTGTATTTTATTGCGCTGATAATAAATCAATTACAATTAAATGAAAGAGTTCTGCAATCACAATACGTGGCAACCGTAGTTCCGTCGAGCTGCCGAGCCGCCGAGCCTCCGCCGAGCGCCCGGCGGCGGCCGCTTCTGCAGAGACTGCGGATACCGGCCGATACTGACGAGAACAGCCGAGAATAAAGCATTCCGATTGTTCCGATTTTTGAGGGAGACTACGTGAAGATTTCAACAGGCAGATAAGGAGCGCGAGCGCGATCTTCGAGGCTCCGAGACTGCAAAAGCAAAGCTACAGGGACCGATCGATAACATTGGTCAACATGATTTTTGTTTCATGAGTACCAATAGTTGTAATTAATGCAGTTTTTATTGTGTTTTCGAATATGTATTTATCCATCACCCACAGTTCGTTTTTAATTTCAAATTTTTCATTTCAATTAATGGTTTTAATTTTTTTAATAAACGACCATTTTTTTCATTGAAAAATAAAAACTTTTTAAGCATTGTAAATGTGATGGAACCAAATCTGCTAACTCAAATTGTACCATTGCTACTGTTGTGCATGTTCAAACCTGCACAGACAGGCACAAACATGATCAAGGGTAGCACGTATTAAATCGAACGATGTCAGTTGTGAGATAGCAATGAACCAGTAAACACTTAATTGTGAGTGCTTTGTGTCTGGATTTTACTTTGTTGTAAGTTACGAAATGCATAGAGTTTGTTTAAATCATCATAACAACTTTTATTATACATGTGGTGAAATTACGCTCAAGTCCCACCTTACTCCATTAGTAAAAAAAGTGGTAGGAACTTTCTTTTTGGTGTAAAGTGGGGGACCAAACAAGGACCTGGGCCCCACATATCTGTTGTATATTCTAACTGTATTGAAGAATGGCACACGCCACATGCCATTTGCTATGATTTGGAGGAAACCAAAAGATCACTCCTCCGACTGTTATTTCTGCTTAACAAACATTCAAGGGATTACGTCAAAATCAAAACATAGAGTGGTGTAACCTGACTTGCAATCTGCATTGAGACCCGTTCCACACAGCGAAGAATTGCCCATACCAAAGCCTCCAGAACATGTGACATTAGATGAAGAGAGCTCAGATTCCCATGGAAGTAAGGAAGAAGAAGAACCAGATTTTGATGATACAACTTTTGAAGAAACCTGTTCATCTGAGCCTCATTTGTTGACACAAGAAGATCTTAACGATCTCACACGAGACTTATTTATCCAAAATCAAGTCTGAAATGCTTGGGTCCCGGCTGAAAGGATGGAATCTTCTTGAAAAGAATACAAAGATTTGTACTTATCGTAGTCGTCATTCTCTATTTAAAGACAATTTTTCTGAAGAAAATGGCTTAGTGCTTTGCAATGACATTTCTTCTCTTATGGAGACATTTGGTATTGAACATAACCCAACAGAATGGCGCTTGTTCATTGATTCCTCCAAAGCAAGCTTAAAAGTAGTGCTTCTGCATAATGGAAATAAATTTCCATCAATACCTCTGGCTCCGCTAGTATGAAAGAAAAATATAAAAACTTTCAATTTATATTGACAAAGCTTCAATATGCAGTGTATGAATGGAATATTTGAGGTGATTTTAAGGTAATTGCACTTATTCTTGGTCTGCAGCTTGGTTACACAAAGCCCTGTTGTTTTTTGTGTCTTTGGGATAGTAGGGACAGAAAAAACCATTACACCAGAAAAGAATGGCCTAAACGCGAATCATTCATTCCTGGACAGAAAAACGTGAACATGACTCATTGTGCAATCCTAAAAATGTGTATCTACCTCCGTTACATATTAAACTATGATTAATGAAGAATCTATTTGAAAATATTTTGTTAGTACAGTGACTATACCCAATACTTGGAGAAAATGCACAATTTATGTGACCAAATCATTCAGAATGAAAGGAAAAAATAGAACTACAACAAAAACTGCACTTGTCACATTTATAATTTTAGAGAGTTTGGAAGTAATATCAATGTGAAATGTTCCCAAATGACCATAATCATGATATTTTTATTTCATTACAGACATTTGATTTGCAATAGGTTGAAGTTGCAACTGACACACTAATTTTATGACGGAGTATTTCCCGGAAGATAAAAATGATTTCTCAAAAAGTTGGGTACTGAATGCTTTTAGTGAAAATGTTGTTGCCACAGCTAATTTACCAGTTGAGATTCACGTCTAGCTCATCGAAATGTTTGCTGAAACAACAACAATTTACATCTGAAGATTTAAAACGTTTTGGATTGCTCATCGACATAAAGATGGAAATTAGGTCACAGAAGCATTGAAAATATTAATCCCTTTTGCCACATCTTATCTCAGTGAAAAGGGGTATTTATCTGCGGTTGCACTGAAAACTAAATACAGAAATAGTCTTTCATGACTCAAAACAATTTGCTTTGGTGTGATTTTAACATTCATCCACATGTGGAGAAAATTTTAAATGCAAAACAAATTTAACCATCACTTTAGTTGCTTTTCATTTGAGTACATATTCTAAGTAAAATCTTTATAAGTTCGTAATAAATGATTTTTTGTCAAAAAATTATTTTACTATTGTTCTGCGGCCCCCCAAGTTGAGAAATGATGTAAAGCTCAATTTGCCCGCGTTGGCGGTGTCAGTTACCCATAGCAATCTCGTAATAAGATGATATATCAAGAAAGGAAAGAAGGAAATACTTCCTAGAGAACTCTGAAAAATTATTGCTTTTTATTAGATTCTTTCCATGAGCGATACTTAATCTTAACGTTGCTCTCATGCCATGCTGAAGTGGGTACTGAATATTTTTCACAGAAATTCCTCAGGTCTTACTTTCCTTCTTTTATGGAGCATAATTCATTAAACTCTATGACCAACAACCTAGAATTTTTGATAAAATGACACCAGAGTTTGCTTGTGACCATGACTCAACTGCCAGAATGTGTATTTGTGTGGTTCAGTAATATTTTATTTTGTTTTGACTCTTTCTCATTTACCATTGTGTTTGATACAACGTTTTTCTTGTTTGTTTCCTTTTTTTGATCCCTTCCCCTGTATTCTTATAATTAATTCCCTAAAACAATTTTGCTAACTCAACTGTTTAGTATATACTTCTCCTTTTTCTCTAACATCAAGCTCATTGACCCATCGTATATCAATATATTTTATTATTTGAAAAACACTTTACCATGTAGGATTCACATTTGGTGTTACTTAAATGAAAGCCTTGCACTGAAAATAATTCACAACGATCATTTTGAAGGACATACATATATTGTTAGTGTTAGGTTCTTCAATGCATTTCAAATGCATTGAAGCTTTTTGTACGAGTTTGGATGAACCATTTTCGACAAGATATATGAAGTCAATGAGTGAGTTTACCTTTTAAAACATTTTGCAAAAAAAATTTGTGAAATTAAGTTGCTAATAAAGTATATATTGAATTCTTCTTTTCGTATATGCTGAATAGTATATTGTGTGCATTTGATACCGCTTTGCTGGAGAAACTTACAATTTTCTATCCTACTTTTATGGTAACTGGACCACACAATTACTACATTTTCCATTCTATTAGCTCGGCGATTGATGGGTGGAAAAATGTAACACAAACAGATGGGCTGTATCTGAGAGACTCAGGTTAAAAACAAGAACTACGTAGCAAATATTTTGTTCATATCATTGTTAGAGGACTTCATTATGTTATTTTGACATAAAAAATATTTTTGTTAATATATTATCCATTTTTAATTCTTATCAAAAAATATTTTGTAAATTTAAGGAGCACAATGAGGCTTCCCTAAAACCATTCTCATCACTCCAGTGAAAATTGACACATTTCTGGCATTGCAGTTGAATTTTACTTTAATTATATATAATACTCATACCACATAAAAATAACATAATTATCTATATCGCAATAATATATAATTCTAAAAATACGAATATATACCTACCCAATTACAGTTACATGAACGGATGGGTTGGGTCTGAGAGACCAAGCAAAAAAAAATTATGCATATAATCACATGTACAACTTATTTGGCAATAACTATTACACTGAATGTTTCATTTGAAAATAAAGAAAGGAAGAGAGATGAACAGGCTTCTGGTATTATCTGTATGTGATTGGCTGAAGTTTTTGTTAAGTTATGGGTCTCATAGACCCAACCCATCCATTGCCAGGTTAGAATAGAATAAATCCTTTTTGCAAGTTGTCAGAGCAAGGAAACAAGAGGAGGCAAAGATGAATCTACCTATTTTGATCGATCTACTTGCAATAATTTTAGAGAAAATCAATTCTTTGAAAAGCCAAATAGGTTGTAGGCAATTAAAATAATTAAAAAAAAACAAAATTTGAAGATATTGAAGTGAATATGATTTTAGAATGTCAAGAAGTGTTTAAATGTTTTTATTTTCAAACACCAAAATCAAAGTGTATATTACAAATCGATGAATACAAATATTATAATTTTGCCTAGGATTTCCATTAAGTTCATGTCTAAGTGCCCTCGAGCTCTCCTTCTCGGTTCCACATGTGGTTTCTATGTAAAAACCTTTACAAACGATCCTCTACTTTTGATTGCACATTCTCATTGGAAAAACGAACTGTCAAACACTGACTCTCTCAGATCATGATGAAAATTCCTAAGTGGTGGATTTGTGACTCCATTACAATAAACTTGCAGGGTTTCCCTGTAGGAGCAACTGGCTCATGCAGCAGGCCATTAATTAATAATAATATTCTACGCACACATTTTCTTGAGTCCCGAACCCACCCCAACTCCTTTGCCAACGTTAGTTCAATTTAGATTAAATGATAGCAATAAGCGTTGTAGACCAATCTGGTAATCAGGAATGTTCCCTCCCATGTAATAGAAATTAATTTTCATCAAAAAACGAACTACAAATTTTGATATAAAATTCCTTTTGTCAAAGTATACAAACTCCCCACTTCTCTCGCAACTAGGGAAGCAAGGGCTCAAGAAAACCTGCACGGATAATACCATGGATAATACTAGAAACAATGGAGTGGATACAACATGAATGTTGTCGAAATGCCTTTTTTATGTCATAATCTTCAAACAACATTATGGGTCAAGGGAGATCTCTTCATTTACATTTCGGCAATCTCTACGATACACACACACGCACATGCACAAAAACCAACGACAACTAATTCCTATTGAAGGAAATCGAGACAATAAATCTATAAATGATGTTACGGAATTTGGAGAAAGTCTAATAAAATACAAAAGCTCCTTAATTAAAATTTAATATCTCAGATGAGTAATATTTAAAATTATATAGACAACTTGATAATTCTTGAAATGCATCCAAAGTAGTCATCTTTGCAGGAGAATTTTGTAGTTTTTGAAAAGGGAACAAAGCTTAAGATATGATGCAGTGTTATGTGAATCTTCGCCCATTCCAACTACAGTGATAATGTTATTAATATAATGGAACTATTCTATTGTACTGCAATTACTACTGTGTATAGTTTCACCCAGGTGCATAGCTATGGGAGGGATAAATCAGCGCATGCAGCACATGAGCCTCCCAAATGAACCAAGGAGTGGTGAATGAATACTGCTAAAGATCAGTCAGTGAAAGATGTTAAGTTATTTTACAAATATTCTTGGATACTCGGAAAAGCTCTTAGGGTAAAATCCAGCCTGTTATATTGGGAAACATATCTTTTCAATTGAATTTGCACAGTAAACTTCAATGGGTCCAATAAATAAAATTCTTGATTTAATCTGGTAAATTTTCTTTTTATATTGAGGCTGCAGTCTCGGGAATACAGTGCCTGTACTTTTCATGGTAATAACATTATTAATTAAAAAACTTAAAAATATCGGTAAATTAATTAACTAAATTGCAGAAATATTGCAAGGAAAATATTGATGCATACGTATCTAAGGTAAAATATTCAGTATTTTATCACCGATTAGAAACCCCATAAAATACTACTGTTGCATGCTAATTTTACTCATATGCATATCTACCGAAGACACATATCCAAACACTGTATCTTGATAAAATCTAAATCGCTACTGCTTCTAAAACGAATCAATTGACGATTAATATTTACTAGCTTTGGAAGAAGCTACATGAAACCAATCTATGGATTATGCGACGGTAATTTCAGTAAATACTACAGAATAATTTGACACTCAAAACTGAAATGGTTCTTCATCAACTCAAAAGGGTTTGTTACAGAAATAATAAATCCAATTGCATTTCCATTTTGAACTTTGAAATTAATGATAATTTTTGCTGTAATGCTGATTTAATAATCTTAGTTTTGAGTGGAGTAGTAATCTTAGTTTTTGTAACTGTCAGCTTAATATTTATTTGTATTTTGAATTTAGATGACAATTGCACATTGTTGAGTGTCCTTTATTTACAAAATAATTAAAATAATATAATAAAATGATGATGATGATGGTAGAGAAGAAAGAAAGAAAAAGAAAGAATGGGAGGAGGAAGAAGAAGAAGAAGAAAAAGAAGAAGAATGAGGAAGAAGCAGACGTGGAAGAAGAAGGGTGAAGAAGAAGAAGAAGAATTGAAGAAGGAAGGAAAAGAGGACAAGGAGGAAAATTGAGATAGAACAGTGTAGGAAAATACTAATATTAATACTAATACAATGTTTCTAGATTAGAATAATGAGAAAGTTCAGTTGCCCATCTCTGGTAAAAAATATGCATTATATTGCTCTATGTCTTGCTATTGAGAAGCATACACTGTGAACACATCTACGATAACATCTTTGACTTCAGGTACAGAATGTCTGATACAGATTCAGATGTACAGGCATACAAGCGTCCACCCAAACGGAAAAATTTAGGGCCTGAGGCAAAGAGTTTCACAAAAGAAACTTTACTGTCTACGCAATTTTTTTTGTGCTCACATATTGCTCATGCCAGAAAAATAGAGGATTAAGGTACCATATCGATGGCCTAGTTCCAAAAGCGACAACTAAAATTCTAAGTTTTGAGATATTGCCTTCTGAAACTGGGCCAATTATTTTGTTGTTGACTGCTGTTCCTACCACAATTCTGGGTAATCAAATCTGTTTCTCATTTGCCACTCTAAGTAACTGATGGAATGTTCCTGTTCATGAAATGTAACAAACACCACTTGTTTTCTTTACCCATGATTCAACTGTTTATTGTCAATGAAGAGGGTATGAATTCTGAACCTGATGAAAACCTGCATAAATAACACGACCTAACAATGCCACCTGTGAAGCAACACCAATGATTAACAAAGAATCTAGTTAAGAATTTTGTGGTCTGCAGTAATCCATTGAGGCAAATTTATTGCAGCATTTGTACATTTCACCTGAAAAATCTTATTAAAAAAGAGTAATTGCAAAATATTTTAATGGTTGGTATACCTAATTCTTAAGGGGAGATGTTAGGCCAATTGAGTGAAAAAAATCGAATTTGTTCTCACTTGTTTACTGTGTAGTCAAACCTCTGTGACATAATGCAAATGAAATGTTTTGTTTAGCAACCCCTTGGTGGTTTTATGGGTGTTTAAGTCCCATGATGTTTCGTGGGACATGACCTATTTTTATCAGATATCCATTAAAGATTTCCAATACCCAAGTCCCAGAAAGTTTCTAAAAATAATACTCCCATAATCTTTTCACTAACAAGATAATCAATTTGGTTAATAAGTTACAGTTAGTTGTAATTAATACATGTCCCAAGAAAACTAGTCACAGAATATGAAAATTTAATTTTTCAACATAAAACCTAACACCTTCCCTTAATGGTACCTACATCTTTTAAGTAGAAACTAAATGCCCAAGAGAGAGGAGAGGGGAGGACAATGTGATTAACCTCAATTTATCATACAAGCCATAAATTATCTGATTTCCTTCATCAGAATGCCACCTCAGAACATAATACTGTGGTTTAACATAGATATACCATAACAAAGTACGTAGTATTTTCATTTTCATAATTGAGCATTACCTTTCTCATTGGCGAGATAATCACTTAAACACTATTTATCTATTGCCTCTTTTATACCTACATTATATATTTTATATTTATGAATTCTGAGGATTTGTATTTGCACAGAATATTAAAGGTTTCCTTTCAGAGTAACTGTACACAAGCTGCATAGGAGAAAAAACAACTAATGGGATGACATCAGTCAGTTCACATTATGTGGTGAAGGATACAAGACTCTGAACCATCTACAGTTCAATATTGTATGGTATTGAAGTGCTGAGATGGCATTTGAGGAATGGCTAAAATAAATTTCTAATGATACACCTACATCACTTCTCACTTATAAAAATCTGCCATGATTTTTAAAATGGGTTCTATTCTTGAAGAAATCATTATTAAAATCTAATTCTACAGCATGTAAAAAACCTAATACTATACCATATAAATAATAATGCATAACATTTAATTTTCAAATACTGTACTGTAACCTAAGGTCTAGGCCTACCTAATTACATGTATGCTGTTATAATAATTTAAAATTTCTACTCATTATTTTTGATTTTTCATCAAAGAAATGCCAAGACTATGTATGCTACCATGTTTCTTAAACAAGGATTATTTAAAGATCTGATGTTATACAAGACAAAAATAATTAATACCAGTTTTAAACCTTTCCCTATTCGATATACTTTTTATTACCAAAAAATAAGAAATCCCTTAAATTGTAGCTTTTCAAATTTTAGGCCTATGTCACACAAGTGTTACGTTGACGCGCGTCACCTAATGCAGATGACGTCAGCTGTGTCGACGCCCGTTGATTTCTGCGCACACGAGTTACTTAACGCGCGTCGTAGATTAACATTATCTTAAGCGAAACGGCAAACGAGTTCTCATGGCGACGTGCGTTGTGCCAACTGTCGCCTAGCAGGTGTCGCACGTTGAAAGCTAGAAACGTTACGTGCACGACTTCGACTTCCGTTGTCACTTGAGCGTCTTGCTTGAGCTGTGGGCAGTAGTGTGTCCGCATATCTCGTGAAAGCCATGACCAATACTCCTGATTTCATGTACCTAAAACAAGTTCCCAAAAATTAGTGAAGCGAAAATTAAAGAAGGGATATTTGTGGGTCCACAAATACTATCACTAACGCATGATGAGAAGTTTGAGGAACTATTGAATCCACTGGAGAAAGCAGCTTGGCAAGCATTCAAGAAAGTAACTCACAGTTTTATTGTCAATGATCTTATAACATCTTATAAAAATTTGGGCTGTAATATGTCCTTAAAAATACACTTCCTGCACTCGAACCTAGATTTCTTCCCGGAAAATCTTGGCGCAGTGAGCAATGAGCACGGGGAACGCTTTCATCAGGAGATCTGAGCTATAGAAAAGAGATATCAAGGCAAATGGAATCCTAATATGCTGGCCGATTATTGTTGGACCATCAAGAGGAATGATCCACAAGCAAAATACAGCAGAAAATCATCATTTCTGACTTTTTAAGTGAGTCCGAATGTTCGAATGTAGTGTACACAAGAATGTAGAAAATATTAAAGTGTTTGAAATCATAAATGTCTGTCTCTCGGAAACCTTGCGTGAAGGAGAAAAACCGATATCATATTTGAATTCAGAAGAAAAAGTGCCACCAGAATCACATATATTTTTCTTTCTGAGATTATTTTTTTTCTTTGTCGATGTAATAGAATGCGTTTTGCCCGGCTCTAGTTAGGGTACTGCTCTGGCATTCGCCTGGTGTTGATCGGAGAAACCACGAAAAGCTACCGATCAGAGCAGCCGGCTGCTAGAATTCTCCTCCAGACAGCAACTGAATTCGACGTAGCTGATAAGCTAGAGTCGAAAAAAAACCTGCCGCCGTCGGGACCCGAACCTAGGACCTCCCGTTCAGAAGGACTTCAGTGACAACAGGTTGATGCGCTGAGCCATCTCTCCCGGTAAATTTTTCGGGCAGTGAAGCAGCACACGTTGCGAAAATGTTTGGCTGCCTTCTGGCAGGGACGCTGAAGAATCGAAGGGGGGTGAGGGGAGGTTACCGCCCTTTCCTCACGCCCTCCGCAACCCCCTCCCACTTTCTCTCCTCGCTCAGTCTGTGGAGGTGTTGCGTGCCGGGTGCATCGAAAAACTGAGAATCAGCAGGTAAGCCGTCCCTTGTCGACAGTGAAGTTGTCGTCGTAAGAAAATTTTCTTTGGATATTTTCAGGATTGTGATGAATAGTAGTTTCAAATATCAATTTTTTTGTTTTATGTTTTGTGATACAAACGTATTTTTCTGTTTAAGAATATACATCTATATGCATTTGTAGGCTAATGTACAATTTAAAGAAGTGAAGAAACTTTGTTCCCCCGGAGCAAAAGTAAGGGTTGTTCGCAAAGCCATGTAAATATACTGCAAAATCAGAGCCTACTACGATCTCATAAGTTGTAATATGTAAAATATCACACACACGATCTGGTTTTATAATATTTTCAAATAAGTTTTCTTTGACACGAAAGTTTTATATGGAGGTGTAAAAATAGGCTCGTGTTACAAAACAGAAATTGTGTGACCGTTTTTGCAAAATAAAGTACATGAGAAAGAAAAGTAACTTCCTCAAAGTAATGCTTCTACAACGCTGAAATTTAGCTTCGTTTTGTCGATTTCGAATCACTGTGAAAATTGCAAAAATTCCATAAAAAAAGATAGTTTTTGGCGTTTCACAAAAGTTATCTATAGGTGGATATCTAAATAGACCACTCTAATTTTTTATAGATTCCTCACAATCTGTGCAATATTCACGATTTGCTGAGCTATTCTACATCAGTTTGGGTTCTTATATATTTTTTTGAATTGTTCTCTTAAGTAATGAAATTGCACTTCATTGATTTGTCATCTACAAACTCATTCGTTGTAATGAATAAAATACTGACCACGCGATCAGGTTTTATAATACTAGAACATAGAGTAACATTGTTAAATGTCGAAGAGTTTATTCACTTGTCAATTAATTTGAAATCTCCGAACAAGACCCCTGCAATTTGCCCCTGGTTTCCAGAGCTATAAAACAAGGTCAGCGGATCCCTCCAAAAAGAACGCCCCGGGAGACCACCATCCAAAATATTCTTGCTGTAATCTCACTTAGTACTTTTGCATGCAGGCAAGGTCCGAAAATATTTCTGACAATCGCCTTTTTAAATAGTTTTCATTTAACTAAATATAGCACATGATGTTTTAGGTTTCTTTTCTCCTTCATCAGACAATTACATTATTTCATGTTTTAAAGAACGGGAATTCCTGTTTTCTTATCATGTTGGTGGTGTAGATCTCGTAAAGTTCATCTACTCGATTACGAGTAGGTCGTCATCTACGTCTTTGCTCGTCTCAAGCTCGTAGCAAGCCAATTTGGAGCGGGATATATAAAAAATATCTAATCTCATTGAAAGATTGTTTTCCTCATAAATTTGTGTTAATTTAGAAATTCTATAAAGTATTGCGACCAATTTCATGACAGGGTCCTATATGCCTTATATGAATTTATTACTCTTTCTTTGTCAGCAGTTTGATCTCTTTAACGTACGAAGTATTAAGGAAAGAGCTTACTATTTTTGTAATGCCTCGAAAGTAAGTAATCATTGTTGGAGGCCGAACTAAAATATTACTACAATGCTGAATACAATCTTATTTTTTGACTTTCATTAAATTTAAAATATACCATAAATGTTTAAACTTCTTAATGTTTTCTTGCAGAAATAAAAGATCTTTTACATCAGGATTACTCATCAATCTTTCATGAGGTGTCTTCAGTAGTTTTACAAGACCATGAATAATTTCTTTGACTCGTACTAATTTCAGTATACAGAATTCTTAGAAGCATTCAAACAAAATGCATTTAAAAATATTTTCATTGACGCTTCTATTTATGTAGTCTTAAAAAAGTGTCAATATTTACTCCTTTAAGTGTAACTATTGACACTCCTTTAGAAGGCGTGTATAATGAAATTGAAATTTTTCTAAAGAGATTCGTAATTTTTTAATAAACCCATTTCCCTGCAAATTTTATTCAGAATATTTTTGTTATTAGAATTGTATATTCCGTTTTAGTCAACATGGGTAAACGAAATGTTATTTAATAAAAGGTATACATGAATTGCGATTGTCACTCTTGCAACAATATATCAAGGTTTGGGAAAAAAATATTTAATAGGTAATTATTACACATATAAATTAAATAACTACGTTAAAAAATACGTTATTAGGCCGAAGGCCTTAATGTCATTACTATACCTAAATCCTACCACGTTGTAGCCTTTCTAATTCTGGTATTTACCCAAAATTGTCCCTCCCTCGTATGAAAGCCGCGGAAAAGACCATGAGGTACGGCTGAGGAAAAAACTCTGAAGGGGAATATCTGCCGTCAGAAGCAAGGTACATGCTAATCTACCAGACTTTTTCTAAACTATTTATTTTCTGGTGCGGACGTGTCCAGCATTATCCTTCCGGTCTTTGGCCTCCTCAGCACCTCAAATCAAACAGCGCCAGAGAAGATCGTCCGCACCATCGCCACTGCACTTTTTCAGGTACCCACCCCCCTTTGCCCTCTAATGTGCTTACTGAATATTTGACAAGTTTCATTGATAATTTCATTTAATTTTTATTTTTAATTATTTTACTTATTACTTAAGTTGAATGTGACTTACGACTTATTTAATGGTTTACTTACTTCAATTACTGATTAAATTATTCGTGTGCTTATTAACTCTTATTAACTTATTTCCTCTCCTTTCTCGGCTCCGCTCTTACTAACCAGTGTTGTTTTCCCATTACCTAGTTTCCGTTTCCCTAATGGTCCGAACCTTTCCTAGAAATGTTCCTAATTCTGTTATGAAGTGAGACCTTCAATCACCTGTTATGTTCTGGGAGAGTGTTAAGTTTGTGTAGGAAGTAGTAGTTTCCCATTCCCATCTACTTTTCTCTCCAGGTTTCGGTAGATCCAATCTTCCCGATCACCGCAAAGCACACATGCCATTGCTATTGGGCCTCATTTACAAAGAAAACGTAAACGTAAACGTAACGTAACGTAACGTAACCGCAAAACCTAGAAATGTTATTAAGCGAGCCCATTCACAATGCCTTGACGTAACCGTTGACGTAAGACCGTAAACTTAGAGTTCGCAAGCACCAAGCTTTTACGTGAAGTTTACGTCGGAATTCTACCAAAGATCAATTAGAGAGCATCATAGAAGTTTGATTTCAGATTGTGTTCAGGTAGTTTGTGGTTATGTCATTGTTATTATAATGTAGAGAACTAGTTTACGAACGCTTTTGATGCGTGTAGTGAATTCAATGTAAGAATTTGGACATTTTTTATTGTGTCTTTAACCTGAGATGGCGAAAAAACTAATTATGTCCGACGAATTACTCATGAATTTGGTTCATGAGAATCCTTCTTTATAAGATAAGGAAATGTGAGCACTACTACAACATCTACTCGCATGTATATAAAGACAAATCGATATGAATCTCGTAGAAAAATCTAGAAACCATGGTGAAAGATTTTTTCACTTGAATTAGAGACGAATCGATAGTTTCAGTACATTGAATTCTGATTGGTTCAGGCGAAACTTACGTTCGTCATTGTAAACGCTTGTTTTTACATGTAGATTTTGCGGCTAAGTTTACTGCATTGTTACGTTTAAGTTTGCATTGTGAATGAGACCTAAGTCTTTCAACCTACGTTGCATCCACCCCGACTCTGAACCAAGCGTATCCCCCTCTTGCGTCCCTTCCTGCGTGAACGTAACTTCTGCAACTCCATACTGGATTCGTGTGGATTTGTGCCACAAAAAAATTGAATTGACCCCGTGCAGATGTTACGGCACTGAACATACTAATTCTTAATTTCAAAATTTGGAGGTTTTCTTATACGTAGGAAGAATATTTTATTAATTCAAATGATGCACGTAGCAAAAAGCTTTACATGCCAAGTTAATAAACAGTTTTCTTGAAGGCATCTTATTGATGAATAGGGCCCGGATGTTTGATATCATATACTTTTTATTTTCGTTATTTCCATGGAAAATGTAAGTTAATCATTATTTTACCTCCAATTAGGTATTTATCTTTCATATTACGACTAAAATTGTGTAATTTTCATGTCACAAAAGTAATATTTTTGCATTTTTTACCATTGGGTCTTTTTCCGTTAATTTGTCATATTATGGTCATATTTTTTCATGAATTTTCGTATTTTTGGTCATATTTTTATCATTTTGCAAATTTAGCAAATTTTAAAAATTGCTCTATTGGATTGTTTTTTATTTTTATTAAGAAAGGTGGTGATCCGTTGTCCTATTTGTTGTGTGCAGTGCGTTGTGCTGAGCTGAAACGTGCGCTGCCGAATAGAGCCGAGCGATGGAAAACGAGTCTTCGCGTAGCCGCCGCCGCTTGCTGCTGCAGAACGGGGAGGACGGGCAGGCCGCCCCCGCACCACCTTCCCCTCCACCGTCTACCCCTCCAACTTCCCCGCCAGAGTTGCCGGAAGCGCCCGACGAGCACTCGCGGCCGGCGCCTCTTGCGCCCGCTGCGGGACCCGAGGCCTCAGCACTGCACTCAATACCGCTGGACGCCCAGGTACAGATGCCTTTGCTGGCCAAAGACTCGCCGGAAGAGATGGCGCAGGGCTGTCACTGCAGTCCCTCTGAACGGAAGGTCCTAGGTTCGATTCTAGACGGCGGAATTTTCGACACCCTCTATACTTTGGTTTTTCTTTCTTGGCGCACGGGGGGGTGTCAATAAATGGAATATCTCACGGGATTTTGCGTCGTTCTCCGTTGTGCCGGCAAGAATCGCATGATCGCCAGCTTCGCTCGATACAGTCGTGATCATGAGACTTCTACCGGCATAACCGAGAATAATGCGAAATATCGTGAGATATTTCATTTTATTGGCATACCCCCAAGCGCCAAGAAAGAAAAACTGTAGTATAGATAGCTAGGTCAAATTCGGCCGCTGTCTGGAGGAGAATACTAGTGGCCGTCTGCTCCGTTGGGTATTTTCCGTGGTTTCTCCGATCAACACCACAAAAAATCGAAACCAAATTTACCGCTATGCAATTATTGCTTCGTATACTTGGCTGTCCGGGATGAGCCGCAATGAGCCGGGATGATCCTGCAGTATAGCTCTGAAGAACGCCATAACAAGATGGCCGAAACGTCAGCTCCATCGACTGAGACGCGGCTCATTTCCGACAACCAAGAACACAGTAACTCCGGCCACGGAAATCTATGAATCCAACTATTGATTCAACAGCCAGAATTATGGAATAGCTCCGACAAGGAACTAGAAAGTGAAATGACGTAATATAGCCAGTGACCAATCACGAGACAAGAATATTTAAATAGTTTAATATTGATAAGTTACTTAAGTTACTTAAATGGACTCTGCTACGCGAGCCGCGAAACCTCCCACGCCTTGCACATTATAATTACGTATCGTTACATATATTGCTCACTGACCCTGCCTGCCGATAGTTTGCCCTCAAAAATCCCCTCCATCGTGAATTTCCGTCTCGCATATTTGCTGACTGTGTTTAATAGACTTCCTTCTGTTGTACTGCGACATCAACTTCATCCACCAAAGCGAAACCTACCATATTACGCTGTAAAAACAAAACGATACAGCAGATCTAACAGTACTGGCGTACTCTTTATCACAGCCTCACACTTCGTCTTAAGACGAGGACTTAATTTTTTTTAATATCTACCATGTGAAATGGTTAAACATGTGTAGTAGAAACGACACTTTAGTGTATATTATCATTTTGATATTGGTCAAATTGGTCAAATCGGTGGATATCGGTCAAATTGGCCACATTATTATATTGTACTTTTAAATTATATAACAACTTAAAAAGCAATATTTATTTAACTCGGCAAAGGCTAGGTGCAAAAATCTAGCACGAATCAATAGGTTGGGTATGAGAGAGCCGGAATAGTAATTTTAATAATAATAATAATAATAATAATAATAATAATGAATAACATTAATATTCTTTCGTTTTTAGATTGTTAGTATGTTATAAAAAGACGTATTTTCGTTAATCTCTGGAATTATAATTTTGATCTACAAATGATTTCTTAACTATGTGAAGGAAGCGCAATGAGACTTTTTAACATATCTTTCACATAATTACACTTATTGCTAGAATTCTCATTTTATTTTTAGTATTAGTAAACACTGTATTGACCGAAGTTCTATCGTTATAAACTGTGATAACGTTTCATATTATTTCTACATCTAATGATCAACATAATAGGAAGATTCTTTCCAAGTACGAAAATCCTTCGGATTTCAATACCCAAGTCAAATTACTATTAGCTATCGTACCTGTAGAATAGGCCACTGATTACCATATCCAACTACCGGTATACATTAGACACAACTCAGACTAAACTCGGTAAATAATTTTTCAACTCTACAGTTCGTGCTGTGAAGAAAGCTATTTAGTTGAAAAGCCAAATATTATAGAATGGTAGATTGGGTGGCAATGGGATCTCCCCTGGTTTCCATTGTAGTCGATATGCTATTAAATCTCCTATTAGGAACGATTGGTCAAATTTCCTACAAACCTTTTCTTTTATACAAGTATGTTGATTTAATTCCAATTAATAATGTAACACGAGTATCATTTTTCTTTCCTGACAATCAATGTATATTTTTCAAAAAAATGTAATTGTCCATATAATGTTGACACAACGTTTGGTGTGATATTGACACGAATCAGATGTAAACAAATACCAATTGATGTGTTTATTTCAACACTTGTTAAATTAAACAATTTTAAAAAATGGAAAAATTATTTAAAAAATTAAAGGATGAATCCAAAAACACAAAAGGGAACATTCCCATTGTAAATATATACATCCTCGCTTTAAGACTGCGGCAATTTACAAAGGAAAGTTTTCCCTTATTTATGTTTTTGAATGTATCCTTTAATTTTTTATAGTGCTCTCTCATTTTTAATTTAAAAAAATGCAACTAACTTTCAATAGTCACTTTAGCGGACCCCTACTTTCGCAGTTTGGTTCAACTTAGATATTTTGCCAGAACAGTTTAATGGTGGCATGTCGAGGTCGCGGCAAATAAGGGAGGTTTTAAAGAGATCGCTGACAATGTATTACTCTGGGATCGCGATACGCTACAGAACACCTAGCCTAGGGCAGTCTTTTAGATAAGTCAGTTAAGTTACTGCCCCAAAAGCGAAACTAATTCTCATTTATCTACAAAAGTAGAAATGTATGGTAATGAAATCACCATATCGACTCAATACTACATTACGAATTCTCCAAATTGTAAATTGGGAATTAAATTCAATATTTTGATTCTAAAGGATCTTAATTTTCTAATAGTGTTTACTGAAGAGTGCAATATTTACAAGACCTTCCTACGTTTAGGTTAGGAAGTTTAAAGAAGACAAAGCGGTTTCCCCGTAAGCCAAACTCGTTAATTTGTTTCATAGTATTGCTACGTACAACAAATACCACAAAAGTAAAACGAGGAATGTGTCATTTTAATATATTCCTGTCTCTTAGCGAAAGTGATTACACAAGGCAGATTTCAAAAATAAAATATAATTAAATAATTCATACGTGATGAAATGTATAATTTTGAATGGAAATTGTGTGGACATATCATGAGGATGGACTCACAACGCTGGACATACATCACAACAGAATGAGATCGAATGGAGGGTTGGCGCTATCCAGGGAGACAACATGCATGACGGAACGATAACTATAAGAAAAAGTGTGGAAATACCTGGTCGAGAGCAGCTAAAGACAGAAGAATGTGGAGAAAATTATAAGTATAGTGTACATAATTCAATTGCGAAATGCGATATGAAAACCATCAAACCAACTTTGTACCCTGCTGAAAGGAGACCTTTGCCCTTAACGGGATTGCTACAAGCTAATAATAATAAAATAATATTATAGTAATAACAAGAAAAATAATAACAATAATAACAATAATAATAATGATAATAATGATAATGGTAATAATGATAATGGTAATAATGATAATGGTAATAATGATGATGATGATGATGATGATGATGATGATAATAATAATAATAATAATAATAATAATAATAATAATAATAATAATAATAATAATAACAACGCAATAGTCGGGTTGGGTAAGTATGTAGTCAGCCATCAAGACGACCCTCTAATGAGGCAGGTCATGAAATCTGACCGAAGAATGGGAAACAGAGGCATTGTTAGTGTAGCAAGAAACATTGCGAAGAAAACTAGGCAAGACACGTCGAATAACACAGACACTGAACTTCTGATGCTGCTAAACATGAAGTGTGAGACACAAAAAATGTTAAAGAAATCGTGGAGAGACAAACCACTCCACGGTCAATACCTAAAAAGAATGGACAAGGTGCAGATCAATAAAGATCAATCATTTATGTGGCTTAAAAGGGGAAGGATGAAGCCAGAATCGGAAGCACTTGTAATAGCTGCCCAAGATCAGGCCTTGAGAACACGACATTATGATAAAGCGGTTCTCAAAATTTCCCAAGATGACAAATGCCGCATTTGCCTGGAGCAAGTAGAAACCATTGATCATATTGTCTCAGCTTGTCCAATCCTAGCAAAGACCGAATACCTTAAAAGACATGACAGGGTGTGTAGCTACCTCCACTGGCAGATCTGTACCGCCCTCGAAGTTCCAAACACATGCCCCAAGTGGTACGAACACTCACCGAAACCGGTGACGTCTGTTGGATTGTGTACGATATTGTACGACCAACAAATTCAAACTGATCGCACGATAGCGGCAAACAAACCGGATATAGTTATCCGGGATTTGGCCAAAAAATCGTGTTTACTTATCGATGTTGCTGTACCTTGCGATCAAAACGTCGTTACCAAGGAGGCAGAGAAACGTCTTAAATACAAGAGTTTGGAAATCGAGATCAGCCGAATGTGGGGCGTAAAAGCACAGATCGTCCCGATAGTTATCGGAGCTCTGGGATTTGTTCCGCAAAATTTGAGTAAGAACTTGTCTAAACTCCCAGGTAATTCAAAAGACTGGGAAGTGCAAGAAATTGCTTTATTTGGAACAGCCCACATTTTGCGTAAAGTATTGTAGAGGCACTGATAGTCACCGAATCTGCTCCTTAGGTAGCTGGTTGCAACCTGGAGTAGATTTTATATTCAGCCGACTCATAAGATCTTTAGTCGTGATGTAATGGAATAATAATAATAATAATAATAATAATAATAATAATAATAATAATAATAGTGTATAAACATAACTAAAATATCGGTTGCTTGGGAGAAAACATCAGTCAAACATTTTCATATGAATCCCCATTTTTTCGTGTTGGCGTAGCGCAGGCACATGAAAGCGCGCCCGCACGAGCTACTTGCCCGCCTGGGGAGCCCGGCGCTCTTCCGGGCACTTGCCTTGTCTCCGCACTCATTTCCCCTTAAAATCCAGATAGGGGTGTGCACGCGAAAGCTAAAGTGACGTGAGGCAGTGTACAGTGGCTTCATACGAAAATGTTTGCCAGGTTTCTTCTACCAAATAACCGATAATTGTATTTTGTTTATATTCACTACATATTACTATTTGATGTTTTTCTTACTAAAGTCTCCTTTAAGAAACCTTTGATAATTGACAGGAATATGTTTTAATGAAAAATTCTTTTTTTGTTTCGTTCTGTTATTTTTATTTATTGTACAGTAATCCCTAAACATTCGCGAGGTAGGTTCCCAAAAACCTCACGAATGTCAAAGCCGCGAGTGTTGTTTATATTTTAATGAAGAAAGGTGGGTTAGGTGCCTGGATATCCAAAAGCTGTTTAAAAAGAAAGAAAAATCTGGCAATCAATTACAGAAGAACTGAGTAAGGGCTACTAAAACAATTCACAATTAAGATCCCAAAGAGAAGAAAAAAAACAATAGTTGAAACTAATTTCGAAGTTAAATGATTTAATATAGGATTTGAAATTTTTGGTTCATCACCCTCTTCGTTGTTCTAATATCAAAACATGAAAAAGTTGGTCGTAGGCTTCCACGGCCAGAGTCATGTGAATGATTTTGGCTGTTCGGGGTGACGCCGCGTCGAAGGCTGTGTTGCTTGCCTTGGCAACATTCCTTTGCCTTTGCCATTGTCATGACATTCCAGTGCCTTTTCCACCAGAGCTTGTTGAAGTTTTAGATCGCCATTAACAGCTTTGACATTGAAATTGATCCAGGACGCAGTTTCGCTTCTGTTACTTCATTACGTTCGAGGTATTCTTTGATTTCCCGAAGATGCTCTTCAGTTAGGTCATTATAGCGAGAGATGCACAGATCCTGAATGGCTTTTCTGTTCATATGGCCTCCAATTTCACACAACTGAATTGAACTATTTTAAAATTGTATTATTCTATTAATGTGAATTGCCATTCCTACTTTGATATTTTTGCAGAACGTGATACTTTGAGCTCCAGTGTCTGCAGAGTTCGTTTCTCAGATAACTCTGATAAAGAAAATAAAATGTGCTCTTTTGCAAAACAGTACGACCAAAGACGCACTCGCGAATGTCGAAGTAGCGAATGTTAAAACCGGTAGCATTTCCCTAATCGCGAATGTTCGGAACTCCCAAATAGCAAATTCGATGATGTCGGGGGATTACTGTATTTATCAATAATGTGAAATAAATTAACAAATCTCTGTAAGTTAACAATTCTCGTTTACGGACGAACAGACTAGAATATTTCTGTTTAACTTCTAACGTGAACGAAGAAAACTTTTATCACACTTAAGTAGAGTATTAAAAATCAAGATTCTTTTGATTTCTTTTAAATTTTACTCGCAATTGAGAATTTGAAATCTGACTAATGTAATACTTCTTTCAATAGATCATTTTTTGCTTTAGAGAAAATGGGAATTAATGTAGCTAAATTTGTCACAACTGTCAAGTAACTTCTCCCAAAGATTATGGGCCAGGTATGTAATGACGTACCACCATTCCGGAGGAATTTGTACATCCCTTACTTTTAAACCTCGCGCAAATTTCTTTGGCTGCAGTGCTTGCGAGCTCAAGTAAATTTGTTATCTTGCCCGCGACCTTAACATGCCCGGCGTATTGCTTCCATTCCCAGATGCGCGTGTGTACTTTCTGAACTTGGAGGAGAACTTAGAGAGAGGTTAGAGGAAGTTGCCCATGCTCCCAGGCGGGCAAAAAGCTTGTGTTGGTGCACTTACACACACCTGCTTGCATGTATTACAGAGAAATGCCTACATTCCTAAACACCTAAAATTGCAGCAGGAACTGTTTTTTTGTTAAGGTCGCACCAACTGCTAGGTCAATAGCGACCACTGTGGCATGTAACGTTACCGTATCAAGATGAAACGATATGGTGATGATAGACGGGGAAGGGACGAACACATACAATGATGCCCGAGGCGGGACTCGAACGCGCGACCCCCACGGTCCAAGAGCACTTCGGCACCACTGCCTTAGCGATCTCAGCCACGGGGTCGATTAGGAATTGGTCTTAGGCCAGAGTTGAGATCTCGGTTGTCCGGGTGACGCCGCGTACCAGGCTGTGTACTGTATGGCTCCACAGCCCGGTACGCGGCGTCACCCGGACAACCGAGATCACCGATTTGGAACGATTGTGCTTCCGTAGGCGGCGAGGACCGCTGACCTTGGCGAATGGGTGCGCCAGATGACGCGGACGCTGCGCCGCCAGGAGGCGTGGCTGACGGAGGTGGACGGGCGCGTGGAGCAGGCGCTGGACGAGGCGTTGGGCGAGCAGCTGTTCGGTTCGCTTGCCGAGGTGTTCGACGCCATGGAACAGCGGCTGAGGAGGCGGCTAGAGGAAGCCCTTGGCGCCACCGAGGAACGGCTCAACAGGCGTCTGCGCCACTATTCCCAGCAGGGAAAAGGTGAGCATAGCCCCCACGAACTTTCTCTCCGTGCTTCACCTCCACGTTCGGCCAGCGCTCAAATCTCCTCGCTCTCCTGGAGAATAAACAACCGTAACATGACGTACATAAGTAGTTAAAGGCCGATATACGCGGTACGGTTTTCGTGCAGATTCTTCATGTAGTCCAGACTTTACGGTTTCTGCATGAAAAAATTATGAACATGTTCGTAATTTTTCCTGTATAGAAAGCACACAGTTTGACTCCAGCGCCTCTAGAGGCAGAATCGTTAACGGTAATCTGCCATGTCGATTTTGTGGTTAGGTGTGTCAAGGTGCGATTGTAAGAAGTAATATATTGTGATAAACTATCTCCTTCCTTATCCCTGCCTTCGTTTTTTTATTCTGTATGCTCCTCATGGTTAATTAATACTAAATCAAGATCACAGCCAGAACGCACGCACAGAAATACCATCACCAAAGGTACTCGGACGGCGCAATTCAGTTGTTTCCCGGTAGCCCCCTAGCGGCGGCTTGTGGCGATTCATGCAGAAAGCGTAAAGTCTGGCATAGACTGTGTATGCGCTACTTTTTGGCTATCATACGTTCAGTTTGAGATCTTGAAGTTCCTCTACAGAAACTGTACGAGAATCTGCAAGAAAACTGTATCGTTGTATTGTGATGCAAACCGCCCACGTCGGATGCCGATTCCTTGGAACGGAATCGGGGGGGGGGGGGTCACACCACAGAATGGAAGCGCCGACACATTGATGGTATGACGGTCGTTCCCATATAGCAGGGGGGGACACGCGCTAAATTTATTTAAAGGGGCGCCAAGCGCACGCCCACTTACCTGCTATTTTACTGCCGGCGTTGAGCGTCTCAGGGGTGAGTGCCTGAGTCGAAGGATTGCATTGGTTTCTTTGTTTCAAAAGTAATGAACACTTTACTCAGAAGTTAAGTTTTTTCACCCGGGCCAAAATGACGGGAACATTTATTAGAAAAACTGTTCTTGCAGACACGAAAATATTGTTTTTGGTTACCAAACAAATGATGTTGATGACTTACAAGGTGTTGATGGCGTAATGGCTACGTCACCGCGACGGGATTGCTCACCGATCGATGGATTGATGTAGCCGGACTTTCAGGGGCGACGCTGGAGCGTGGGAACACAGGCCTCGCAATTGCCCCCGGGATGAATGCTCCGACGCTCGGGATTGTCGGCGGTGGATGTCAGCGCGGCAATGACGTAGCGCTGGCGCGCGTCTCAGGCCGTCACACGTCACCTGGACCGCGTATGACGTTGTAAGCCAAAATCTGGTTGTGTGGAATAAATTCCGCGGCTGGACGGAGGCCGGGCAGGTTTCGTGGTGGTCGGCACAATGTTTGCCTCTCACCAACCGCTATTGTCGTCTTTCACCGTTGCTCTCACTAGTAATTTCGCTAAGAGCCGATATTCGGCCGCTCTCTAACTGTAACTTTATGTTGTGGATAATTTCAACCGTCCTCCGCTATCTCTGCCCGTTCTCTCCTCGACCACCCTCTCTCGTGTTTTTCACCCGTCTAAATTCGAGCCTCTCGCTGTGTTTCACCCCCCCTTCTTTCTTTCGCACCTTGCAAGGGTTATCACGTGCTTCCTGCCCAGCGTTTTCATAGGTCGGTTTGTTGAGTTCCAGAATTTACTATGTCATTTGTAAGTTGGTTGGATAAGATGATCGCTTTCCTTTCGCGGCCATTGGATGTCTCTGTTTAGCACAGAGAAGTGCGCACGTGGCTCTTCTACTGTGACTTGTGATATGTTTATTGGACTTAGGGGATTATCTTGCTGCGTGCTAGCGCCATGTCTTTAACGCGTTTGTTCCGGGAGGCACAAGGGGGTGGATTTATTGTTCAGGGTGTGGAAAGGCCTACGCAGCTGTGCGGAAACTGATCAAGCGAGGCGAGAGGCCGTCCGTCCTTCCGAGCTTATGTTAATGTGGCGTGACACTGGCGATGGTCATACGAACAATCGCAGTATATCGACCTTTACACTTTCACTATCGAAGGAAATTGGCAAACAGTTGGACTTTACGGTAATAAATATTTAAATATATTATATAGAAATTGTTTTAACAAAAGTTAAATCATTTTTAAAATTTAATATCGGTTTTATCCAATTTAATGTCTGAACCTTTGTTCCACTTAATAGTTGACAATGTATCAATCATAATGATATGCCAATTTTACAGATCTGTAAAACCAATATTTATCATAAGTTTATAACGTAGGCATCAAACGGTAGAAAAGGCTAGGTTAACGAACGTAAAATGTAAATTTGACGTTTACTACCCGAGTAGATGACAGATCTGGCAGATTTGCTGCATCTTATGTTTCGGGGCCGATTGTGGTATTCGCGTCAGGTCGCAAGTCAAAAGAAGCCTTGCTTTTCACCTGATGTACTGATGTTTCTGTGTACAGATCGGGAAGAAAGTGAGGGAGATCAAAGGTCATTTCCCTCTTCCAACTTAAGCACTACCTCACCAGCTACCTCCAGACCCGCCTCCGGCCCCGCCTCCGGCCCCGCCTCCGGCCCCGCCTCCGGCCCCGCCTCCGGCCCCGCCTCCGGCCCCGCCTCCGGCCCCGCCTCCGGCCCCGCCTCCGGCCCCGCCTCCGGCCCCGCCTCCGGCCCCCGCCTCCGGCCCCGCCTCCGGCCCCGCCTCCGGCCCCGCCTCCGGCCCCGCCTCCGGCCCCGCCTCCGGCCCCGCCTCCGGCCCCGCCTCCGGCCCCGCCTCCGGCCCCGCCTCCGGCCCCGCCTCCGGCCCCGCCTCCGGCCCCGCCTCCGGCCCCGCCTCCGGCCCCGCCTCCGGCCCCGCCTCCGGCCCCGCCTCCGGCCCCGCCTCCGGCCCCGCCTCCGGCCCCGCCTCCGGCCCCGCCTCCGGCCCCGCCTCCGGCCCCGCCTCCGGCCCCGCCTCCGGCCCCGCCTCCGGCCCCGCCTCCGGCCCCGCCTCCGGCCCCGCCTCCGGCCCCGCCTCCGGCCCCGCCTCCGGCCCCGCCTCCGGCCCCGCCTCCGGCCCCGCCTCCGGCCCCGCCTCCGGCCCCGCCTCCGGCCCCGCCTCCGGCCCCGCCTCCGGCCCCCGCCTCCGGCCCCAAAGCTCCGCTCGACGAAGGAGGCGTAGGAAAACCTGGATCCTCTCCCCCCTCCTCTTCCTCCTCCTCGTCTTCCTCGGAAACTGTAAGCGAGGGGGCAGAGGGAGGAGGAGAGGAGGCGATAGCAGTGGCGCGTCTGATGGCGGCGGCGCAGCGAGGCGACTTGGAGCAGATCTTCGGATGCCTGGCGGCCGGCGTCGAGCTCAACGCGACTGACCCCCAAAGGCAACACGGCGTTGCATGTCGCCGTGGGGAACGGCAGGTACGTCGCGCTTACGTTCTTCGTTGCACCATCCAATGTAAATAAAATTTAGAGAAGAGTCAGAACAGATCCCTCAGCCCATGAAATATATTTCCGAGCGTAAACGCGGGCAATCATCATCAATCAAACGCGGATATCATAGCGGGCAAAACATCAGGCCTAAGAACTTGCTCAAGCAATTGGATGTCGCAATAGCCCAGTCGTTAGAGCATTTGCGCGGAAACCAGAAGTTCCGGGTTCGAATTCCGCTCGGGTGACTATTCGTTGAATAAATTTAAATATTATAATACATTTGTTACTCAGTACCAAGGTCAGATCTTAGTATTCTTTACGCCTGCGGGACATATTTCCGAGCCTAAACGCGTCCAAAAAGGTGACAATTGTATAAATCCCAACGGGCAATTCATCAGGCCTAAAAACAAGTTCAAAGAATTGATTGTTTCGATAGGATGTGGGTTAGAGCAACTGGGTGTAAACCAGGAGGACACGGGTTTGAATCCCGGTCGTGGTGACAATTCTTTGAACAAATTTTAAATATTAAAGTTAGTACATGTACAATAAATTTCATGCACACATACAGTAATTTCAATGTAAAAGTACATTAAAGTAAGTATCATGTACGTAAATTAAATTTAATTTACTCGTACAGTAAATTTAATTGTACACGTACATTACATTTAATGCACATGTACTTTAAAGTTACTGTACGTGTACATTAAATTTCATTTACGTACATGATACTTACTTTAATGTACTTTTACATTAAAAGTAATGCGAAAATTTCTGACAGTGTAAGTCATCAATACATATGAAAGAGTGTAAACTGATCTATGTATAACCCAACAAGCAATAAATAGAAAAAAACGTTCATGGTTACGCTCGCCTATCGTACAGATAATGTAGACTTTATATTAAAATCTTGAAGTGTAAAATACATGTATGCATATTCACTATCTCTTCAGGTGGAGAAAAATGGTGTACTAAGATGAACAAATGTCTAAACTTATTTTCTGGAAATGCTTGGTTTCCGCACAGCAGTTCCTTCAGAACTTCCAAATGTCTATAAAATATATAAATTCCAAATGATGTCCATAAAGGGACAAAACAAGCCGAAGAAAACCCTCAGATACTTTCTTAAATATATTTGGAGGAAAAAGACTGACTATATCTGAATTGCGGCAGCTTTATATCTTGCGTGGCTCCTTCCCTGATTTGACCGTCGAAAAGGTAACCCGTCGTTATAATTGCTGTGCACTCGCTGTTCGCCACGACGCTATTGACGTCTCAGCCTGCATCAGCGCTTCCCGGCCAGATAATGCACATAAAGTTGTGGTTACATGGGCGACGAAGATTTTGTTTACTAGTATACGCTTCCCTCTACTAAAAACTATTGTGGAGACGACTCAATTTCAGCCACTGTTGCCACTGCGGTGCACCTTACCGGGAGGGCCTAGATTTGAGTACTTTTGGTGTGTTTTTTGATTGAGTTTTCAATGCTAGTGCGGTAGCTGGGTGGAATCCAGATAATGTCCGGAGGAAAATTTTACCGATCACCAAAAAGTTTCTAATATCTGTTAAAAAGAGACAGAATGCGCAAATTACAAAAATTATTGGGAAGTATTTTGATAAATTGGGTGCTTGTGTAACTTGCAGGAATAGTCCCTCTACAGTAAAACTCTCCTTGGAGAGTAGCAGAGAGTGTATTGTCCACTGCACTGGCGACCGCGTGCGCAGGTTGGAGGTGGCGGAGTTCTTGGTGAGCGCCGGCGCGGACATCGAGGCGCCCAACCTGTTGGGCGCCACGCCGCTGCACGCCGGCCGCCGCCTCGGACATCTCGGGCTTGTGCACGGCCATGCTGCTGTTCGTGGGAGCGCGCCTCGACGTGGTCGACTCCAAGGGCCGGACGCCCTTGCACACCGCGGCTGTCTTCGACAATCGGATCTCGATGCAACACCTGCAGGACGCGGGGGCGGATCCACGGGCTCGGGACGAGAACGGCTACACGCCGTTTGACCTGACGGAAGAGGATTTCGTAGCACTGCTCGGCCCCTAAGCCCCGCCCCGCCCCGCCATAACATGGCATAGTCATGTACAGCCTGTTCGACTGCTGTGCCACGCCCCGACACGGCACTGCTCGGCCATCGGTGCCATGCTCAGCCTATTCATCTGCTGGGTCACGCGCAGTCTGCTCGGCCGTACAGCCCCGTCCGGGCACCTGGCCGTCGGTGCCATACCAGCCTGCTCCGCCTCTGAGCCTCGCCACTTGGCCGCCGGCGCCACGCGCAGTCTTGTCAGTCCGCTGCGCCCCGTCCAGGCACCTGGCCGCCTATCTTGACATGAACAAGATTAGTATATGGTGCTCAAAACAACCACATTACAATTGTGTGGAATCAAAGGAGTAGGATTTTTCTGACGAGTGATGGGGATGACAATGGGGATAGATTTCCATCTGTGCTTAGTTTAAAGTTTTTATTCTGTTGAATATAAATTTCTGGTTAGCATGGATCATCTGTAATAATTTTATTAGTACTTATTCTTTTTAAGAAAACAATCTGCACAACAAAGAATTGTGTACTTGCTGTTATCTAATATTCATTTTTGACGATTTTTTGAAATTGGTATAAATGAGTAATGTTGAGAATGTTAATGATTGCAATATTTGTGGGATTTCGCATTTGAATTAAATGAAAGGAAAGTATTTAGAGATTCTCTGGACATTTTTCATTGACAGAAATTAGTATGACAGTAGAAATTCCAAATAAGTGCGTGCGCGCTATGGTATTATCATTATCTAATTTTATCATTTTTAAGTATTAACTAGCTGGTTACTAATTAGTATTAACATTACTTGTAGAGAAGAATGCAAATAGTATTAAGTCTTTGATAAAGGATGAAGGTAATTGCAAAGGTTTACAATTAGACGATAAGAAATGTAAAAAACAGACAAGTGAATTCTTTGTAAACTTAAGATTTTGAATCGATCATAAATAGTCTTTTTTCGTATTTTAGAGTAATTTCCCAGATAATAGTAATGTTTGGCAATATTGTATTATATATTAGCAAAGTTCAAATATACAAACATTTGGAATTATCAGCTTTCTGATTATTTAATTTCTTGAATTTCACAGCTCATGAGAAAGTGTGATCGCTAATATAAAATTTTAAATATTTTTCAAGACTATTCATTTGTAATGAAACTGTACAGAAAACTGTAATTTACATTTCCCAGCACTCCCGATAACAAAGCAGCCCTATCACAAAGCAATACTATAGACAGCAAATTAAAAAGCCAATTTGGATCCCTGTTCCCGAATTTCAACCTGTTCTGTTTTTATGAAAATCGTAAATGCTGCTATATTTGCACTAATAGTAACGGCGTCTAGAGTAAAACTTTCATTAAAGCAATGTCCACGATCAATGTTTGAGACTATATAAACAGGCAGTGAAGGACAACGCGATCTAACACAGATGTGGTCTGGAAAATTTCCTTGTCCCCACAAAATTCTTCGTGCAAAAATGTTTCGGGAATGTACGGCCACAAATTACTTTGTTTCAAATGGAATGGAGCGTTAAATCCAATTTGTCGCGAAAAATATCAGACTTTTCGTAATACTAATGTACACAAATTGCAGGGCTTTTGCGTGAAAAATACTCGTTGGAGAGAAGAATACTCGGAAAAACTGGCTACTGTTCAGGAAATATGGAATAACTTCCAGTCCATTGTCAGTTTGAGCGTTTTTGTTTCGCACAAAATATTAAAAACAATCCGAATACCGAATATTATAACGAGCCTATTAGACGACTGAAAAGAAAAGTCGAAAAGCATGCAATATGAGAAAGTTGGAAACAAGTTATAGAGAATATATTCGCATTTGACAAAAGATCTATTAGAGGCGAAGACCCCCGAAAGAAAAATTTCTTAATTCGGTTTTGCATAATCCGGACAAAAGCTGGGCGGAATTCCAGAAGTACGTGAAAGGACTCCGAGGAGACGAGATATTACTGCATTCAAATCAGGACACGGGAAATCAATTTGCAATGCTCTGGAGAGAGCAAAAGCACTTACTTTGTACTACGCGTCCGCATTAATGCCTCCGAAGAACGACTCTATACTTTTTTTTTTTGGTGCGTGGGGGCTTATCTTCACAATGGAATATCTCAAGGTATTTCGCGTCGTTCTCGGTCGTGCCACTAGTAGTCGGACTGTATGTCGGCGTGATGACTGTATCGAGTAGTGCCGGAGATCATGCGACTCGTAGTGGCGCGACCGAAGACGACGCGAAATACCGTGAGGTATTCCATCGTGACGACAAGCCCCACGCGCCAAGAAATAAAAACCAAAGTATAGTTAACATTTCGTAACCAAGATACGGTAACTTGTTTACAACAATTAAGTTACTACGGAAGCGAATCGCGGCTCTGGCTAAAAATATCCGTGAGATCTGATGGAATTACTGGGGAAATTCTACGGTTGGGAGGGGAAGCCATGATTCCGTATCTTGCGAGAATTCTCGAAGTTTCTAATAGGAAGTGTTTGCACTCTCGAACGTTAAGTACTAAAGATGCACTAAGTGATGCGAAACTTAAACTGCGAATGAGCAGAAGATCGATAGTGCTTACCGTTAAAGATTGCAAAAACTCCTTATTAACAACGGTGATATACCTAATGATTGATGAAAGCCACCTTGGATCCTATTTTCAAAGGTGGATATCTGTCATCAATGTCCAACTATAGACCAATTAGTTCAACATCGGTAGTATGCAAAGTATGTAAACAGAACATCAAATTGACAACTTGCTTGCGACATGCATGGAACAAGAATAACTTCATAGTTGAACACCACGTCTTTGGATCAGGCTAATCTTGCGTGTGAGCTGGCTACCGTTTGTGAAGACATTGCCGATTCACTCGACCAGGATTGAAAGAATTGCTGCAATCGTTGTAGAATTTTCTAAAGCTTTCGATTTAGTTCACGACAGACTACTAAATGAAATTATGTATCGAAAGTAAGATTCGCAAGTAATCACCTAGATTCGGGAACTTCTCCGCAGCGATTTGGAATTGATGACTTTGTATCCGAAAAGGTTTGTGTGGCGTCCGGTGTCCCTTCGGGAAGCGTGTTAACCCGACAGGGGGCGCGTCCCATCATTTCCCACCACCAGGCGCGTGCGACACTCCGTTCCGCATTTATCAACTTCGATTATCGCGTCAATAGTCATTACGTTTGTTATTAAATGTGAAGGAAATATTCTTTGTTTTTATACATTTAATTCCATAATAACTAAACAGCATACGAAATAACAATATTAAGAAGAATCTGATGCATCATTCACTCCCTCCGTGTCTTGGTACGTGTTACATGACGGGGAATGAATATGGTGCAAAAGTGTCCTCTAACGTTTCTTTGGAAACAACGCATTTAAATTAGAATTAGTAGTTAGTACTCCCAAATCTGTGTGATAAAGCTCAATAAAAAAAACAGCAATATGAATTTTAATGGATAAATATGGCAATATGTATTCTAATGGATATTATATTTACATAACAAGGCGTGTGCGGTACGGAGCGCTGCAACCGTTGCAGAGTTTGAATTACGAATGAATGACGGTCGCTCGGCAGTGTCTAAAATCGTGATTTGAGTGTCATCCGGTTGCGAATATAATGAATGAAGATTAACTATGAGCTCAATAGTGCGACACCAATTATTTACACGAAATCAACAAAAATGTAAGAATGCGGCACTGAGTGCCGCTACGCGCCCGCCGGAGGGTTAATACATTAGCACGCACGGCAGACGATATAAAGGGACCAATAAATAAATCATGAAAAGCAGCCATAAATTAAAGTTATTTGTTAAGGCCATTCCTTTTTCTTATATCAACGATAAAAATTCCGAAATTCGATCGAAAATCAGACTCTTCGCGGACGACTGCATCGTGTATCGCAAAATTAGTGAAATCCGACACTGATCGGTTTCAAAAGGATATTGACGAATTAATAAAATGGTCCCAGGAAAACGGAATGAAAATTAATCCACATAAAAGGAAAACAATTAGTTTTCCGAAGGTTTGAACACAGGAAACACTCCACTATACAATGATAAGAAATAAAATTTCCTGAGCTACGTACTTGTACATATCTGATCGTAATAATACAAAGCAACCTCAACTGAGCTTGATCACGTATGATATACTACACAGAAAGCTTGTAAATCTCATGTTGTTGTGCGCATATTACGAAAAGCTAACTGTACACGAAAATGCAGGCTTGTACGTCTTTAGTTCGTCCCATAATGGAATACGTAGTAGCATGCTGGAATCCTCGTAGGGAAGGTCAGATTAAAGTATTAAACCGAGTGCAGAAAAAAAAGCGGCTAAATTCACGAATAGAAACAACGGGGCAAATATCAATTGGGAATATTTAGTTACACGTGTAGAAAGGCAGCATGACTGTGTCTCCTCTTCAAGGCTTACACAAAATAAATCATGGAAAGCTGTTAGTGAAAGACTTGAAATGCCATGTTACGTAGAGTAGAGACGACTTTGCACGCAAAATGAAATGTAGAAAGCAAAGGACAGATACAGGAAATTTCAGCTTTGTGAATAAGACCATTGCTGATTGAAACAATTTACCTGCAGAGGTGCTAGCGACCCTAGGGACCCTTTCCAGAAGCGCACGAGATATGCGTTCGAGAATTGTTTAGAGCGCAAGTGTACTGTGATGTGCAATGAAGTGCAGTCCTTCAGGAAACGGAAAGACCAATAAAAGTGCGGCCAAAGTGCAATGCATTTACTGGCCTTTAATATATAAATTCTGTGCTCAGATGGCAAAATGATATAAGTTACTTTGTCTCGACATGAGAAACAAAATGTCATAAGTCACTCTTATTTGTTAATGTTTAGAAGTAGGCAAAAACCTCAAAGTAATTTTTCGTGACATTTTGATGCTTCGAATTGCTGTCATGGAAATTTTTTAAAATGTGACTTATAACATTTTCGGTTTCCTAATGGTATAACGGAAATATTATTTTAAGAATATTAAAGAACAATAAAACCTCGTCCTAAATGTCGATTTTCTTTGAAACATTTGAAGCCGTTTTTAATAAAATGGAGTTTAAGTGATACTGTTTTTTTTATTTATTTATTTTAAATAGGATTATTATACAAAGTTCAGTTTTTACAACTCTCCATTTGCTTTGTTGACTTACATCTAATACTATAAACTAAATCTATTGAACACTACAATTGACGAGGGGACTCACCGAGCACCTCTAAGAAGCATTAATATTGGCAAAAATGTTTAGGAATGAGTGGATAGGATATCTATTTTTTATTCTTCTTGGGGTTTCATTAAATTTACCTATGCTGATGTGTCTATCTTTGGCCAGGAATGCTACGTGGTGTGCGATGGGATTAAGGTTAAATTCGTGGTGTAACTGCTTATTGGAAATAAACCAAGGGGCTTGAGTGATGGTTCTTAGAAATTTATTTTGAATTATCTGTATTTTGTTGATGTTATATTTTGCTGCATTTGTCCAAATTGGACAAGCGTACAGAAGAAGAGGTCTTATGATGGTTTTATACAAGATGATGCTATTGCTTAGTGAGAGTTTCCTGTGATTTAAGAGTGGTTTTAACTGTATTAATTTTGCTTTGGCTTGCTGAACTTTGGTGTCTATGTGTATTTTCCAATTTAATGTGGTGTCCATATGGAGGCCAAGGTATTTAACGACATTGTTATGGGGAGTCCAAGGGATTATGTTGTTGTTCATTTTAAACGGAGTAGGGAAGGAATATGGTCTGAAAGTGAAGAATTTAGCTGTAGATTTCGAGGGATTGATTTTGATTTTCCATTTCGTTGCCCAGGTTTCTATTTCATTTAAATGGGATTGAATTTCGTTGGCTATGTAATTAATTGAGGAGTGGGACATGTAGATTACCGTATCGTCTGCAAACTGGGCTATGTGAGTGAATCTTGATGTAGGCATATCTGCTGTATATAAGTTGTAGAGTAATGGAGAGAGAGGTGATCCTTGAGGTAGTCCTGCTGTAATGGGTCGGGGGTTAGAATTATGATTTTCTATTGCAACTGAGAAGGTTCTATTGGTTAGGAAGCTTTTGATTATTTTGAAGAGGTACGTAGGGGTGCCTATTGATAAGAGTTTATAGTTTAGTCCTTCATGCCATACCCTGTCAAACGCTTTAGCGATGTCCATGAAAACTGCTATTGAAAATTGTTTTTTTTTGGAAGGAGGAGTGGAAGTGTTCAGATATGCGCAAAAGTTGATGTGCTGTGGATAGTTTATTTGTGAACCCAAATTGATAGAATGGTATGAGGTGTATTTTTTTCAGGTATTGGTTTAATCTTGTTAGAATTAATTTCTCAAAAATTTTTGCTAAAGCGGGGAGGAGACTTATGGGCCTACAGTTGTCAGGGATGCTATGATTTTTATTGGGTTTGGGGATATGGAGGATGATAGAATGTTTCCAGGTATTAGGGAAGTAGCCAGTTCTTAAAGATGAGTTATATATGTTTACAATGAAAGCTATGGCAGAATTGGGTAGGTTTTTGAGAATTACATTGTTTATTTTATCGTGACCGGGGGCTTTTTTATTTGGAAGGGATTTGATAACTTTTAGAGTTTCTTGTGGAGTGATGTACTTAATTTGTTGTGGAACGTTAAAATTAGGGGAATTCGCGACAAGTTGAATTTGAGTGTGAGCTGGGTGGGGAGATGTGAGGTTTGGTGTGAAAGTTGATGCGAAATGGTCGGCTAATACTTCCGTTTTATCAGCAGTTGCGTGTGTTTTCCCATTTGAAGTTGTTAGTGGGGGGATTATAGTTTTTTTTCTGAGTATTCTTTTCGTGAAGTTCCAGAGTGAGTTATTACTTGTATTTAATGAATGAATGATATTATTTTATTTAGTTTGTTTATAGTGTTCAAGTGCTTTTCTACTGATTTTGGTTAGAGTATTGAGTTCTTTTTTTAATGAAGGGATTCTAAGTGCCATCCACAGTCTCCTGGTTTAATTTTTAGTTTCTATGATTTTGATAATGCTTTGTGGTAGTTTGTCTGCTGTGTGTTTCCGAAGAGTGATCGGTCGTACGGGGTTGAGTTTGCCTATTGTGTTAATTATTATATTATTTAGTTGACTTATTGCCTGGTCTATTTCCGCTGGGGAGTTAAGTATTTTAAAATTGGGTATTTGTTTTTGGATTAAATTTTTGAATTTTGTCCAGTTTAAATTGTAAGTATTTAAGCAGGAGTGGGTGAATGGGGAGGGGGAATTTGATCACTTCTCCCCATAGCTCGTCATACGCAGTTTTTAACTGTTTTTGACGTAAATAAATAAAATAAAAAATAAAAATAAATAGAAATTAACACTGGGATGTGATCAGAATCGAGTTCAAAATGCGGAGTTGAATGAAAATTGACATTAATGTTTGTTATTCCTATGTCTAGTATATCAGGAAGCCTGATTGGGTCATAGGGATAATAGGTTGGTTCTGGGGGTGAGATCAATTTAATTCCGTTAGTTACTACATATTTTAAGAGTTGGGCACCTGCTGCATTAATGACTCTGCAGCCCCATTGTACATGTTTGGCATTTAGATCTCCTAAAAGAATATAAGATGATAAGCGCGAAAGTAAATTATTTAGATCCGTAAAATTTGTTCTTTGTTGGAGGGTTTATACGCGGCAATGATAGTAAAATTCGGGTAGGTGTTGGTAAGTGAAACTGCTATTGTTTCGATGCCATTGATGGATGTTGTGTTTTCATCGAAATAGGCGATAGTGTTTTTGATGAGTATGATCACTCCGCCGCCTGGGGAGTTTGGCCCTATCCATTCTTGCTGTATTGTATCCTCGTAGCTTGAAAGTAGCTGGAGGTTTTAAATGAGATTCTGTGATGCAAGCAATGTCAACATTATTGGTTTGGAGAAAATAATGGAGTTCGTTTTTTTATTACTGATGCCACATGCGTTCCAGTTCATTAGGATTAACCTATGATTTGAATTATTTTGTGCCATTGGGGAAACTAAAATTAGAAGTAATTGCTTGTTGAATGTTTTGAATAATAGTTGGGATGACTGAATTGATGATGTTGATTATATGAGTTATTATTTGATTGATAATATTATGAATAAAAGGAGTACTCAGAAAGTTTTAGGGGAGCCTGTTTTGTGGGTTGTGAGTTGGGATGTATGTCGGGATGTTATTTGGTGGGCGATTAAAAGCTGATTCATGGGTAAAATTTGGTATGTTAGCAGTTCTATGGAGTCCAGGGAAGTGGTGGGCGTTTTGAGGCGGGGGTGGAGGTGGGGGTGGGGGTGAGGTTGGTTTGCTGGTTCTAATGTTTGAAGTGGAGTTTTGGAAGTTCTAGTTTTATTTTCTGATAGTTTTCTGAAATACTGACATTCATTAGTAAGGATATCAGCACGGTGAGTCCCCTCACAGTTTCTGCATTTCGGGGAGTCGTTCTTGCTGGGGCAATTTACTGAGTAATGATTCTCGGCACAATGTATACATGAGATTTTGTTGTAACAATTATTTTTTAGTATGTCAAAGTCTAGGCATCGGAGGCATTGGATTATTCCTTTAGTTTTTCGTCTTCTTTCGACTTTAACTTTTAAGTTGCAGATTTGAGTTGTCGGAGAATTGATTCAATTGATTGTTGGCCCGAGAACTCAGCAGCTACAACTGGGATGGGCTCATTGTTTTTATGTAACCTAGTGACACTGTTAAGGGAGAGTATTGTTCCTTCAGGTCATTGTATATTTCCTCTTGCGTGATGGAGGGATGAATGTTTTTAAAAACCACGGAAAACTTTTTGTTGGTTGGGTCCTTATACGTATGAAACTGTTTATTAGCTTTCACGAAATACTGAATTGCTTTTCTGAAGTCTTCTATTTTTTGGAAGTTAACTTTGGCTTTGTTATTATTGAATGTTACGGTGAACTGCGCACTGATTGGGTTTAATTTCCTGATTTAGTTCAATAATGTTCGTAATATTGTTAATGTGGATAGGTGGGATTCTAATATTTTCAGGCATAGTGGGGTCGGAGGGATTTGAATCATCATTATCAGGAAGGTTAGCTAGAATGCCGAAACTATTCTGAGTGGGAATAGCATAATTAGTACCCGAATTGGTAATTACTTTTTTAGATGGTTTGGATTTTGGATAGGATCACTGTTTCCACGTTTGCCACTGTTCACTTGGGGGACTGGTACAGAGTTTGCATTGACATTGTCACTGCAGCTTGGAGACGAGGTCGCGCCTTCGGCTTGCGCGTAATGACTGACCTGATTTGGTTGAATGTTATTTTGCATAGGCTGCTGCATACTTGTTGTCTGCATTGAATACACTGCCGGTGCTGAATGCTGAGATATCTGCGCTTGTTGTGGTGGAGTTAGCAGATACGCTGGTGCGTATGAAGCTGAAATATCACGGCCGTCGCCTTCCACGACCTCCATTTGGCCGTCAGTTGGATAAACCAGGGCTAAGGCATCGGCAATGCACTGGCTGAGGCCAGTGTTGTTGAATGTTGATGAAGAATTAATAACTAGTTAATCACTGCACTTTAGATTGAGATTGCACTGTGTAGACAACTATTCACTGATACACCTTAACACTTCGAATCGTAAACTGCTACTGACAGTAGCGCTGCGCTCAGAGGTCTGCACTGCTCGACTGCTCGCAGCGGAATTAAGTGATACTGTAAATTCGAAATTTGACGCTCTTTTTCACCGACGGATCATTACAAGTAGAATCGACGGAAAGTTTATCGGCCCTCTCAAAATTACCTGAAAATGCTAATTCTTTTTCTAAAAATAAGCAGAAATGGGCTCACTTGTTTTAGTTCATTGTATTTTCATTTATATTTCACATAACAGCATTTAGCTGTTCTTGCCGTATTTCACAGAGCACTAAGAAACAAAATTCTGAAATTAAAACAAGCAATAGATATTTCGATAATTTAGAATGTGTAGACACATACACTTTCGATATATATCGTTCCTAGTGATTTTGGGCATAACCTTGCAGAAATATGAGGCCAGAGGCCAAAAATCTGTTTTTTTTCTTCAAAAATTATTCCCAAAATACGCCAACTTTCATGGAGATCGGTCCTACGGTGTCGGAATTTAGCTCTTATATACATACCAGCATTCATTTTTATACATATAGATTACATTTTAATACTTATTTACTTCAGGTGGCGTTACGGGTTTTTATTCAAATCCATTTGGATCTTTCTTAGGTCAAAAGGTACAAACTGACGTTATTTCTGAAAAATCCATTTTTTAGATTTTTCCTTTTTAGATCTTTCAAAAAATTACATTTGTATAATTTTTGAAAAAACAAAAATACTACAAACTATCCGTTCCAAAAGTTTGAAGAAAAAATTTGGACCCATTTATGACAAAATGGCGTTTGAGCGTTTCTGAAAATGCGGAATTTGGAGCTAGTTTCACAGCGAGCGGTTGAGTTTTCGAGAAACTTTATACGACATTAGTTAAAGCACATGTACTCATAAATATAATATGAACAAATTGCCGGTAATATAAAAATTAACCATGTGAAAGACAAGTCAAAAAATTAATTTTTTGTAATTAAAAAAAAAAACAAAATAGAAAAAACTGATGTTGAGGTCATCTCGCAGACTACATTTAGCACTACACCTACGAAAAGTTTAAAGAAAAAAATTGGAGCAGTTTTTGAGAAAATCTTCTTGTAATTTTTTTAAATTGCAAATTTTGCACGCAATATTACTAAAAGTTTCAAACCTTAATGAAAGAACTCACTATGGAGAACAAATTTTATTTGAAAGAAAAAGCCCTATCTTCACTTTTGTAGTTGTTGGAAGGCACCAAGGCTACTCACCTCTATAAAGCAATGATATGACCCATACTTTCCTATGTTTGCCCAGCCTGAGCTACCGCAACCAAAACAAACATCAACAAAATGCAAATTGATCAAAATAGATTCCTACAGTCCATCACTAAAGCTCCCTGGTACATTCCAAATGCGCAGTTACATATTGAACTTGGCTTTACACCCATCCCCGTCCACTTCTCCCACTTGGCCGAAAAATTCTATTCTAAAATATTAAAATGCCTTTCAGCCATTCACTTTCATATAGGTAAGCAAAATCCTGATCGCAAAAGATTAAAAAGAAAGCTACCAAGAGAATTTTTGATCCCCCATAGACTTGAACTGATGAGTCTTTTTTCATGATGTCATATAAGTGCGATATTGTATCATATCTAAAACTAGAATATTGTCTTGTATGTATTCTATGTATCAAATTATTCATGTATATATCTCATACTAATGTATATATCTCATGCGGCTACTCTGGGTCAGTGGCCAAGCTAGAATAAATAAATTAAGAAAAGGAAGATACTGAAAAATATCAAACTTTTGCAATTCTCGAAAATTCAGAGTTAACCGTGAAAATGTCCATGGGCTTCATGTAAAATACTCCCAAATTTTCAAGAAAGTTTTCAAAATCGCAGCGCCCTCGAGTCGAGGATCAACCGGGGAATAATAATTTTGGTAAAAATCTTACGTATGATTTAGGCGCTAGTAGTGTTCACACGCAGACGGACGGACGTTTTGAAAAAAAAATCGGTGTCAGGGGACCCCAAAACGTGTATTTCCGTAGAATTGTCGAAATCGATTTTGCGCAGCATTACACAATTTCGTATATTCGTGTGTATACGAGAAAGTAAAAGTTTATTTCTTCCTTTCAGAATCATTTGAGAATAACATTAATGACTACAATTTCTTCTCAATGACAACTGCTTGGAACCCAATCCATTATAAGTAGTGATATGCAATAGTATATTTTGAGGGTGAAGTCCGGTTTTTATATGTTTATGGGGAAACAGGATGTTCATAAAAACATCATTTAACGCGCATTCTTTTGCTTACGAATTAATTTATAGATCATACTTAATATCCTGTCAAACGCGTAATTTCCAAAGTATTTAAGACAAAATACTTTCTCAGTGATTTAAAATCCGTCATTCCCATTTTAACCATGAAAATGAATTTCTCGTTCCCGCCACTCGTTCTTCGGTTTCGTTCACCGATCTCCCTACGATTTTGCAGACGATTCTGCACGAAAAAGAAGAAGACCACAAAATACTAATAAAAACAAACGCACAAAAAATAAAATATAAAACATTCTACTAAATGGATGAACAAAATGTATGTAAATTACATTGCAAGGTTTTAAATATTTACAATCACAACAAATTGCATTTAGTGGGTATTTGGCATTTTGTGTCGATTATCTCACTTTGCCGTTTAGCCATCGGTGCCCAGCATACCTGGGCCTAGTTTAACTTCCACGTTTGCAAAATACATTTTAACTGTAATTTATAAAATAAATTATTTTCTACTCCTTTCTTAAAAAAAAATTCTGAACTAGTAAAAACACCTGAGCCAGTAAAAAATTGTGCGATTAGCCGGGGTTTTGGATTTTCCGTCATTACTACGAATAAGGTAATGCCGTATCGAACAGGTAATTCTGTTTTGCCTCGAGTAAGTGTTTCAAAAAAGTTTGTCTGCCTCTGGTAGGGATGCTGAAGAATGAAAGAGGGGTGCGTGAGGGGTCGTTCCCGCCCCCTTGCTCGCGCCCTCCCCACCCCTCTTCCTCTTTCTGCACCACCTCAGTCTTTGGAGGTGGTGCGTGCTGTTCACATCGAAAAGCTGAGAAAGAGGAGAAAGAGCAAGTAAGCGTGCCAAGTTCTCAGTAAAGTAGTTTATGTGAGGAAAGTTTCGTTACGAATTTTCAGGGTCGCCGTAAATTGAATCGTCTAGTTTCAAAACTACATCCATTTACTATTTGTTTTCAGGTTACCTATGTAATTTTCGGTTTGCGAGTATACGTATGTAGGTATTTTTAGGATAAAGCATAATATTACAAGTAGCAAAAAATTTATTTTTCAGGGCAGAAAAGGGTTGTTTGCAAAGCCATATAACTAGATATATTACAAAAGAAGCTAAAACGAATACAATTTTCTACACTAAGGTAAAAGGTTCTATTTGCACCGCAGTAAACTTACAGGAAAGCATTTCAAAGATAGGGCCCTCTCTTAGAATAAAATATTTCGTTAAATGTACGTATTCAAAATTTGTTACTTGACTTCCAAGCACGAAACTACAGAATGATAATTATTCAGAAGGTATTGTAATTTTGGTAGGTATTGAAGCCATAGTTTTTCAGATAAGACCTCTTTACTCTCAAGAGTTATTTTCTAGTTCGAGCAGAAAGGTTTTATTTTGTATGATAGTAAAATTTGACTAGTATGAAGCTTAAAAATGTTAAATTATCCATGTAACTGTAAATAATTCTATAATTTGTACTGAATTTATAGAAATTCGCTCAAAGGTTTCATTTGTTTTTCTATAGTGATCAACAAATTGACATTTTAATTTAATGATCTTACTAAAATTTAATCAAGTAGTGGTGGAGAAAAGTTTATTGTAAGGTACTGAATTAAGTTTAATTTGAAATATCCAACATGCATCCTAAAGTGAAATGCCGCATAGCTATTAAGTTATTACCAGTTTTTTAGATCCAGACATGCAATCCATTTCAACATGTATGCTAAATCTGCTACCTTTTCCTTAAAAGCTTATCTTTATCCTCGTATAGATGGCGAATAGTTGGGCGAAGAACTTTTCGCCACCAACCTTGTGGAAATTTGTGGTCGCAGACTGTGGAAAACTGTGAATCAGTGTAATTTTATATTCTTACTCAGCGTGTCTTTAAGTGAATTTTGGTTGCAAAACTTCAGAGAAAGGTAGTTTTTTAAAGCGCGGATGTTTGCTACTTTTATGGAAGAAATTGAAATGCCTCGTTTGCAAATGAATAACATTGAAGTTTTTTCTGTTTATGTCCAGAATCATCAATTTGAAAGAAATGATTGACGAGAATTCAGTAGCTTTCTGTATTTGGGAGTTAACATAGTCTACTAACGGGCTACACAAGTGACCAGTAGTTTTGTTTTGGGGTACGTAGCTGTTACTCCACATTAAAATATGCATTACTTCAGGTGTCAATTTTGTTTAAATGGAGTCTGTACATACAAATCATTTTCAGAATGGCTTGTGCCCATTCTTGTCCAAATTGTGCAGTATACTCCTGGGGTTGGAAAGACCTGAACTGTCAAATAGAATAAATTGGTCTTCTGTAGAAGAAATTACTTATTAGCTATCGGAATTCCTATTACATTTTCTGAATCAATGGACATTGCAATGGTATATTCAACTTAACATCTACCCACTTCTTTTCTGCTGAATCCCTAGTTTCCTAAGTGTTCACGATAATTTAATTTCAAATTATTAGAAATATTCTTCACCAACGCATTTATTTGATATGCCTTAATCTCATCTTTTGGCTGAAAGAAATCAGAATTATTCATCAAATATCTTCCAATACAAAGATAATTTTTCAAATTGACATCTTTCATTTAGACAACTTTCCTTGTAGAGTTCGTATATACAAGTGAAATTTAAGTCAAAGCTGAGGTACGCCTTACTCGTACTCTCCTTACAATAGTGAATCTCTGTTTTGTGGTGAGAATTAATGTGTGCCCTCTCACCTCTTTGGTGTCTTGGCCTTAGTGTTGCTACCTCGAACGTCCAATTTTGCTGTTCCTGAGAAGTTATCATTGTATAAATGTGCATTATATATCATTTTCTGGTTTATAGCAAGTAATTGAGGTAGAACGTTTTCAATTTTTTTATTTGTAACGTAATTTGTGGACGAAAATGTATTTCTTTACTGTTCAAAAATTACTTTAGTCTCTTTTTTCTCTCCTGGAAACGCACTGATGTCCTCGGTATGTAGCTGATCTTTTCAGAATAACTTTCCAATTTATAAAATGGAAATAAGCTTTCTGGAGTGATTTGTTATGTTGTGACGGCAAATATTTCCACAATTTGCAATTCTAAGTTGTTTTTTTACCTTGAAAGTGCTCGCCTAAGTAATTTAAGTTTTCAGCCAGTTTGACGTTTGTCGATATTTGCACTTTCTTCCAATCCTGTTCATTACGTTTGTTTCCTGGTGTGCTTTGGTCCTTGTCTGATGGCAGGGTTTTCCGTTTCTGACTCTGAACTTGAATACGATTTTGCCTTTATGACGTTCTCTTCAACACTAAAATTAGCAGCAAAAATTGCAGGATCATTTTCAGTCTTTTGAAAAATTACGCATTATTAATTAATAAAAAAGTGAATTAATGTATAGTCACAATACGAACCTGATTCTAGGTATAAAAATAGATTTTCTGATTAAAAAGTGTCGAGTATAATATCAAACTAAACCGAAAACTAAAATCGTAATCTGGGTTTAAACTGGATTTATAAGTAACCAGTGATGTAACATTACTGTTTATAAATATGCGAAACGGAGTAAAGTACTTGATGTAGCGTAACCTGTAAATTCGTAGTTATCAAGACATTTAATTCAGGCATAGTAAGGAATTCCTAAAAGCTCAGGTTAGGCGAAATATTACCAATTCTGACTAAATAGGCCTAATCCTGACATTTTCACGTTAACGTGTTTCCTAGGAGTCTCGTTTTTAGTGCTGCTTGCCGCACTAGAATCGAACTCAAACTATCCTCTAATAGTATTTTCAATTACTTTTCACTCAATTACACTTAAATATGCTCCTCAAAAGACCATTTTAATATTTTTTAATACTCGGCCATTTTGCTCTGGAATGGTGAAAACCGGTTAGCCAAAAAGTGTTCCAATCATGTAAACACTTAGCGCGGTGGAGCAGATAGTCTTTTTTTTCACACTCCTGAGTATTCGTTTTGTAGATAGTACTGTTTTCTTACTAGTATCTCAAAAACTATGTTGCGTACATCAAGGCAACTTAAAAGATTATATAAATGTCATGGTCCTCATTGTAAACCTCGCTAATCCACTTTTGGAAAAAATATTAGAACATTTTTATCAGAAGGTCACGAATTACAATTTCATCAAGAATTCCTTTCATGACAAAGTACAGTACGTACAAACGGTACTGTAAAACACAAAACACAGGAATTTTCAAAGCCGAAAAATTACGTCAGTTTTTTTCTTTTGGTCGATTTTGTATTGTGTGAATATTGCAAAACAATGTTCCGCAAACATAAAGAGTTTGACCCCGAATCGTTTAGAAAAAGCAGACCTTTGGTATTGAAAGTAATGCTCTGTTATTTAGAGATTTCTCTTGATTACATTTCCAGTCATTTCAACCTTGTTCTAGGGAACACAAGAATTCAATATCGAAAAACTTTCGTGGTGGTAGTAGAGATCTTGTGGTAATCCACAACGTGAGATAAGAAATAAGGAAATTTGTTGTGGGTGATTATTTCCTATCTCACATTATTCAATATCGTTTTATGTATTTTTGAGAATGGTCCTCTTAAATAATAATGTTAGGCTTTATTAATTTGTCGTCAACCTGTCACAAATTTTAATGTTTAAAACACTCCCCATGGCATCAGGAAGCTGTGTAATACACACACGTCATGAAATATTAATTGGCAAAGATATTTGCTTGTCAAGGAATTAGAACTCCCGGACAAGACTCCTTTTTTTTAGGTTGCATAAACATCTAGGTCAGGGCTGTCAAACGCAGAACGTACGTGCTCGGAGCACGCTTGCGCTCTGCAAGGGCACGCAGTGTCCGCGGCGAAGGGAAGTTCGCGCTAAATTTCTCAGGGTTGCACAGCAGGGCGTCATGGCGGGACGCAAGAAGATGCAAAGCAAGTTTGTCCCAGTGCGCTCTTGATTTCTTCTGCAGTAAGCGCGGAGGTGATGCGCTTTGTTTAATATGCAACAAGTATTTAATAACAAAAAGAGCAGTGTTAAAAGTTACGAAATCTTCCGTGGATACTATAAAAAATTGGTCGGAGAAGATAGACAAACTGGTGACACTTCTAAATAGTAAGATTCATTATTTTAATTTAGGCCTAAGTTTAAGGTTACAACAAATCCAGAAAGTGTTAGGTTTCATCATTGTTACTCTTTAAGTGTTTATCACGTATTTCCCCCGAAAGATATGCACTTCATATTTCTTTAAATGTTTGTCAATAAGTGACATTGTTCCTGAAATTGTTTAATACTTATCTTGATATACTGGTATATATTTTGGTACATATTTTTTCTTAAAAATATTAATTTAAATTATTTGTAATTACTGTTAATAGATCTCATATACTGCATTCTCTAAGTAGAAATTATCGTTAATGTTTCCTGCGTGTAATGATCACTGCTTCTATAACTGCAGTTTGTTTAGTCTACTTCCATTAACAGTTAATAAAATGTAATAAATGTTTGATACACCAACCCGTGTGTTTGACCCAACCCGCCGCGTTCGCACAAGTTTTCTCACCCCTGCTTGCCGCCTGTGACACGAGTGACTTCGCTAAACTGAAGTGTACCGTGTGCCCGAAACCTCTGTGAAGGCCATTCGCGTGCTCATTCATCTGACGGCCCTGATCTAGGTCATTAGCGACCATTATTAGGTTTAACGCTACTGGGTAACTGTGAAGATGACATGATGTGGTGATGATAGGGGGTGAAAGGATTAACACAAATACAACCATGCCAGGGGCGGGACAAGAACCCGCGACCATTCGGTCCGAGATTGCTACGACACTACTGCTTTGGCAATCTCTGCCCCCGGGGATAGGCATTCCTAAAATTTGTTCCTGCTTGTTGCCAGAGCTATAAAGCGACGTCGTAGGTAGCCTCCATAAAGGACACAGGAAAGACTCAACTTTCAAAAACATTAGTTGTTGAGATTCTCTCATACTACGATTTGTTTTCATGTAAGATTTTTACGTTGTGGGGAAATGTTCCAGCAGCGTTATACGAATTTTTTTACCGTAGTTTTTTCCCTAACAGCAGTTACAATGCTTAATTAAACGAACAAAGTATTATTGAAGAGACGTACTAGTATGTAGTATTTATTGAAGGCCAAACAAAACGAACACTTCGATGATGCATACGGATCTTCAAATTATTTTGATTTTCAGCAACTTTCCAAAACGCCATAAATAATAAATGGGCAATAAAGTACTCAACAATTTTTTGAATAAATATGAACGTTCTTCTACAATATTACAGCAATTAGTCTTCTGTTTAATCGGGTGCCTTTGACAGTTTCAGAAGATAAGACATTTCTTTGACTCGTATTGGATTTCTGAAACCAGATGTCTTGTAGAAGCATTAAAACTAATTTCATCTTGTGAAAGTGTTTTAATTGCTAATGTGTTAAAAAGGGTCAAGTGAGTTTTTAACGCTTGGCTAATTAAACTTTTCTTTTCAAGTATTAATAATTTTGGAAAATAATCTTTTACCTGCAAATTATCCAAAACCCTGTTGGAAAATTTTAGCTTCCGAGCTAATTTGTAAATACAGTATAATCGACAATCGATATTAATATTTTTATTTAAGGTCGCATCAACTACTAGGTGATTAGCGACCACTATTAGATGTAACGTTATGGTATGAGGATGAAACGATGTGGTGATGATAGGGGATGAAAGGATGAACACATACAACCATGCCCGAGGCGGGACTCGAACGCGCGACCCCTCGGTCCAAGATCACTACGGCACTACTGGCTTAGCGATCTCGCCCACAGGGCAGACATTAGTATATTTTGTTTAAAAATCAATTTCGGTTATGAAAATACAGTGAAATAGGTAATTCATGTTTGGGATAGACCGTTGTTAGTAACAATTCTAAGTGTCGTAAAAAATTTTTTTTATATCACATGGGGTTCTGTTATGCTTGGCATACCGATATTTAATTTCAAAAACTGGTACGTCCGCCCTAAATCCAGTGGTCGATATCATGATCCCTGAAACATGGATTTTAACTACGTGTTAGAGGAAGTAATTTACAATATAAGGACAAGATTTAGCCACTTTTTCGTTACCGGGTCCAGGCAATTAGTTTTGTCAAAAATTCGCAGTATATTTTGCACGATTACATAATTTCCTCTTCTTATGGCGTAAGGGCTGTAAAGTAAAAATTTGCAGCATTTATTTACTAAACGCCATGGGCGTGAGGTAGTCGGGTCACGGGAACGCTGTGCAGACGGGTGTTCGTGGCGCGACCTGCTGACTCAGCAGCCAGGGAATGGACTGCAGTCAGCAGAAACTGATGCCCCGCACTTCAACGTCAGTGTCACGTGACCTGAGCTCACATAATCCTACGCTCTCCCTAGAAACCTTCTTTTGAGCTTCCGACTGCTTGTGGTAGAGACCGGTGACTGGCACCGTGACGGAAGAGAGATGCGAGAGCGTGTGCCACGTGAGAATGTTTTAACCTTTCTTAGGACCTTCACTCCTCACTCAGATGGCTAAATTGTACATAACTAATGTCATAGCAATAAATGTTACGCTAAGTGAGTGCATCTCAATCAATACCAAGGCCAGGGCTCCTTCCCCTTGGTTGTAGAGATCGCCCCGTCTAATTTTTGTTGTTGTTAAACTGCTCCCTCTGACCGGGAGGTCCTACGTTCGAGTCCCGACGGCGGCAGGATTTTCGACACTAGCTTGTCAGCTAGGTCGAATTCAGTCGCTGTCTGGAGAATGATAAGCGAAAGTGAAGTGTTGTGCTGGTGGGAAGGACTAGTGCACTGTTGCACAACTTTTGGAGGATTCTGTCAGTTCTAAGGGCAGTTTCAGACGAGGACATTCTCTAAAAAAAAATGCAAATTTGTATTAGCGAGTCCTCCTCCCGCCGATTTGATCTCTATCTGCCAGACTTGCGGCAAAATTGTTTTATTTTAAGAAGGGTGATGTCCTGTTTGTTGCAGAGGCTGCAGAGCGCTGGGCTGAAGTGCAACGTGTGCTGCCGAATAGTCCAGCAATGGCAAACCAGGGGTCACGTCGTGTGCTGCAGGAAGGACAGGGCTTGCCCACGGCACCAACTTCACCCGCGTCGCCCGACGAGCGACCTTCTGCGGCAGCCATGGCTCCCGCGCCGCCCCGCCCACCGCAGGGCGCCCAGGTACCACGCCCACAGAACAGAGTGTCAAAAACCCCCACTGGCCAAAGACGCGAGCTTCATTTCAAAGTCACTTCGCGATACCTCTGACTGGAAGAGATGGCTCAGTGCATCAACCTGATGTCACTGCAGTCCCTCTGACCGGGAGGTCCTAGGTTCCACTCCCAACGGCGGCAGGATTTTCGACACTAGCTCGTCAGCTAGGTCGAATTCAGTTGCTGTCTGGAGGAGAATTCTAGCGGCCGGCTGCTCTGATCGGTAGTTTTCCGTGGTTTCTCCGATCAACACCAGGCGAATGCCGGAGCAGTACCCTAACAAACGGCCACGGACCGCGCGCGATCTTTCCTTCCTTTTCAGTGTCCAATCCTCTCCTTTTACACACACACCTACACTAACATGCACTACACTACCACACATGTCAGGAGACCGGTCGAGAGCTTACAGCTTGTTCCGGCTGGGGCGGTGCCCCGCTGGTGGGAGATACCTGGTTGAGGGGAAAATCCCCCTAGTCGACGGTAGGTCGGCGCCAGATCTCGCCATCCAGCGGGGAAAAGATCATCGCCACCTCCCGAGAAAAACACGCACTACACGTACGGAACTAATGACCTAAGTAGTTTACGAGCCCTGAAGGCACGAATCAATCGATAAATCAATCAATAAATCAAGCAAGCAAACAAACAGTTACTCTGTGGTCATGGGGTAAAATTTCTTAAGTCAAAGATCTAAGTTAAGAGAAAGCAAGTGTTAGATCAAGTGTTAAACAAGTGCTCAATAGAGCCAACGCTTATTTCTACGCTCAAAGCTATTTCACAGAGCTTTTTTGTTTGTGTAAGGAGGCAACATTTGAATTAGTAGTTTTACTAAAATAAAATATATTCAACTTGTAATTTCGCCAAAAACTGACTTAAGAATCTTTACCCCGTGACCAGAACTGTTGTAATATGCCGTGCGTCTGGGAGTGCTCTCATCACAATTCCCAGTTTCTACTTGGTCATTGTTTTTTTAGATTTTCATTTCATTCAAATTAAAAAATAATATATATCCAATACGTAGTTGATTAACTTTCATGTTAGCGACGTTCCGAAATTTTTTTTCATATTGAGGCTGGAATTAAAATAATAAAGAACATAAGTAAAAATATACAACTACAATAGCTTGAGAAATGGACAGAATTAAGTCAGACATAACATTCGTGTGCAATAGTCAGTGAATGGAACGCACTTTGATTAAAATTGTTTGATACTCCCTGTTGGAAAAGGTTATCAGGACGATCATATGGTGGTATATTTGTGGATTAAATTAATAAATTATTCTGCTCATACGCAGTACGTCATGATTATACTTCGGATTTTAGGACAAATGCATATTTTGTTCGTTTAGGATCTTGAGAAAAATAATTGCAGATGTTTACAAATCAGGAGATAATATATCTGCTGAAAGCGTCTAATAATGGCTAAATTGTCCTAAAAGAGCTGTAGATGCCTATTTTAATGTTTTTGCCTAAAACTGCTTAAAACAAACGTGTTTAAAGAACGATCATATTTTAAATGCTAAATTTTGAAATTCGTTTAACGGAAACTCGAATACTTTTCCGAAATCGATTACGTAACGGTGTAATCGATAACGCCCCGAAATCTCTCACCCAAAATACCGAACGCAAGAAGTCCTACAAGTGGACATAATAAGGATGTTTCACGTTCGTCTCCGATCAGCACGCACCTCTATGGCAATTGCACCCATTCCTGGTGCAGCTGCCCTGTTGACAAACGCTTTCAGCGCGTCTTCGAAGTCGAGACGAGGATAAGGCAGGTCGGGCAAAAACCTACTCTCGGACAGGCGAAAATTACCGTCCATTGGTTAAATGGGTCGTGTGGTAAGAGGTTTTGGGGGGGGCTGTGAGGAAGTTCCAGAAAATGTGAGAATGAGGAATGTGAGCATGAGAAATGTGACTGAATTTGTTTTCTCCTATAAATCTGTCGGTGAAAAGTTAATTTTCAGCCTTCAAAATGATTTTAATAGATAAGACGGCCCTGTTGTAAAATAATTGGGGAAAATATTTATTATATACTATACTGCTAATTATGAAAGTGAATAAAATAGTCTCTCTTAAATGTAAACATTTTTTTCTGGATAATAAAAATTGCCTAATTTAAACCTTTTGGGATCAGTTCTAGATGCTGGAAATATAACTTTTTCGTGTCTATTTTTTTTTTTGCCTGGCTTAATCATTTTGTAACATATTTCAAGTGCCTAAAACGTAGGTTTTCATGCCTATTAGTTCCTAATTTCGTAATTTTGTTACCTATTTTAGGTGCCTAAATCAATTGCCTTTTTTTAAGCCTAAATTTGAGGTTGTGATACGAGGTGTAGGTACTAAGGCGAAGTAATAACGTGGAACGCCGGTCAAGCGAGGTCGAATAGTGAGAGAAGGGAACTGATAAGTCTTGAGAGAAGGGGCTGAAGGAGAGGGGAGGCATTAGAAAATCGATAGACACAGAAAGAAGTTAAACATAAAATTAGTGAAACAAACACCTTAACGTTCAGAACAATTACTCAACACGCCATCATAGCAGTTTGTGGATCTTCCACTCCACCAGCGTAATTTAAACAGGAAGATTTTTATCAATATAGAATATTTGAGTAACTCTTCGTGTGCGGATGTGCGTGTTCGGATGTGTGTTCGGATGTGTGTTCGGATGTGTGTTCGGATGTGTGTTCGGATGTGTGTTCGGATGTGTGTTCGGATGTGTGTTCGGATGTGTGTTCGGATGTGTGTTCGGATGTGTGTTCGGATGTGTGTTCGGATGTGTGTTCGGATGTGTGTTCGGATGTGTGTTCGGATGTGTGTTCGGATGTGTGTTCGGATGTGTGTTCGGATGTGTGTTCGGATGTGTGTTCGGATGTGTGTTCGGATGTGTGTTCGGATGTGTGTTCGGATGTGTGTTCGGATGTGTGTTCGGATGTGTGTTCGGATGTGTGTTCGGATGTGTGTTCGGATGTGTGTTCGGATGTGTGTTCGGATGTGTGTTCGGATGTGTGTTCGGATGTGTGTTCGGATGTGTGTTCGGATGTGTGTTCGGATGTGTGTTCGGATGTGTGTTCGGATGTGTGTTCGGATGTGTGTTCGGATGTGTGTTCGGATGTGTGTTCGGATGTGTGTTCGGATGTGTGTTCGGATGTGTGTTCGGATGTGTGTTCGGATGTGTGTTCGGATGTGTGTTCGGATGTGTGTTCGGATGTGTGTTCGGATGTGTGTTCGGATGTGTGTTCGGATGTGTGTTCGGATGTGTGTTCGGATGTGTGTTCGGATGTGTGTTCGGATGTGTGTTCGGATGTGTGTTCGGATGTGTGTTCGGATGTGTGTTCGGATGTGTGTTCGGATGTGTGTTCGGATGTGTGTTCGGATGTGTGTTCGGATGTGTGTTCGGATGTGTGTTCGGATGTGTGTTCGGATGTGTGTTCGGATGTGTGTTCGGATGTGTGTTCGGATGTGTGTTCGGATGTGTGTTCGGATGTGTGTTCGGATGTGTGTTCGGATGTGTGTTCGGATGTGTGTTCGGATGTGTGTTCGGATGTGTGTTCGGATGTGTGTTCGGATGTGTGTTCGGATGTGTGTTCGGATGTGTGTTCGGATGTGTGTTCGGATGTGTGTTCGGATGTGTGTTCGGATGTGTGTTCGGATGTGTGTTCGGATGTGTGTTCGGATGTGTGTTCGGATGTGTGTTCGGATGTGGTGTTCGGATGTGTGTTCGGATGTGTGTTCGGATGTGTGTTCGGATGTGTGTTCGGATGTGTGTTCGGATGTGTGTTCGGATGTGTGTTCGGATGTGTGTTCGGATGTGTGTTCGGATGTGTGTTCGGATGTGTGTTCGGATGTGTGTTCGGATGTGTGTTCGGATGTGTGTTCGGATGTGTGTTCGGATGTGTGTTCGGATGTGTGTTCGGATGTGTGTTCGGATGTGTGTTCGGATGTGTGTTCGGATGTGTGTTCGGATGTGTGTTCGGATGTGTGTTCGGATGTGTGTTCGGATGTGTGTTCGGGTGTGTGTTCGGGTGTGTGTTCGGGTGTGTGTTCGGGTGTGTGTTCGGGTGTGTGTTCGGGTGTGTGTTCGGGTGTGTGTTCGGGTGTGTGTTCGGGTGTGTGTTCGGGTGTGTGTTCGGGTGTGTGTACGGGTGTGTGTACGGGTGTGTGTACGGGTGTGTGTTCGGGTGTGTGTACGGGTGTGTGTACGGGTGTGTGTACGGGTGTGTGTACGGGTGTGTGTACGGGTGTGTGTACGGGTGTGTGTACGGGTGTGTGTACGGGTGTGTGTACGGGTGCGTGTTCGGGTGCGTGGTTCCGTCACTCACGGCTAGACATCTTCCTGTGCACCAATCGAGACATATGGGGTGGCATTCGACGCTTTTTGGTCTCTGATCGGGGAACTTACCAGTTTGTCAACTTATCAAATTTGTTTTGCGATCCGGCCATAAGATTCGAAGAAATGGCCAAATACGTGTTTTTTTTCTGCGTGGCCAAATACGTGTTTTTTTTTCTGCGTGGCCAAATACGTGTTTTTTTTCTGCGTGGCCAAATACGTGTTTTTTTTCTGCGTGGCCAAATACGTGTTTTTTTTCTGCGTGGCCAAATACGTGTTTTTTTCTGCGTGGCCAAATACGTGTTTTTTTTTCTGCGTGGCCAAATACGTGTTTTTTTTCTGCGTGGCCAAATACGTGTTTTTTTTCTGCGTGGCCAAATACGTGTTTTTTTCTGCGTGGCCAAATACGTGTTTTTCTTCTGCGTGGCCAAATACGTGTTTTTTTTTCTGCGTGGCCAAATACGTGTTTTTTTCTGCGTGGCCAAATACGTGTTTTTTTTCTGCGTGGCCAAATGGCCAAATACGTGTTTTTTTCTGCGTGGCCAAATGGCCAAATACGTGTTTTTTTCTGCGTAGCCAAATGGCCAAATACGTGTTTTTTTTCTGCGTGGCCAAATGGCCAAATACGTGTTTTTTTCTGCGTGGCCAAATGGCCAAATACGTGTTTTTTTCTGCGTGGCCAAATGGCCAAATACGTGTTTTTTTCTGCGTGGCCAATGGCCAAATACGTGTTTTTTTCTGCGTGGCCAAATGGCCAAATACGTGTTTTTTTCTGCGTGGCCAAATGGCCAAATACGTGTTTTTTTCTGCGTGGCCAAATGGCCAAATACGTGTTTTTTTCTGCGTGGCCAAATGGCCAAATACGTGTTTTTTTCTGCGTGGCCAAATGGCCAAATACGTGTTTTTTTCTGCGTGGCCAAATGACCAAATACGTGTTTTTTTCTGCGTGGCCAAATGGCCAAATACGTGTTTTTTTCTGCGTGGCCAAATGGCCAAATACGTGTTTTTTTCTGCGTGGCCAAATGGCCAAATACGTGTTTTTTTCTGCGTGGCCAAATGGCCAAAAACGTGTTTTTTTTCTGCGTGGCCAAATGGCCAAAAACGTGTTTTTTTTCTGCGTGGCCAAATGGCCAAAAACGTGTTTTTTTTCTGCGTGGCCAAATGGCCAAAAACGTGTTTTTTTTCTGCGTGGCCAATGGCCAAAAACGTGTGTTTTTATCTGAAATGCATTTGTTTTGGAACAATAATACTCTTATTTGAATAGTAGGATTAATGATGTTTGTTTTGCTTAAATTGCAATTGTGGCCATGTGACCAATGATAGGAATTGAATTTGGTTACTGGGTTTCATCTCTGGTAGTTCTGATACAGTGAGTTTTCAGATAAAAACATAATGACTTTGTAAAGAAATGAGGAAGTGAATGGTAATAACTAAATAAGTGATATTTGCAGTTTAAATTGACTTACTACATGAATCTGAATGGCAAATGAACATATAAATTACAAAATAACACTTACTTTTCTTTGATGTACAACATGTTATGATACTTAAAATTAACATACAATCGTGATTCTTGATTTCAAGATGAGAAGTTTTCAGTTGTTCTTTTCGTTCTGCTTCGTTTTGAAGTTGATGCACACGCACAGTACTTAGTATGTGGTCACAACACAATTTGGATATGATTGAACATTTACTGTAGTTGAAGTTTGACACGTTTGACTGACTATGACACGTTTTGTACAAAATACCGATGAGAACAATGGTTTACGTAAATTGTGAGCGCACGGGCTCGCTTGAAACATGTGGCCTCGGCGGTTGCCTGCCAAACACTGCCTGCGAACACAGTAACGGATTTTTACGCCACCCTCCTGCACGCTGTTGCCGGAGCGGTGTCGGCTCGGCGTGGCGTTGGTTCGGTGTTGCCGCTTTGAGTTTCTCAGCGCGATTTGTAACAACGTGTTTTTTTTCTGCGTGGCCAAATGGCCAAAAACGTGTTTTTTTTCTGCGTGGCCAAATGGCCAAAAACGTGTTTTTTTCTGCGTGGCCAAATGGCCAAAAACGTGTTTTTTTTCTGCGTGGCCAAATGGCCAAAAACGTGTTTTTTTTTCTGCGTGGCCAAATGGCCAAAAACGTGTTTTTTTTTCTGCGTGGCCAAATGGCCAAAAAACGTGTTTTTTTTTCTGCGTGGCCAGATGGCCAAAAACGTGTTTTTTTTTCTGCGTGGCCAGATGGCCAAATACGTGTTTTTTTTCTGCGTGGCCAAATGGCCAAATACGTGTTTTTTTTTCTGCGTGGCCAAATGGCCAAATACGTGTTTTTTTTCTGCGTGGCCAAATGGCCAAATACGTTTTTTTTTCTGCGTGGCCAAATGGCCAAATACGTGTTTTTTTTCTGCGTGGCCAAATGGCCAAATACGTGTTTTTTTTTCTGCGTGGCCAAATGGCCAAATACGTGTTTTTTTTTCTGCGTGGCCAAATGGCCAAATACGTGTTTGGCACTGCGATCTTTGCGATTATGCCGAGAATTAAACAAAGGTCACCTAAATAGATCTTTGTAGGTGGGGTTTTGTGAAGGTGGTGTAAACCCTATTAGCCCCATTATCCTTATGATGAGGCGAATTGAAATGAAAATTTATGGCAACTAGGATGTGGTTTTGCAAATATTACGAAACAATTTAGGGCAGCAATGTCCAAAACATTAAAGAATAAATCCATTGGCTATTATTTTTGTTATTCTTTGGCATGCGTAAGTTATAAGTTTTTGTCATCAACTAAGTTACAAGTTATTTCTTTTTTACATGAACTCCGCTTTTTTCTGGAAATGTAGTTTTATAATTCCCATTCGAAAGGAAAGGAATACCAGCTTCAAAAATAATTACATATCGGTAAAGTAATGGAGAAATGGGCCAGGGTTTACCCACGATTGTAACCGCGCATTGTTTGTTAATAGCTTTCAAACCAGCATTTAAAAATCGTGACAGTAAAAAAACACTGTTTTATAATAATGAAGACTAATAAAAATGTCACGAAAACTCAGATCTCTGAGAAAAAAGCTGTAGAACCAGAAACAAATCATACTGGGGTCAGATTGACCCCACGTTTGCATCCGAGGATTAGGGTGAAATAATTCTTCAGCTATCTTCAAAATTGTTGAGAAATATTAAAATTAAACATTTTGATAACAAATTATCTTGGTTTCGTGATAGTGCTTAGTTAAAACGAATATAGTAATAACGTTGACGTCGGTCAGATCGGGATGTTAAAGACTAAGAAAAGTTGTTCGCCCGTAAGGAAAAATTGATAATTTATAGAGACCTTTTTCATTTGTCTCATATTATTATTACAGAATACTACAAATAACTGAATGGTAAAAAAATTATAAAGCGAAAACAATCAAAGAACGAATTCGCCATTCAAACATTATTGGCCCATGACTAGAATGTTCAAGCACGGCAGATATTACAAAATTAAATAAATATGAATTATTGAGGAATAGTGTATAAAACAAAATTCTAATCTCGGTTGTTTCATAAAAAGAATCTAGCAAACATCGGAACCGGTGGCTCAGGGTTTCAACTGATGTCACTACAGTGCCTCTGACCGGGAGGTCCTAGGTTTGGGCCCCAACGGTGGCCAGAAATTCAACACTAGTTTGTCAGATACGTCAAAAATAGTCCCTCTTCCGAGGAGGAGCGGGCGGCTGCTCTGACCGGTAGTTTTCAGCGTTTTTTTTTTTTTTTTCGATCAACAGGTCTAATGTCGGAGCGGATCCCTAACAAACTGATTAAGGACCGCGCGAGATCTTACTCCTCCTCTTCCCTGTCATATCTCACACCTACCTTACATGCACTTACACTAAAATGCACTGCACTACCACACATGCTTTGAGACCGGTCCCGACCGGTCTCAAGCTTTGCGTTTGTCGCGGCTGGGGCGGTTGCCCCGCTTAGTTGTCATGTCTCATGTTTCTCTGTCAAACCAGAGGTTGATAAAATTGACTTTTGGCTCACTGAAAATAGTGTTCGCGTATTGGGAGGACTAGCGTTATTCCAGAATATGTAATATTATTATTATTATTATTATTATTATTATTAATAATAATAATAATAAAAATAATAATAATAATAATTTAATTATAATGTATAGAACTGAATATCTATTCGTTTTGTCCCCCAAACACTCCAAATCGCATTTTGGCCATTTACAGAGCTTACCCACCCAAATTGGTCACCGCACAACCCCTGATACTTGGATTATTAAAACAACGAGGAGGAGGATGAAACAAAGTACCAAATCTTACATCCAACCACTTTGAACTTTTGAAAACTTTTCAAATATTTTTTTTTTTCTTCTCTTTGGGATGTTGGGATGTTAATTGTGAATTCTGTTTGTAGTAGCGCTTACTCAGTTTCTACTGCAATTGTTTGTCAGGTATTTCTTTTTTAAACAGTTTTTTCGATGTCCAGGAACCTAACCCACCTTTCCTCATTAAAAGATACTCAACATTCGCAGATTTGACATTCGCGATGCTTTTTTGGAAACCTTACTCTCGCGAATGTTGAGGGATTATTGTATTTCAGTTGGAACTGTTGTGCTTCTGCAGGCGGCGAGGACAGATGACCTTCGCGAACCGTTGCGCCAGATGGCGACAAAGCTGCAGGTCCTCGAGGCGCGGCTGGGGAGATGGACGGCCGAGTGCGACGGGCCGTGGACGACGCATTGCACGAGAGGCTGGCCAATGTGTTGGACAATGCGTTACAGGCATTGGAAAAGCGGCTAAGCAGGAAGATGGAGTCAACCCTTCACGCCTTCGAGAAACGGCTGGAGGTGACGCTGTACCACATAATATCTGCCCAGCGGCAAAAATAAGTGAGTTTATTTAATTTGTATTATTTTACGTGGCGAGACTCAGCCCATGAGACCTGCTCTTCCGTCTGACCACGCAAATTTCTCTACGCTCCTTTCACCAACTAGAGGAGAAAGAAGGTATTACTAAGGAGATGAAACTGACGATCTAGCTCAGAGGCCTTTATTTAGGCTTGAGGCTCTTTTACATGCAAGTAAATCTAACATGGGACAGCCGGCTTTACTTCCCCTCGGAAGGAAGGCGTACGAAGGATTTTCTCGCCCCTAAAATCCACGGCTTCGATCGGATTTGAACCCCCGCGAACATGGGTATAGCAGTCCGTTATGCTAACCACTACACCATCGCCGCTGCAAATTGCCCCTAGCCCCTAGCCCCTAGCCCCTAGAGTTTATTCTCCCTCATTCCCGTCTCCACGTTCGCCCCGAGCGCGAATCTCCTCGCATTCCTGAGGTAGAAATCCAAACACATGTAGTCTCCCTATATTATTTCAGTAGTAAACCTTCCCTTGCGGCCTTCATACGCTACGCAATCTTTATAAATGAGGTATATAAAGAAATAACATTTCACGGAGACGTGACGAAGTGCACTTTGAGTTTCAAACTTAAGGAAAATAATTGCAGTTATTAAATATTTCTTTGTTAAAGTGTTCGGTTTAGTTGGATATCACTAATTAATTGATCAGATTATTTTGCACGATCAAGTTAAATATCTTATTGAAATTCAGAATTTTCACATTTAATTTGCATAATTAATGATTCTTTTACTTTGATGATAATCTGTAATTATAAGTTTACTTTATAACATCTTAATGTGTCTGCGTAACACAATAACTACGTAATATACTTCAACCTGGTTACGAAGTATTGTTGATTTTTTTTCTCCTAGGCTGTCAAGCTTACGTAATCGCTTACAGATGTGAGCTCTGCGCGCTATTAATTCTTTCCCCCTGATTTTGTCTTTAAAAAGATGAAGGATTTTGCATATAAATTTCATCTAAATTTATATGCGAAAGTATACAATATAAATGTAAAATGTTTCATGTAAAATGCAACCCGCAACGCGCGTCAGGATTTTTTAATCTGTTTCGTTAAATAACTCCTAAACGGAGTGTTCTAGGGCCTTAAAAAATACAATTTTGCGGTCAAAGGCTTCATAGAAACGTTCCTCACACCGTAATCTACAGGATGAGATGTTCTTGACCATTTTATTACGAAATTGTTGCTAGTTCGACGCTTCTCGATTCTACTCCACCTGTGTAGAGCCTGTAGAATCTGTAACTGTTTGTGAAATTACTGATTACTTGATACTTGATTACTGATTACTTGAAGCGATTGAATTACACGGATGTACCTCTTCGCTTGATAATAAAGTTAGAGAGTAGTATTTTGTATTGACAAGGGTTGTATTATATTATCAATTACGAGGTGACATAGAACCAGTGACGGTAGATAAGTCTTAAAGAAAAATATATATTATAGGCTTAATATGTAAATGGAAAAATAGGAAGAGGGTGCGGTATATCATGCGAGACTTCTCGCACGGGTACACTAGTCTATAATATTGAATTAGCGGTCAAAAATATTTCTTTAAATTAGTTTCTCTATGAAAGAAGTTTGACAAATTGTTGTGCTTTAGCTGTAATAAAATGCTTAAATGTAATAAACATTTTGGTAGCTTCGTTTAAATATGAGTAAAATCAATGTTTTCGTTAATTTATTGCTAGTGCTGTCTAATCTAATGTCCGTGCATTGAACCATCCAGTAGATTATAATATATTTATTCAATGATACCTGTATGCTTAACTTAGAGAAGTTTAAAGAAACAAATTAACAAGTTCCCTTAAGTGCTAATCCCATGTGTCACACTCACAAATGTCTGACGTAATGTTTTTTTCTAGTACGTGAAGAATGTCTGGGAGAAGAGACTTCATCTCGCCGGGCTCCCGGCGTGGGCCCAGGCCCTTCCTCCGGCCTGAACCGTGCCGGCGCGGACTCTACTTCCGGCAAGGACGCTGTCTCCGGCGACGATCTTTCCTCCGCCGCGGGCGCTGCTTCAGGCACGGACCTTGCCTCCGTCACGGACCTTGCCTCCGTCACGGACCTTGCCTCCGTCACGGACCTTGCCTCCGTCACGGACCTTGCCTCCGTCACGGACCTTGCCTCCGTCACGGACCTTGCCTCCGTCACGGACCTTGCCTCCGTCACGGACCTTGCCTCCGTCACGGACCTTGCCTCCGTCACGGACCTTGCCTCCGTCACGGACCTTGCCTCCGTCACGGACCTTGCCTCCGTCACGGACCTTGCCTCCGTCACGGACCTTGCCTCCGTCACGGACCTTGCCTCCGTCACGGACCTTGCCTCCGTCACGGACCTTGCCTCCGTCACGGACCTTGCCTCCGTCACGGACCTTGCCTCCGTCACGGACCTTGCCTCCGGCTCGGGCCTTGCCTCCGGCTCGGGCCTTGCCTCCGGCTCGGATCTTGCCTCCGTTACGGACCTTGCTTCCGATTCGGGCCTTGCCTCCGGCTCGGGCCTTGCCTGTGGCTCGGGCCTTGCCTCCGTCACGGACCTTGCCTCCGTCACGGACCTTGCTTCCGGCTCGAACCTTGCTTCCGGCTCGAACCTTGCTTCCGGCTCGAACCTTGCCTCCGGCTCGGACGCTGCCTCTGGCGCAAATGTTTCCTCCGCAGCGGGCGCTGCCACCGGCGCTGAGGCTTCCTTCGGCGCGGTCCCTTCTACCGGCGCGGTCCCTTCTACCGGCGCGGTCCCTTCTACCGGCGCCATTCGCAAAACCCATCGCTTCCCAGCACTCCTAGCTCCATCCTCGTCTCCCTGCTCGTCGCTTTCTTCCTCAGTTTCCGCCGGCGCCTCTGCGGAGGCAGAAGAGGAGTCCATGGAGCCTTTGGGTCGGGGCAAGGCGGCGGGGCCGTTAGCTGAGGACAAGACGATGGTGATGATGATGATCAAGGCGGCGGAGAATGGTGATTTAGCGACACTCCAGGAGTTTTTGGAGGCAGACTTCGACATCAACGCGGCTGACTCTCAAGGCAACACGTCATTGCATGCCGCCGCGGCAAAGAGCAGGTACGTCCCTCTTATGTTAATAACTACGCTAATGTTAAAGCCCACGTTGGGGGATGAATTTGTACTCTAGCTCCCGAAAGATAGCGCCGTGCCTGAAAACCTACCTGCGAGGGGAAATCTCTGCATGTAAACGTGTATGTCGGAGCTGAAATCACATTCCGACGGGACTACAGTACTGCCAGCTCCTGGGATACAAGATGTTTCCGGAAAGTAATGCAATGTGTTTAAACACATATATTGGTTGAAATGTGTAATACTCTGAGGTAGTTCCCCTGGGTATCCACACCTTTTCCAGCGACTCTGCCACGCACGGTAGGCGTCCTGAAAGGCGTCAACGGGGACCTCTTTAAGGGCCCTGGTCACGGCATCTTGGTGATATCAATCGTTCCAAAACGGATACCATTAGGGCGGTCTTCATCCTCGGGAAGGGAAAGAAGTCTGCCGGAGCCATATCATCCCAGATAATCACACTGTCCAAACAAGAGTTAAATTTCAACACGATCCAGAAGCTCACTCGTGACAGTCACCCGTTGATTCTTTCGATCATCCGTCAGCAGCTTGGGAACGAGCATGGCACACACCTTCATGTCCAATTTATCGGTCACCGGTGTAGAATTGTTTAAGAATGTTGAGTTCCAAGGCCAAATTGCCGTCGGTTGTCTTGGATGAAGGCTGGCCTTCGCTGCGTTTGTCGACCACCTCTTCCCGTTCTTCCTTAGACCACCTCTAAAGTTGCTAATATAATAGACGATTGACCAGATAAGCTTGAACAATCAATTCATGGGTCACCGAAGATATTTAAGTTTCGAAGGCAACTTTATGGTATAACATTACTCGAACGAAGATTCCATCGCATTTCGTGACATACTAAACAAAGGTAAGTGAAGACAGCGATCCGTACGCCCTGACGGCATAGAGCAGACTGGCAAAGCCATCACTTTGAAGCTGTCACGCCCACTTAATCCAACCAATGGGAACTCACTGGGACAATTTTAAGCACCCGCACAAAAAATGCATTACTTTCTGGACACACATTGTATAACTCCCTCTGTTTTTGCATGACTGATGACCATAGACGCTGATGTTCTCGGAAATGCGTTGCCAATTATCAACGCATATTTTCTATCCAAAAATCATTGACAATTATTTACGCATCTCTTCTTTCTCGGGATCGTATGATATTTTCTTCCTGTTGAAGAATACAGTAAAACCGAATGTGGACAACTAAACTAAGTTTCTACATCCCGTCAAATATTCTGAACAAACATTATATGCAGCTTCTGTAATTAGGTACCAACTTGGTGAAAAGGGTATAGCCGAATAAAACGGTGAAAAGTTCCCCCACACTAAATTGATAATCGCAAAACTCACATGAAAGAATAAAAAATGTCTTAGATTCCCAGAAAATTAGCCTCCTAGGGCGATCTATTGCAGAGATACAAGAAACATGTTTTCATGTTTTATTTTCTCAACTTTTTGCATGTATCAGGCTAAAAAAAAGTGCAGAAAAGAAGAAAAATAAGGGAATTTGGAGATATTTTTTCAATCAATTTGGCGCCAAATTCAAATAGAACAAAAATTTTTTAATTTTATTTTCGACGTGATAACGTTGGTGTGCTGTCTGTTTTTTCATAGTATGCGTCTGTCATAATATTCTAAAACATATTTTTTTCAGATATTTAAACAATGTGGACGAAAATACATAAAACAATTATTAGTTTCACAATTTGAAATTCGCGCCAAAATGGGATTGGAAAAACAATTTTCACAAATGTTTCAACAATTTGTTTAAATTATTGAAAAGTTAAGCTTACAACCATGATCTAACTTTTCTTGGCAAATGTTTTTTGAGTGAAAAGTACTTATATTACCGAAATAAAATCATCAAACCCCTTTTGTTTTTAGATTTATGTATGGTTTCTAAAATAAATCGAATTACTGTTTTAGGTATATTAACCATGTTTGGTATAAATCAAATTACTCAGATGTCGGTTTAAAAATCATTGACAATTAAACAATCATAAAAAATCAGTCTTCTTCAATAACTGGGATCACGCGTTCGCTTATAAAGTCTACTCAAACTTTCTGACGGGTTAACCATTTTCGTCAAGTAACGAGCGTGTGCGAAATAATTGAATCTCAAAATGTTTTTTGTCAACAAAATTTAAAAAGAAACGCTCTTTTTCTGTACTCAAAATACGACTAGAATATGATTTAGGATAGAGATCACAGAATTATGAAAACGTGCACAAAATTTCACTTCTCCCCAAAGCTCGTCCCACACAGTTTTTGACGTAAATAAATAAAATGTCATTCTTCACCACGGCCAGGTCGGTACAAATGAAATTCCCTTGCAAACTTGCAGCGTAGGTGTAAATTGTTCACTAAATTTTTTTTTAATTCTGGCCCTCAAGAAAATGTGCGCAGATAAATTTCTTTCCCCATACGTCATATACAGTTTTTACTGTTTTTTGACAAATAAATAAACCATATTTGCGACCGCTGCGCAGGTTGGAGGTGGTGGAGTTCCTGCTGAGCGCCGGCGCCAACACGGAAGCGCGCAACCTACTCGGCGCCACACCGCTTCATTTAGCAGCAGCCTCGGACACGTCAGGCCTGTGCACGGCCGTGCTTTTGATTGTGGGTGCACGCATCGACGTCGTGGACGTCGGAGGGTGGACGCCCTTGCACAACGCCGCCGCCTTCGACAACCGCAGCTCGGTGAAATACCTGCTGGATGTGGGAGCGGATCTGACGGTTCGGGATGTGTACGGCTTCAGACCAGTCGACCTGGCTAAAGGCGATTTGGTCAGGCAGCTCAGCCCCTAAGCCCCGTCCACCAATTGGTCGCATGCCTGCTCGGCCACTGGGCCACGCCCCGTCACCTAGCCGCCGGCGCCATGCGCAGACCGTTCGGCCGCTGAGCATCGCCCCGACACCTGGCCGCCAGCGCCATGCGCAGCCCTCTCGGCCGCTGAGCATCGCCCCGACATTGGCCGCCGGCACCATGCGCAGACCGCTCGGCAGCTGAGCATCGTCCTGAGACCTGGTGGCCAGAGCTAACTGCACCCTAGTTGACAATCGAGCAACCCTCCTCTTCCTTTGGCTTTCGCACTGACGTTTTGATTAATTTTTAATATTTTAATATATGCTACGAGGACAACACTGAATTTTATATTTTGCTCAATTTATTTTTAGCTGTTAACATATATAACGCAAAATTCGAGGAATTTGCAGGGTTCAAAACGTGTAGGTTTTCTCATTTTAATAAAGGGAACGAACCCCAAAAGTTAACTTCTGGAGATTTTGATTCACAATACAAATGTTACCTGAAATTTTAAAAAAAGAGTACACCATAGTAATAGTAATATTCAATTATACTAAATATTATATTAACTAGTAAATATTAATGTTTAAAGTAAATACTTAAATGAATGCAAATATGTAAGCCAAATAGTATTACTTTTTTAATAAATGATCCAAATGATTGTTTAAAATGACTGTCAGAAATGTAATTCCTTCCACAAGAACAGCACATACTTTCTTGCGTTATTTCTGTCATTTAAAATTTTCGAAAATTCGGAGTGTTTAACCCTCCGCTGGGCACCGTGAATGGATACTTCAAGCTTTCAAGGACCCCAGCCTTTGGGTTGAGATAATGCAATAGAGGGAAGAGATGTTTTTTGCAAATAATTGAAATGAATGCATTGTATTTTTCTATTAGTTGAATAAAAAAGTAGTAAACTAATTATGGACAGTTCTTTGATAACGATTATCCTGGTTTGGATCTCGTCGATTTGATTGATTTTCCCAAATAAACTTGGCCATTCAACGTGAAAGATTTAGCAGTTATAAGCCGACCAAATTGTAATTCTGTACTTCTCAGGTTTGCTTTTCATATACTGAAGGACAAAGCACCTGCCTCTGTAGACTAATATATAATACACGACAGTGATATTGCAGCCCGAAGATCCTTCATCAGTAGAAGCTCTTTTCCATCAATGTGTTTGAATCCAACATTTTTTCGTCGTTAACATTTATCAAAGTTTCTGAATAAACATTTCCCTGACATCTCTCCTTTGAGGTCTAGATTTTTTATTAAATTGTAAAAAACACGTAATTGCTTGAGGTCTTTGTCTCATAGTTGCTCAAAAACTGGGCTACCTTGTTCTACATTCCGCAATTTGATAAATCTCATCTAGATTGGTATACTCCTGCAGATATCCATAATACAATGTAAGCCTGTAATTCTATATCATCAATTTTCTCCTACAATTTAGATGCTTCAGTAAGATTAGCTTCATTCCATTCCTGATACTCTTTTCGCCTTCCTATTTGTTTCCCTTACCATAATAGAAAAAATCCGATGTTAGGACAAACTTTAGAGTATATTTTAGCACATATAGACATTTAACTTTTCATCCAGGTTTCCCTTTCATTCATATTGAATTGTTTCAGTATTCCGAGATTCGCAGCCCCTTATCTCATCGATGCATTCATCTTCATAATCATGTTCTTCCACGTTATGTTCACTTCCTTCATCTCTGCTCGATGGCAAATATTCATCACTACAATGAGAAGTAAGCCACTGCTCCTTATTACTTTTATCGATCAACATGTGTTGTAAAATACGAGATCCTTCATCAGTAGAAACTATTTTCCATCAATATGTTTGAATCCAACATTTTTTCCTCGCTAACATTCCAAAAATTACTTTATTTCTAAGAAAAGTCGCATTAGAGGACAAATGTCAACGAAAGTTTAATGAACAGAGGAAACGAAGATACGCTATCAGAAGCTCGTGATTTATATTTCAAGCTTATAGCAATCTCGGACCATACGTGCAGTATCTGCAAATAAGACACCAAGATAACTTTTCATAGTACCACCAAAACACAATGAAAATATTTCTGGAACTGACACTCAATATGTTTTACTATGCACAAAGTAACAACGAACTGGACTATTCATCGGGATCTTCCAAGACACCAAGAGCCCATCCTAAGAGTTTTTATGTTTTCGCCAAGTTTATGATGCAGGAAAAAATGATCTCAAATGTGAGGTATGCAGATTGTACAAAATCAACTAGGAATAAACATTCCGAACGTTGATGATGTAATGACAAATACTTCAATCATTACAAGACAGAAAATATCCGCGGGGTCCCAAAGACCCCACATGCTCATCAGAGGCTTAACAACAATTAGACCTTCATTTTGTATTTTTCTTTGTATCCGAGGAAAGAAATGAAAGGAAAAAATGGTGTTCCTTTTTAATAAAACTATGTAAACTGCGTTTACTTCAATCAAAAATTGCGTAGAAAGTACTTCTTTCATAAAAATTTACATCTTGAGAAACTAATCTCTTTAGAACAATAGAATTAGAAAACAAAGAGTCTTGCCAAATTGTCTAGGTTGGTTCATGTCACCTTTCCCTTGATTCTAAAGATAAGTGTCTCAAGATAATTATGGCTTATTTAACTAGTAGTGCTCTGACACCTACTTATCACACTATTTGTAACGACCCCGCAATTTTATTTTACTAGATCAACCTGAAAAAATATTTCTAATAGCAAAAAACTTCGCCTCAAGACCCTTGCTTTAACCCTCCACAACAGTACCGCTCCACCATGCAGTCGCTTTGCAGTGCACATTTGAAGCGACGATTTAAAATTTCTCTCCCAGTATTTCCAATAGGCGAATTTGAAAAATCTCTCAGATCGAAAATGAGATCTGCGACAGTATTTTAAGCATTCTTCGTTTTATCCGTGGAAACAATTTTCAGACTATTGGACATGACCTTTATTAATCTGATTTTTTACAACACATTTTGTTTCAAACAAAACATTCAAATTTGTGGTTTTGAAATGTACACATTTTGCGATCTTCGAAAAAGAGTTTCGCCGGAAAAGACTATACTTGGATTTTTATTTCTTGGCACCTGGGGGACTGTCTTCACGATGGAATATCTCACGTTATTTCGCGTATTTCTCGGCCTTGCCGTTAGATGTCGCATGATACTGCTCGATATGGTCGCGATCATGCGACACCTTGCGGCGCAACCAAGAAATACGCGAAATGCCGTGTGATATTCCACCGTGAACCGCCCCCACGCGCCAAGAAATAAATACCCAATTACAGCTCCACATCTTTTTACCGTCCTCGCAGTCTGACAGCCACTCGGAGATATGTTCCCGCGAGCGCCGGTACACAAGGTCCAAATGAGGCAGCTTACTTACATTCTCAAACACTAGTGCTCCAACAGCAAATACTTTCTCGCATTATTTCTATTTGCAATTTGCGATATTTCAGATTTCACGAAAATGAGACCTGCCAAATTCTTTTAAACGTCCCTACAAAAATCACAAAGAAATAATGGAACCTTTTATTTTAGAAAATGTTTTTAATAAATTGCTTTAAATTCAAGCAGAGATTACGGGTTGCAGAACAAGACTATTTTATTCGAATCGGCACACGAACGCTTTGGCCGTTTGGCTTAACATACAGTATTGATCAACAACGCACGTTACAAATCGCGCATCAAATACGCAACGTAACGCTCGTGTGGCACAGGCCTTAAGTTTTGTTTTTACTTTCTCGCCTTATTGAGAAACTTCGCGTGCCAGAAAACACCGTATTTTTGCCACAAAAACTCTTGCTGCCTGGCTCTGAGAAGTGAATAAATACTGTTGCTAAATTTAGGAAACTAGAAGTGCTACAGAATGGCACAGAATTTCCCGTATTAGTTTTCTATTTCCTTTGGTTTTGGCTAGCTATTCGTAATTGCCACGTTCTCTTGCCAGCTGCCATCTATTGCCGCCCAAAGTACATTTTTTGTTTTTTGTTTGTTTTTTTCCTAATGATTAGGGCCCGGATAATTATGTAATTACATATTTCCGTACGTTGACTCTGTCAAGTCAAAAATACGATATATTAACTTTTCATGTCGATTAGTGTCTAAAAACGTTGCCTTTGTAGGACATATATTTACATATTTTACCCGAGAGTACATATATTTACATATTTTACTCAAAAATTCATATTTTCAAATATATCTTCATGTTTTCAGTTTTTCTGAATCCTTTTCGTGTAACGTTTTTGTTTATTCTATACGGTTTTGATAAGGAATCACCCAGACAAATAATTCAACATTGTCAAACAATTTTTCTGCAGCCTCCTCTCTAAATTGACGCTATTGCATCGCGTAAAAATGTTGATATTGCAGGACGCAATATCCAACAAAAGGGCATGGCGTTATTGCACTCCAAAGCTTTCAGTGTCTAGATTTCAGCACGAGTACAACAGAACAAAATACTGCTCGGAAAGGAAGTTGGTGTTCGAAAATGATGTCTAGCAGGCATTAACTCGCGCCCATGACTTATTTTCCAGAGATCTCCCTTGACCTTAATACCCTTCGCCAAAAATTACACGCACCAACGCAGCTCAGAGAGTGCCATTGACAGTTTTCATTCCCCGTTTATTACACGCGAGCCTAAACCATTGTTTATAAATATCTACGTGAGGTGAAAATCTGAAGAACATCACAATGTGGCACGGCAGCTTTTGGATAACAAAAGGTCAGGAAATAATTCACGGCGATTGGCTTAAAACTTTTGTATCGCAGGCTGGGAATTTGCCAAAGGCAAAGTTTGGTGTATCTTTTTGAGAAGTCTAGTAATAGCATCTTGGTAAGAACAATATTAAAGAAAGCGGAATTTGTGCTAAGAGTCAATTGATTAACAAAATCTATATGAGGTGTTGGCTCTCCATCGTAACTAATTATTCTTGCATAAAGCTTTTTCGGCCGCATTGCGGCCATCTTCAGTGCTACAAAAATAATAATAGTAATAATAATAATAATAATAATAATAATAATAACTCCACCTAGGGAGTACACGACCTTGCAGTTGGTGGTGGAGCTTGAGTACCCCCATGAGCCTTAAAGCTATGTCAGTGGTAGCCTAGCTACCGGTAGGGCCTCCCTTGCTGAATAGGTTGAAGGTGAGGGGTCAGACGAAGAAGTACTCCATTTTGAGGAGAGTGGGAAGTAAGTAGAGAGGGAAGGGTCATGAACCTTTGGACTTCCTGTTGTCGGCCCATAGAGGGTACAGGAGAGAAACTGGGTTGGCACACCAGGCCACTGATTAGAGTGGAGGCCCGAACCTTGCATTAGCCAGCGAAGGAGGCTGCCTTCAGCAGTCAGTGAAAATCCCGTAGGGTTTAGTAATGCCGATTGGCGATCGGAGGGACCCCTTGCTGGGCCCTGCGGGGGGATGTCCCGAGGCCACTGTGGGTCGCAGTAACGGATGGCAGGAAACATCCCGAGGGTTAGTGGTCTGTGAACTCGAACTTGCGTCCTGCGAATCTTCAATTCAAACCAATGAGCAAAATGGATAGAACAAGCAATGTAATGAACCTTAACGTGCCTTGTTCTACCAATGTCCCATACCTGCTCAGGAACCGAGCTAATGTCACCTTGTCGACGTCTGGCCATCCCACGGATGTTAGTCCCAGGGACCCAGAGCCGGCAGTAGCTCGAAGCCATCGTCAGAGATGGACCCGGGATGAATTAAAGGAGGTGATGTGGTGCTTTTACTATGCAAAAGCGAAAAATGGGGGCTCAGAAATAGAAGTTTTCAAGGTATGGAGAGAGCGGAACCCAGATATGAGACCTACCCTAGACTCAAAGAAGCTTGCCAGTCAACGACGATACATACTCAGCAGTGCAAAATTTACAGCAGAACAACTTGCTGACATTGAGAGAAATGCGGAGTATGTACTTCGCTCGAACAACCCACATGACGAACATGTAGAACTTGAAAATGATGATCCCGTGGAAGGTTCATCTCTTTCCAGTGAAACACACGTCAGTGGTGAAAATTCATCTGGCAATGAATTACACGAAAAGGACATAATGCGAAATCTCCTTCGGCGCGAGATAGAAAGAGTTAGTCAACTTCCGTTTGAATCTCGCGAACCGTTGAGGAGAATATACGAAACTGCCAAAGCTAAAAGAGTGATAGAAACAGTGAATTCTGTCTTAAATGAGGTGGTGGAGACCCCAGGCAGAGATCTAGATATTTCTGAAATCAATCACATCATATATGCAACTGGATATCTAGTATCTCAGATAATTTTGGGGCCAGCCAAGAACACCGACGGCCGACAGCAAAACAGAGTAAACAGCTCTGTACCCCCATGGATGAACAGAATTAGGAAACGGATAGCCGACACCCGGCGCGAAATATCACTCTTAGCTGAGGCATCTTCTAAATCAATGCACACCTCTAAAGTTCAACGAAAAATATTCAATGTTGAACAAAAATACCAAATTGAAAATGAAACCAGCAGGCTAATGGTAGTTGAAAAGCTAAAAGAGAAAATTCAAGCATGGGCTCAAAGAATTAGACGTTACAAACGTAGAATAGATTTCCGTGTACAGAACCGGTTGTTTGAAACAGACGCGAAGAGATTCTATCGCAATCTGACTCAAAAACCGAATGGCAAAGCTGTCACTCCTTCAAAAGAAGACGTCGAAGCGTTTTGGGGAGGAATCTGGGAGGAGAGCAGATCCTACAACAAAGACGCATCTTGGCTTCAATCTGAAGTTGATGCTGCCGATGAACTTGTAGAAACAGTGGAAGATGTTCACCAATTCTCGGAAGAGGACCTCTTCCAAGCAATTAAGAACATGGGAAACTGGAAGTCCCCCGGGATTGATAAGATCCAGATTTATTGGATTAAGAAATTAACAGCAATACATTCTCATCTAGCAAAGGCTGTTAATAAACTTTTAGAAAACCCAAAGGAAATCCCGGAATGGCTCACACGCGGCATCACGTATTTGCTACCCAAAGCGGAAGACAGCTCTTTGGCGAAGAACTACAGGCCAATTACTTGTCTGCCAGTACTGTACAAAGTTATAACTTCAGCCATAGCTGACAAAATGTACAGACATCTAGATAAGAATCATCTAATGCCAGCTGAACAAAAAGGATGCCGTAAAGGCTCTTATGGCTGTAAGGAAATCTTGCTACTGAATAAAGTCATCTTGAATGATGTAAAGAAACGCAAACGTAATTTGAGCATGGCTTGGATTGACTACCAGAAGGCTTTTGATAGTGTACCACACGATTGGATTTTGAAGACCCTGGAGATCTATCGATTTCATCCTAGACTTATTGAATTTTGCAAGGCTAGTATGAAGTCGTGGAGTACCAGGTTACTAATACACAGCGGAAAGGAAGCAGTAGAAACCAGAAGTATTCAGATTAACAGGGGTATTTTTCAAGGAGATTCACTATCCCCTCTGCTGTTTTGCATTAGTTTGATCCCACTATCGAGACAGTTGTCGCAAGCTGACTTTGGTTTTAAGCTCCATGGTGATGAAAGGCCAGTATCACATTTGTTTTACATGGATGATCTGAAATTGTTTGCTAAGAATGAAGCGATTCTCTCCCAAATGCTGTCTGTCGTGAATGACTTTAGCAATGACATCTGCATGAAGTTTGGTCTTGACAAGTGTGCAAAAATCAATTTAAAAAGAGGGAAACTCACAACGTCTGAGAACATTGAAATTGATACGCACACTGTGATTCAAGATCTTGAGCCAGGTAAAACTTACAAATATCTGGGCATTGAAGAATGTGAAACCATCTCGAATGACAGAATGAAAGAGAGAATTCGTAGGGAGTATTATAGGAGAGTGAGACTGGTCCTGCAGTCCGCTCTGAATTCCAGGAATAAAATTTCTGCAATAGGTAGTTTGGCGGTACCTGTGGCCGAATACAGTTTTGGACTAGTGGACTGGACTGAGCAGGAAATTCGCACCATGGATCGAAAAACCAGAAAACTGCTAACAATGCATCATGTTGCCCACCCTCGAGCTGATATACATAGACTTATGTGTCACGTAAGGAAGGAGGAAGAGGCCTCAGACAAATTGAGGCCTCCTGGCACAACGCAATAGTTGGGATGGGAAAGTATGTAGTCAGCCATCAAGATGACCCTCTAATGAGGCAGGTCATGAAATCTGACCGAAGAATGGGAAACAGAGGCATTGTTAGTGTAGCTAGAAGCATTGCAAAGAAAACTAGGCAAGACACGTCGAATAACACAGACACTGAACTTCTGATGCTGTTAAACATGAAGTGTGAAACACAAAAAATGTTAAAGAAATCGTGGAGAGACAAACCACTCCACGGACAATACCTAAAAAGAATGGACAAGGTGCAGATCAATAAAGATCAATCATTTATGTGGCTTAAAAGGGGAAGAATGAAGCCAGAATCGGAAGCCCTTGTAATAGCTGCCCAAGATCAGGCCTTGAGAACACGACATTATGATAAAGCGGTTCTCAAAATTTCCCAAGATGATAAATGCCGCATTTGCCTGGAGCAAGTAGAAACCATTGATCATATTGTCTCAGCTTGTCCAATCCTAGCAAAGACGGAATAACTGAAAAGACATGACAGGGTGTGTAGCTACCTCCACTGGCAGATCTGTACCGCCCTCGAAGTTCCAAACACATGCCCCAAGTGGTACGAACACTCACCAAAACCGGTGACATCTGTTGGATTGTGTACGATATTGTACGACCAACAAATTCAAACTGATCGCACGATAGCGGCAAACAAACCGGATATAGTTATCCGGGATTTGGCGAAAAAATCGTGTTTACTTATCGATGTTTCTGTACCTTGCGATCAAAACGTCGTTACTAAGGAGGCAGAGAACGTCTTAAATACAAGAGTTTGGAAATCGAGATTAGCCGAATGTGGGGCGTAAAAGCACAGGTCGTCCCGATAGTTATCGGAGCTCTGGGATTTGTTCCGCAAAATTTGAGTAAGAACTTGTCTAAACTCCCAGGTAATTCAAAAGACTGGGAAGTGCAAGAAATAGCTTTATTTGGAACAGCCCACATTTTGCGTAAAGTATTGTAGAGGCACTGATAGTCACCGGATCTGCTCCTTAGGTAGCTTGTTGCAGCCTGGAGTAGATTTTATATTCAGCAGACTCATAACATCTTTAGTCGTGATGTAATGGAATAATAATAATAATAATAATATAATAATAATAATAATAATAATATATCTAAATAACAAAAAAATTTAAAAATTAAAAAAAATTTACAGAATATTGTTATGAATTGGATTTTAAAGAAAAATATAAAATGTGAAATGGACATATAATTTTTAAAAATGACAAATGAAAATTAAATTAAATAAATGGACTCTATTACAAATAATATTATGAAACCATTTAGAGTAAAGAAAACTGGAAAAATTATTATATAAAATGTGAAAATGGAAACATAATTTTGAATAACAAATGTACGTTCTGAAGAGAGGTGAAAATAGGAAATGAATAAATATGTAACTAAATAAATAAATGAATGAATAAATTTAGGTGAGCAAACTGACATACCCCTTAGAGGCGGCTGTGGTCCAAGTCCAGACAAGACAGCGAAAGGCGAAGGCAACAATCAATGGAGGGAGGGGACAACGCAGGGTTTTTTCGAGGAAATGGCTATTACGGGAAAGGCCCAGCCGGGTGTAGGAAAAGAGGCAGGCAGAGGGGTTAATGTGCTTTGGAAGCAGCCAGTTTCAGGAGAGGGGAGAGAGAAGGAATCTGTTCATTCAAAATAGTGTGTTGGGGATTGTTTAATAAATTATTAATGTGTATTGCTTCTAATTTAAGTCTATGTGTGTATCTGTTTTCAATTTCTGAAATTTTGACGTCAGTGTCCGCATTAAACGAGTGTCCTTGTTCTAATAGATGGTTGGCAAAGTGTGAATGTGTGGTTTTTTGTGTGAGAGCTTGTATGTGTTCTTTGATCCTTTGTTTAAAGGATCTTCCGGTTTGGCCAATATATTTAGCATTGCAACTACCACAGGAAATGGAGTACACCCCACATGATAGAGGCTTGGGGATCGGATCTTTGTTGTGGGAGAGTGTGGTGTGGAGACAGGTTGGTGTGCTGAATGTGACGTGTATGTCGAATTGACTGACCTTTTTGGCAATTTTGAGTGACAATGTTCCAAAGAAGGGAATGGTATATCTGGTTTGCGTGTGTGTTGTGTGCGTGGGAGTCAGTGAAGTTAATGTTTTTGTGTTAAGGGAAATAGTTTTTCTTTTGATAAGATTGTCAATAAGACAGTTGTTGTAGCTATTATTGGTAGCTACTTGTTTAATGCTAAGAATTTCTTTCCTGATGTTCTGGGGGGAGAGAGGAATCTAGAATAATCTGTGAACCATACTATGGAATGCTGCGTGTTTGTGAGAGGGTGGATGTTGTGAAGTGTTATGAATGACTGTGTCGGTGTGTGTAGGTTTCCTGTATATGTCAAAAACGTGTCTGTCATTCACTAAAGTGATGGATAGGTCTAGAAAGTTAAGGGTTCTGTTCTCATTTTCCTTCTCTACTGTAAATTGTATATTAGAATGTATAGAATTAAGGAAGTCAGTGAAGTTCTTCAGTTGTCTGTAAGTGCCGGTCCAAAGTACTATGATGTCATCTACGTATCTATACCAATAGGTTACATTTTTTAACTGAGGGTGTCCAGAATCAAAAACTTGTTTCTCTAGGTTGTCCATAAAAATGTCTGCTAGTAGTGGGGAAAGTTGGGACCCCATAGGTAGGCCAGACGTTTGAGTGAAAAATGCATCGTCAAATTTAAAGTAATTTAGTAAAGTAAAGTAAACAGAGAGATATCAAGTTGTACAGCTCATTTTCTATAGGAATTGGACTCAAAGAGTTGTCAAGGATGTCCCGTAGAATATGTTTGCATTCCGTGGTCGGAATGCTCGGAAAAAGGTTCGTCACGTCTAAGGAAATAAGTTTGCCATTAGGTGGCACAACTACGTCTTTGATCTTGTCTATTAGAATGATACTGTTGTTGATAGTGTGAGAAGGAGAGAATTTGATGTGTGTGGCAAAATTTTGGTTGAGTTTCTGTGCGAGTCTGTGTGTAATGGAATTGGTGCATCAAACCTTCTACACCGATAAGACCTGTCATTTCATACACCAATTCCATTACACACAGACTCGCACAGAAACTCAACCAAGATTTTGCCTGATAAATTCCATTTTTTTTATAAATTCGTATTTAATTAATACGAATTTATATAACAATTAGTGTTACACATTTCTTACTTTTTAGTACAAATTTCTAAACATTATAATACATATATGTACATATTTTACTAATTTTTAGTGTATAGTTATCCGAGCCCTAGTAATGATAGAACGGAAATATTAATTTTAGAATTCTAAAGAACACTGAAACCTCGTTCTAAATGCCAATTTCTTTTAAAAAATTTAGAGCCGTTTTTAAGAAAATGGCGTTTTACCGCTACTAAAAATGCAAAAATTGAAGCTCATTTTCGCAGACAATTTTTGAGTTTTCGAGAAAGTTCATTTAAAGTCATTTGAAGCACTTACACTCACAAATACAATAGTGTTCACAAATTGCTGGTAATGTGCGGTTATGTAATAATTAAAGGTGTGAAAAATCTTTTTAAAAATACATATGTGTAATTTTTGAAAAAAAACGAAAAAATACCCCAAATTGAACATGACGTCATATTAAAGAGTGCAATTAGCATTATCCGTTCGAAAAGTTTGAAGAAAAAATTTGGAGCCGTTTATGAGAAAATGGCGTTTGACCGTTTCTGAAAATGCGGAATATTGAACTAGTTTTCACAAAAAACGGTTGAGTTCTCAATGAACTTTGTATGATATTATTTAAAGCACATGTACTCATAAACATAAAAATCAAAAAAATCTCCGCTAAGGTAAATATTAATGACGTGAGAGACAAGTCAAAAAAATTTCAGTTTTGTAATTTTTGAAAAAACAAAAGAATAGAGCAATATGACGTTTATGCCATCTCACAGAGTGCATTAGGAACTATTCCTACCAAACATTCAAAGAAAAAATATGGACCCTTTTTTAGAAAATCTTGTTTATGTAATTTCTTTTAATTGCACATATTGCAAGCCATATTGCACGAAAACTACTAAAATTATCAACAAAAAAGTACATGACCTCAATTAAAGAACTCCCTTTGGAGAGCAAATTTTATTTGGAAGGAAAATCTCTATTTTTAATTTTGTAGTTTTAGGAAGAGGCCGAAAAAATTCAAACTTTTGCAATTTTCGAAAATTCAGAGTTACCGTGAAAATCGGACTTATGCCACCTTAATAAGTGCATTTTACTCTATTCTTACAAGAAATTTAAAGAAAACATTTGGAGCCGTTTTTGAAAAAAAAATTGAAAATGTCGGGGGCTTCATGTAAAGTACCCCCAAATTTAATAGAATCTTCTTCCAAATCTCAATGCTTTGGCTCAAGCCAGATCGACAGGGGTTTCATCAATTTGAAAAAGTCCTTAATATAGTTTAGGCGCTAGCAGTGTTCACAGACAGACGGACGGTCAGACGGACGTTTTGTTTCAATTGGTTTTTCGGTATCAAGGACCCACAAAACAGGGATTCTGGGTACAACACGTGTTAGGAGATTTTTTTCTTAATTTAGCAACTGGTTGTATCCACTTTTTCGTTATCAAGGCCCCGCAATGAACATTTTTCTGCCAAAAATTCGCCGTTTTTTCGCGCAGCATTACATAACTTTCCCCATACTTCATATATTACTCCGTATTAAAGTAGCGTTTATTGTCAATACAATTTTTTACAGATGGTAGTTTGGCACTATATAATACGTATATGCATTGGTTGGTTGGAATGTTCAAGGTTGTTTAGACCTTTCTTGCGGCATTTATAAGAGTTTAAGGGTTTGTCCTCTTTTGTGTGACTGACACATCTCCCTTGTATCATTTATACTATCGTTGCTTCAACTATTGTAACCTACATCTAACTAAAATTACGTCACAGGCGACTCTGTCGCGTCCTAGTTGCTTTTATCTTAACTCAATTCTCTAATCTAATACCTGATATGGCCTAACACTAAGCACAGCCGTCACTGTCACTTCCTTGATGTGTACTTATATTAACACTATTTACTTTATAACTGCTTGGCTCCGAGTGGAGGCGCGGGAGTCATCAGGTGCGGATTGCTCTCCCCCAGACAATCGGGCTTGGGCCGGGGCGGCCCCCGCCAGGCACCGCTTTTTTTATTTACATACACGGCGGTACTCGGCAGGGATCAGGTCTACTTGGGCTGTGTGCTACTAGTAGATGGCGGCACTACCATCGATCGCTTCGGTGATTATGCGCTCTCTTGTGAAGTACATACGTGTACAGGAAAGTAACAAAATCCTCAAACACGTCGTGTAGCCACGATCCATGTTTTGTTGGTTCGTGTTACCAAAAAATCAATTGACGGCAAAACGTCCGTCCGCCTCATTTAAAACGGAATTCGCTGTTTCTATCACTCTCTTAGCTTTAGCATTTTCATAAATTCTCCTCAACGGTGCACGAGATTCGAATGGAAGTAGACGAACTCGTTCTATCTCGCGTCGGAGGAGGTCCCGCATCATGTCCTTATCGTGTGACTCATGGCCAGATGAATTTTCACCACTGACGGATGTTTCATTTGGAAGAGATGAACCTTCAAGAGGACCATCGTTTCAGGGATATTAGATGGTTTTAAATGTTCATGTGGATAGTTCGATCGAAGAACATACTCCGCGTTTCTCTGGATGTCTGAAAGTTGTTCTTCTGTGGGTTTTCCACTGCTGAGTATGTATCGTCGTTGACTGGCAAGCTTCTTCGAGTCTAGGGTAGGTCTCATATCTGGGTTTCGCAATCTCCATACCTTACAACTTCTATTTCTGAGCCCCCATTTTTCGCTTTTGCATTGTAAAAGCACCACATCACTTCCTTTAATTCATTCCAGGTCCATCTCTGACGATGGCTTCCAGCTACTGCCGACTCTGGGTCCCTGGGACTAACATCCGTTGGATGGCCAAATGTCGACAAGGTGACATTAGCTCGGTTTCTGATCAGGTATGGGACATTGGTAGAACAAGGCACGTTAAGATTCATTACATTTCTTATTCTATCTATTCTGCTCATTGGTTTCAAGTGAAGATTTCCAGGACGCAAATTGGAGTTCACAGATGACACTTAACCCTTGTTTCCTTCCGTTACTGCGACCCACAGTGGCCTCGGGACATCCCCCGCAGTGCGCAGCAAGGGGTCCCTCCGATTGCCAGTTGGCATTTACTAAACCCTACGGGATTTTCACTGCCTGCTGAAGGCAGCCTCCTTCGCTGGCTAATGCAAGGTTCGGGCCTCCACTCTAATCAGTGGCCTGGTGTGCCATCCCAGTTTCTTTATTGTACCCTCCATGGGCTGATAACAGGAAGTCCAAAGGTTCATGACCCTTCCTCTCTATTTACTTCCCACTCTCCTCAAAATGGAGTACTTCTTTGTCGGACCCCTCACCTTCAACCTATTCAGCAAGGGAGGCCCTACTAGTAGCTAGGCTACCACTGACATAGCTCTCAGGCTCATGGGGGTACTCAAGCTCCACCACCACCTGCAAGGTCGTGTACATCCTAGGTGGAGTTGTTGTTGTTGTTGTTGTTGTTATTATTATTGTTCTTGTTGTTGTAGTACTATTATTTATGTATTGAACTGTATTACTGCAATACATTTGGAGTAAATTATCAAAGTTCATTTGAAATTACAGCCTTACATTGGCGTACAATTTACAACGAATTAACGCTTAGATAGAGTATAGTATTCTAGAGCACAAGAAGGAAGTGCGCGTCGGTTTGCGTTGCCTGTGTTGCAGCCAGCAGGCGATATTAGTCGATACTTAATGGCATCTGTTGTGCGACTGCTTGCGAAGGAAACGAGAGGTCGAACTTAGATATCTATGTGCCGAATGTTGAATATCAGAAATATCGCGGTAAATTTGGAACTTTAGATTAGATGGCACAAATTTAAATTTAAATTGGGAGTGTATTTGCAACGTTATTGGAGAAAGAAAGTGTTTCGTCATGTTTTACGAATGTTTGGAAAATATGTTCTAGGTATCGTGTGTACTAATGACAAATCATTTCTGATAACACGTTTAAAATTGGTTGCCGGTGTGTAAAAGAAATGTGTTCGTTAAACCCATTATGGATGAGAATGTGCACATGCTATTAGCCAAACAAATGGAGGTAAAAACATATATTTAAGAAGTTGGTGGTGCCCATGTTTATACCAATGATATATATGATATAGATGGCACACGTATATACTCTATGGATAGAGCAAAGTGAAGCCAACTGCCCCGGCGGTCGCCATGACAGTTGTTGGCAAAACATACTCTAGCGCATGTGCTATCGTTGTGGTATAGGTACTTTTTTTTGCCAATATTTCGAGATTTTCTGTTGTGCAGTTTGCGCGAGAGCATTCATAAGCATGCCTGTTTCATGTGCTGCGTACAACTGCACTAACAGATTCAAAAAAGGATCTGGAATTACTTTTCATAGGTAAGTACTAAAGATACGATTTGAAACTTCGACTCTGAAATACTATTTGAGTTTTTGTTAGAGTATGCTACAAAAGTGACATCATTGTATTTTTAACCTTGATTTTTTTAGCTTTCCTGTGAAAAACAACGATCTTCTGAAGAAGTGGATTGTGTCAATGAAGAGGAAGAATTGGACACCAACTCCGAGTGAGAGGTTATGTTCAGAACATTTTGAACCTTCGTGCTTTAGGTAAAATTCTTATTTTGATACCATTGGTTGATCAACGCCCTCTAGAAAGAGGGCGTTGGTTTGATACACCTTAGAACATTGTGTTATACATATTTTATCAATACTTTTATATTTATTAACACTTTTTGTATAATTACAGGTTGTGCAATGATAGAAGGTACTTGAAGGAAGGTAACATTCCTTCAAGATTTGATTTCCCACACCATCTGAAGGAACGTGAGGTAAAACCTCGCCCAATTCTGAAGCGAGTTGTACCTGAGCAGTGTTCCCAAGAAGAGGAGTGTAGTGAAGTGCCTCTAAATAATGAAAATTGTGGTAATGAAACCAATGAGCAGTGTAGTCCTTCCAAAAAACTTAAGGTTCTGGAAGAAAGGTACAGTGAATTAAAAAGGAAACTGAAGATAATGCAACAGAAAGTAAGAAGGAGAAACAGCAATATTTCCAGACTGCAAGAGACCATCGCAGATTTAGAACAGCGTATTTGCCCTTCTGCAGTGCCCATGTTCAGAAATGTATTTGCTGGTGTTTTAAGGAATTGATAGAACAAAGTGGCCAGAACTATACAGAGTCTGCAAAGAAGTTTGCACTCACGCTTCATTTTCAGAAACTCAATACAGGAGTAACTGCTCTGTTAATAAGTTACATCCACAAAGTACTGCAAGCTCTAAAAATTAATGTACTGCATAGAGTGCTGGACATGAATGTCATGAACATCTTTTTACTGCGGTTGATTTTGGGGAGGAAAGTCACTACTCCTTACTGATAAAAACTATTGTAGATATATATTTTAATGTTCGGATGAACTTCATTGCCAAAAAGCAGTCCCTAAATATAAGAGGCAAACATGTACGCCAAACTCTGAAAAAGTAATTACTTTTAGAGGTCAGTAAAAAATTACCTTGCAAATAAAAGCTTGTTTTTACACTGTATGAAATGTATTTACTCTCCTTCCTAGTAGTTCCTAATAATATTTTCCTTTTAATGTATGTTCTCTTTCAGTCAGAATGACAATCATCAAGCAAAGAATTACTATTTACCATTTAGTTCTTATATATCAAAAGTTTTCGATGTGTTTAGAAAGCAGAAATGTGCAGTTTTATTCTGCCTTATGGATGCATAAAATAGCATAACCTTTTCATGAAAGCCTTTTGCCAACAACTGTCATGGCTGCCACGCGCAGTCTTGGCTTCAAATATGGCGGGCCAATGAGCGATCTTTATCTTATATATCTTTGGTTTATACGGGATATCAGCGTCTTTGGTCCCTAGAATTTTCAATATGGCGGACATTCGGTATCGCCAACTTCGAAAACGTGCATCAAGCTAGGCTTTGGCGCCACATTCAAATACACGAAATTTGTCGACGGTAAACTTCTCTCATTATAACGTTAAGTTTAATCCACCGAAGGTTTTTGATATCTTAAAATATTAATCTTTTATATTATTAATTATTTTGATAATTTTTTAATAATAACTAAGACACCTGTTCTAAGGCCTTCTTCCAAACAGTTCTGGCCTTTTCCTTTCCCTGACCAGGTCCTGAAACGACATTCTTAACAAAGTATCCCTTTGCCTGTGACCACACATATTCAGTTGAATTGACATGCTGTGATACCGGGGGAGCCTCAAAACTTTATGCCCTTCAGCTCTCAGCATTTCATCAACTACATACCTGTGGGTAATTTTAAACAAATTAACACATTAACTGCTTAAAGAATTTTAATATGAATATTGTCAGAGACGAAAATTGAAATGGCAAGTGTACTAACATACTGAATTTTTGATCTGATAGTACATGTGTATTTTTAAAATTTTCACATTTTTACAGAAATCTTAGCAGTATTCATTTTATTTTACTTATGATACCAATAATTTTGATCTGCTCGTTTGTTTTCTGGCCAGCCATAACAATAAATCTTTGTTATCACTGTGCACTAAACGCACTCCTTTCTGGGTCAGCAGTGACTGACCAATTTAAAAAATTTGCAATAATTTTCTAGGGTCATGCACACAATCAGAATATACTCAATTACAAGTACAGTTTATAAGATAGTTATTAAATAGCATGAAGGGCATCATTGAAGACATGGGTAATGTCATGGTTGATGAGGGTGGGTCAGAAGAAAATGATAAATATTAGTTTTAAGGCCACAGCAAAGTGACTTAATTTATTTGTCAAAATAATAGCAACATATTAACCCTTTGTTTCTCAAGTCAAATATTTTTTCCAAGTTTTACTGACTGAATACATTTAAATCCACAATTTTTTTCAAAACAAATATCCATTTTTATGTATTTTTATTAATTAAGTTATAATTATAGGGATTGAGGATATAGTTGTTCGTAATTTGCAAGTACTTGATGAAAGTAATTTTATTTTAATTCAAAAATATACATATATTCAATATATTTTGTTTATTATTTTCAAATGCGAACTTTACTTGATAACAGACTCTTCAAACCCTAAATCATTTAATGGGGGAGGTTTAAATATTTGGTTGTAATTTCAAAAAATAGTTGTAGTGATGCTAGTGTTAAAAAATATTTTGTAAAGCAATACAAGTGCAATTTTCTATTTCCCTGACACTAAGTTTTGAACTATTTATATATTAATTATGTAAAAAACAAACTGCTAAGTATTATTTAATGATTAATAAAAGTATAACAAAATTTTTTTGTCATTTGCTGTTTGCATGTTATATAATAACTGACAGAATTTTTTTTTTAACCATCAAAAACTCAACAAAAAAAGAAATAAATAAAATAAAAAACAAACACATATGGTGTGTGTATATATTGTACCCACTCAGGAAACATAGGTTTAATATTACATAATATGGTGTGTGTATATATTGTACCCACTCAGGAAACATAGGTTTAATATTACATAATATATTATTTAATATAATATAGGCTATTAGGTAAAAATTACTATCTTACAATTAAAACAGTAAATTATATTTCCATTGAACACAAGAGTACCAGAGTATATAAACAGTAATTGTATGTTCAAAACAATATAAATTGATCACAATTTATTGGTAAAATAGATAATGCTTGGTCAAATTGTGTGTTCATACAGGGCTTGAAACAATTGTCTGAAGACATGGGGGAAAAAACGATGAAAGTTACATTTTTCAATGTTTATTTGAGATTTTTATGAGATATTTAAATTTTAAAGTGATAAACCCTTTATGGATGATATTTAATAAATTATGAAAAAAACATTGCTATGAAAAACAATTTAAGTGTTCTAACAGTGTTTTTATTATATTTCATAATTTTCTTTATTACAACAATGGAGTAAAGATAGCAATGGGCTTTTAATGAAAACAAAACATTGGGAATATTGATGAATGACCATCTTATTCTTATTTCTGGAACAAAAGTACTGAAACTTTAGACTCACAGAAAACAACAAAAAAGAAAATTTAAAAAGTCCTAATTGTTTCTAGAGTATGGAAAGTTTGTCTTGTATGAGATTGTATCATTATCTTCTGAAGTTCATTTCTTCTTTGCACTTTCAATTAATTCTGGATTGTTCTTCATATTTATCCACTTACACTTAATTACAACCAAAAAATTAATAATCAGTTTACCTACCAATAAACAAATTCTTAGAAATGAATTAATGGACACTCATCAGTTTTTCAAAAATACTGGGACAAATTGGTCTTTCACTTTCCCACTCATTTTCAAATGTGAATATCTCTGGACTTTTCAAGTTTTATGTGATTCTGATTGTACAAAAAGATACTTCATCTACTGATCTAACAGATGCATCATAATCTCAAATTCATAAAAATTGGAGTTTCATCATTATTCCCCACATCTTCAAATATTATTATTGTCATTATTATTACTTTCATTATAATAATTCTTTTTATCCCTATTATTTTTACTATTGTTATTGTTATTATTTTGAATAACGTTCTTTCAATCACGTACCTTCTGTTTTCCTTCATTTTAAAATTAGTTTACATGTACAATTGTATGCTCTTTTTTCCATTTTGTTGTTGGCAGTTTCTCTGCTTCCCATGAGCGATAAGATGCATTATCCATCCACAATATGGAAGAACCGAGTTCATGAATTGAATTCAAACCTGGAATCAATTGATTCTTCACCCATGACTCAAAAATATTGCTGTTCATTGCTCCATGATAATCTTGCCCAGTTTTCCAAATCAGAGCAAATAGTAGAGCAGCACCTGTCAATTCACTTCTTACATTATATAATTCTCACCAAATTTTCTTTTTTTCTTTTATACCATTTCTCACCTGGCACGAAGCCTGCTTCTAGTGCCTACATGATCCACCAAAGCCTTCTTCCCTCTGCAGGTCTCCTAACAATTCCTTCATTGCTGCCTCGTTTCATCCAACAATATGTAGATGATCCTGAAGAAAACATTAACAAAAAATTCAGTTAATATAAATTATGTTCAACAAATAAATGTATTTAAATTGTGACCTAAGCTATTTGTGCTTTAAATTTCAAATACATGATTCACCATCATGTATATCCACGGTCCTCATCTAAGAAAAACCACTGGTTTTTTGGTTTTCACAGTCTTTAATTTCCTTGTAGGCTGACAAAAAAATAACGCTTCTCTCAAATTACATCATATTTTTCCCTACAAACAGCATACTGATCTCCCTTTTTTTTTTCCACCAAAATCCATTTCCTTCAATATTCTATAAAGAGAAGTTTATGTTATATGAACCTTGAAAAAAATATGTATCATTATTTTCATTTACATGCTCCAAATTTCTTTTCCAGTTCAGACAGAACTCTCCCAATCAAAAAGTTTCTTAATATAATATTTTACTTGATAGCTACATCTGACTCAAAGACAAATATACTGTACACTTGTACATTGAAACCATTACCTTCATGAGATTTTCAATAGATGAATCTTGCAATTGCCTCTTTTTCCAAAATCATCTATCGGATCTCTTACAAGACGTCTTATTTTTTTTCTCTGTGGGGTCAATACAGGTTTTCCTGCCTCATAATCTTTCAGTACTGACTATTGAAAGAATACTGTGAAGTGAACACAGTATCATTATAGTTGTACTATAACTTTCCTTTGTAATGTTAATTTATTCACATGTGGCTTTAATACTAGTTCAACAAGATGAATTGAAATATGTTCAATTCCCATGTAAACAAAAGTTCACAATGACAGATTTTAACAAAGATCTACAAATTGCATGCACTTGGTAAAGCAAAAAATTCTCTGTCATTGTTACAAAAATGAATGTTTTATATATATATACATAATAATCATCTTACCACAAATAAATATGCCACTTCTTCACATGTAAGTTCGGAATCTGATTCTGTCTGTTTTCACCTTCCTCATTTCTCTTTCACTTTCAGATTTCCAAATACAGTAATAATATTGTATCTCTTGCTATACTATTTAATATTCGTAATTTACACCACACAATTTTTGTGCACAATTTAACATGCTTATCTTGCTATACTATTTAATATTCGTAATTTACCACAATTTTTTTTGTGCACAACTTTAACATGCTTATCTGGCATTGTGTCAATTGCTTGGTTTAAATTACAAAAATAATAATGTGAAAAAAATCACACAAAACGCCAAAATTGCCAATAAATTCATTGCTCACATCCACTAAAATATTAAACAACACTTCTTATTCAAAATCTGTCTGAGAGCACTGATATTCGAAATAGTCCTTATGTTGGTAGAAACAAAAAGTAATGTAAATGATGCCAACTTAATTTAAACAAATGGTTAAAATAGGATGTATGTGCCAACACCTGGGGAGATTCAGTGACAGTTGACTCCTCTGAATTGGACCTTTATTAAACTTAAGGAGTAATGAAAAGTCCCTAAAACCAATGTCATTAGAATGGCGGATGAAATATGTGAAGTTGGTATGAGCCATTTTCTCTCGGGCCATTTGAGCCTGAAAACTCGTATATGAGGAATATTTATTGGAAATAATTTGTCTTTCATGTAACTGATAAAGGGAAAATTTTACCTGAATTAAAATTGTGTGCATATTATCTAAAACTCAAAAATCTTTTAACCGTAACACAAGCAACTTGAGGATGCACTTACAAAATTATCATGCTCATTAAATCAGTAAAACCATTTCTGATGCTATTGCAGAATTTGTAATACTGGATCTTCAGCTACCTGATGTTGTAGAAGGACAAAGTGTCCAAAGACTAATAGTTACATTCCACTCTTCCATGTGAAATTCCCAGTAAAACTAAACTTGAAGGAGAGCTAATTTCAAGAATTTATGATAATTTTAAAAAGAGTGTTTAGTCTTTGGTATCGTGTCATCAAGTGAAATGGGTGTAAGTGTTGAAGAATGGAATTCTGCCAACAGGGAATCCTTTATAACCATTTCTGTGCATTTTCAACAGTCATTTAATCCAGTAATAGAAACAAAAGTGTTGAGTACTTTACACTGGTTCAGAAATGAATATTGCACAGTGGGAAAACCTATTTGGAGCCATTCCACGTCAAATCGCACAAAAAAGACCAAAAATTTGACCTTCATATTTTTATTTATTTTCTAATTTTTTCTATTTGTTATATGGATCAAATAAGTGAAGACGTGTATTTTATTTTTTATTTTTTTTCTAACTTTATTATTTTCGGAAATATTGTATAATGAAATTTGCTAAAAATGACGCGCATCACTAACTTAAAAATATATATATTTGAATACACCGATTATAGAAATTCCGTTCAAATTCCATTTGAAACTTAAAAACATGTTTAATTTTTAAGATTTTGCAAAATATTTATTTTTTTTAAATTTTCAATTTTTTTTCAAAAAAGTGAAATTTTGAAAATTGAATATTTTTGTAAACTCGATGAGCTAAAAATTTTAAAAAAAAAATATTTATAAACGCTCTAAAGTATTGATAATAAGTCCAGAAAATATCAAAGTGGGATCTCAGTAACTTTAAAAGAATATTAATATTTTACGAACCAGTGTGTAATAGATTGCTGCAATAGACACGTTTGCGTTACTGGTCGTCGGTTTCTTGGGATGAAGCAGTAATTTAAGTACTTCTTGAGGTGGTGAAATTTCATGATTGGAATTTATAAATAATAATATTTATGTGTATTAATATATATAAATAATATTAATATATTTATAAATAATTAATAAATTTATAAATAATCAAATGAAGGATTCTTGACTCAGGTTCTGACAGACATTTTGGAAATTTTTCTGGTCCCTCACTACTACTCACTTTAATTACAAGTACTTGCATACCATAGAATTCCTGGATTTTCGTCACAATGCACAGATTTAATCCCTTACCGAATTTACTTCAGTTCTGAAAAAATTCCATTTTCTTCAGCCAATGTTTTAGACACTTTTATCATGCGTTCGGTTGCTGCAAAAAGTCGTTTAATTTTTATTGTATGTCCAACTTTCAAAAATTGTCAAAATTTAAATTTTCAAACGTCATGTCATCTGTTTCAGTGAAAGTAATCGATAAGTTACTAAAATAGGATCTTTGTCTGATTTTTCAATGGACATCGAAGGATCTTCAATGTTAAAAAAAATTTATCTGTGTTGGCACTTTGTACTTTCTAAAATTTTTTCATGGGGATGCCATTTTGTTCCAATTTTCTTTTCTTGGCGGGGGTTTCTCCTATTGCAATTAAACTCATGTTTATCTTCTCTTTATTCATTTCGCAGACACTTGACGAACTATCTGAAGAGCTTATATTGTCATTTCCTTGATTTCCACTTTTTTCACTGGACGTTTCATTACTTTCGTTAATGCCACGGGAGCCACTGATCTCGATTCTATCTTCATTAAGAAAAGGCAGTTTTGGAAGCTGATTCATTTTCTTCTGAAATGAAATCACAAATTCACCAATCTAATGACTCCTGTAATTCATCACCAGCAAATATCGTGTGTTACGCGTCTTTTCGTGTTTTAACATCTTGGATTTTTCTTTTTTAAAAATCGTGATCAGAAAGTTTAAATGGATTGAAACATCTATCTCATACACTGATCGCCACTCATGTTTGCACAATGTACATACAATTCACAGAACAAATACTAGCTCTCTTGTCATCATAAGTATTGCGTATTGCGACTAATGTTGAGAAAATTTTACCATGTCCCTTGACAAGTGGTCGATTGTATTTCAAGAGCAATGTCAGGATGGCACCCCTTTCCCAGGACGCAAACTTTTTTTCTTGCTCTGTTTTGTAGAAAATTTAACAAGAAATATGCCTTTTTTTTCAAATTCTAATCTGAGAGAGATCATAAAGAAATTTTCGTTTTTTAATATAATTACAATTTTTTAATGAAATATTTATTTTTTGAGAAAGTAATTTACAGATGAATAAAATACACATATCAAAAAATTAAACGAAACAAACCAGTAATTTTTGTGTTAAGTACATTCAAGAGTGTCAATTAATCATATTTTGCAAAGTACGCGCGAAAATTTCAAAATTTAATATAGACAAAACTACACAAATAAACAATTTTCAGGTAAATAAACAAACACGTGCCTCTTTTTGATGTGCAGAATGAATGCCATATTATTCGTGTCATTTTTTTTAAATAGTCATGTCAATTCGAGGTGCGATTTGGCGTGGAATGGCTCGTATTTCAATTCGTTTCGCTCTCACACATAAGAACATAGATGACCCACAAGTCACCCACGATGGTTACCCACAAAATATGTATGACAGTGTCATACATTCTGGGGGCAGAGTGAACATCTGAAAATACTAATAACTCTTGAAATCCTTATCAGGCAGACAGTCATTCTTTTTTTTAGTTCTTCAGCACTTGCATCCAAGACTGGCTGAAAACAATTCATTAGTGCATGGGTATGCAGAGCGCGCCCTCATACTTGCAACTGATTTTCTTAGAACTGTATATGTGGAGTGCCCACTTTTTTTTCTTTTTGTGTTTTATAGAAAATTGAACAAGGAAACGCCTATATTTTTTTCAAATTTTATCTCATCGAGTTTATATAGAAATTTTACTTTTTTTGAAAAAAATACATTTTATATAACATGAAAAAAAATATTTTTTGAAAAATTTATTACAGAGGAAAGCAATACGCATTCCAAATTAAATGATACAGAAATGAATATATTTTATACATTTGGATTTGTACATTTTATACGATCGAAAGAAATACTGTACAATTTCAAATTGTAATTATAGCCTTACCCAATTTCAAAATTTAATATAGCCCTACTACACAAATAATCAATTTTCAGGGAATAAAAAAATATGTGTCTCTTTTTGGATGTCCAGATTTAAGAAAAAAATATCGTGCATTTAAAAAAATGTCGTGTCAACTCTTTGCGATTTGACGTGGAATGGCTCTTTGATGGATTTTTTTTCTGGTGGAATATAAAACTGGAGACTGTAACTGCTGTCATCACTGCTACCATAAAAAAAGAAATATTGATGGCTCTGGCAAAGGACTAACATTAGTCCCATGTCTTTTGCATAGTTTAAAGGTATAGTAAAACAAGACATCACTTTTGTAATTTGTTCATGAACAAAATAAGATTTTTATTTACAGTTGGTTCACAGAAAGTGTAACACATGAAATATTGTTATGCAATTTCAATCTAATGTGGAAATATTAATATTGTTGTGTACAGTGTGTATTCTATCCCTAAACAGATTTCTTCATTTTACAACTGGTAGTTATACATTTCTAATGTCATTTAATAAAATATGTTTATTTTATGTGTGAGGAATAACAATTAAAATTAATATCCGTTTTCTAAAACTTATTACAGTGTTGTATAAAAGTACAATGTAGGATTTCCTATAATATTGAATTGTGTGATTTTTTCTGTAATTTTAGAATCAAAATTAATTCACATACTTTGTTTGTAACAGCTCTGAAATATTGTTCCATGCTGTTCATTGAAAGCAGTGTGTTTAATACCCTAATTCATTTGTAATGCGAGTTTACTAAATCATATAAATTCTGCTCAACTCGAATTTGCATTTGTTGCATTTTCTATGCATACCAACTGACATTTAACCAATTAACAAGTCTAGTATTAAAATATGGGAATGCTTCTTATATATTTATATAGATGCATTTTTGTGTTTGTTTTTTTAAATATTAAGAATGGCTAATGAATATTTTTTATTATTACTGCAATAACAAAACATCTTCATAAGATCACCAAAAAAATTCAACTTAGTAGAAACTAGCCAGTAGAAATGCCCTAAAAATAAAATACTAACTTTGAGAGGATTAAAAATGATGTGCAGAGAAAATGTGTACAAAACAGTAGTGCTGTTTTAAAATTTGTTTTCTGCTTACTAGACAGAATTTGGAACCCCCAATGTTGGGATCTACCAACTGGGATCTCTTTGAATGTAGCAGTCTTGTATTTCATTTCTAACTATATGTATTTAGATATGTATTCATATCTAAATGTATTTCATTTCTAAATATATTATGGTGCTTTTTTCTTTATTGAAACATTTTTAAGCCTGTAATTTTCTTTACATTCAAAATCTCAAGTTTTTAATATTAATATTATTTTTTGTTGTTTCAGATATGCACAAATGCTTGTTTGAACAGCCAGAAGTGGTAAATATTTTTTATAAATGTAGATGTTGAACTTATATCTCATAATACTTCTAATGCAAAAAAATACTGTGATGAGCCAACCTTTTCACCACCATGTGGCTTCGAGCTCCAACGAGGAAGAAACAACAACGAACGGGCTACGAATTGGAAAACATGTTGACACCTCTCTGGAAACTTCCAGAAAGATTTTCGCCATTACCCATGGCGATATATAAGGACCGCTCAAGCTCCTGAGAGCAGTGTTTCAGACGACAGCCACGCCAGAGTTCAGACGACAGCCACGCCAGGAGGCGGTTTCCGGCGAGAGCCACGCCGGAGGCCCCATACGAAACTACCACGAGAAGCCGAGCAGAAGAAGATGATGACGTCAGCGACGAGCCCTACTCCGCCACCGCTTCTGAGAGAGCACTGGGTGAATAGTGGAACGATATATGGTAAAGAGACGCCGTCGTCGAACTCGACTCCCCGCCTCGTCTTCCTAGTCGTGTTCTCATCTCTCTCCTTTCCCGTCTCTTTTCCATCTCTCTCTAGTAATCACATAATGCAGTAAATAAACATTAGTATTTGAACTCGTGGAACATTTTGGCTCTCATCAGATCCCCTTTCCCCCTTCAATTCATTATAACAACCATAACAACCACCGATAAACAACAACAATCATCACATCATCTTCATTTCCCATCACCTTCCTTCACCTCATCACTGGGAATACGCTGTAACCGATCAGCTTCCGGAGAGGCGTAGGAAGAGGACGTCACAATACTAAGAATCCAAGAGCAAATGATGCACGATTATTGTGTGCTAATTTGATATTTTGGAACTATCATTACTATAAAAAGTAACAATGTTGCAGTTAGAAGAAAATACTCTGAGAATAGATTATCCTCATGTTTGGACATTGACATACATAATATTGGAACAACTTCTAATGAGAAAAAAACCATTATTATTTCAATTCTGAATACAGCTGATATTATTGAAAGAGATGGATTTGTGTTGACTTAACGCGAGGATGGAAAATTATGGAAGACCTAGTTATGGTAAATACAACCTTTAAAAGTAAGTTAAGTCATCAGCTTGATCATATTAGTTAACTATTCAGTACTTTTGATGTTATGCCTAGTGCTTATACCAAGATGAAGAATCATTGAAAAATTATTCTATTCGTAGGTACCTACATTATTTTGTTTAAGCCTGTGACATTGTTTTTTTTATTATTGAAGTTTATTACCTTTTGCACAGTTTGGGGCAGAAAGATGATAAGCCACACACACCAGTTTTCCACTGTGGCAACTGTGGACAAGGCGTCCTGCTATTCGTAATTGTTAAGATCTCGATTTTGGAGAAAGTGGTTTATCTGGTTACTATATGTCACGTTTATTTTTATGAAAGATTAACATTTATGAATATAAGGTGGGTTGTTGAAGGTGTTAAAGCTTTCCTTGATATATGACCTCAAGTCTTTCGTTCGCATAAACTAGTAACATTTTATCATGTTTTTCTCATTATTTAAAATTTCATGAATTTTGCATTATAGAAACCAACATTCATTTGTAACTGCTTGTAACGTGAAATTTTGTGATGTACCATAAAATTGGATAACCCCCATTTATTTCTCCAGGTAATAATTATGACTCTTAGTGAAGAATAGCCCCCAATCCTCCTTTATATCCTGCTCAACCACTTTTATGTCAGTTGAATAATTCACCTGAAACCTTGAAAGCCAAGACAGTGATTCAGAAGGTGCCAAAATATTGCAAGGACATCCCTTTCAGAAAATTTATCCACAAGGTTTGAGTTTTTGCAATGCATTCCTTTAATGTATGTTTTATAACCAAAATATAAAATGTAATAAATATGACAATTCAGGTAGAGTGATCTAACAGTTAATCACTACTTCAAGCAGCAATCATGTTAGATCCTCGATTTAAATTGTAACCTTTTGAAAATGAAGTTGACAAAAACATTACCTCTGGACCTATTAAAGCAATGCTCATTAAATTTGTGGAAAAAGAACAGATTTCAAATGTTGGAGAAGAACTATCTGATAAAAAGATCCTATAGTCAGGTAAATGAAAACATAAGTTATCAATATGCAGTTAACATTACTCCAGATAATCATCAGAATATTATGTGTTGTTTTTTTACTGCTTTGAAGTTAGATTCTTTTCATATTTTTATTATTTTTTGTATTCTCAGGCATGGAGTTTTTGCTTGGAGATCTATGTAATAGTAAAAACTGTATGCTTTCAGAAGAACAAGTGGATCTGGAGTACTGCAATACCGAGAGCATTGTTGCATTGGACCACTGTCCACTGCAATGATGCTAAAACTTCAGCCAAAAGTCCCCAGTTTGGCATGTCTGGCTTGTAAATATAATTGTGTCCCAGCTCGGCAAGTCTTCCTCATCGCATTCCTATGGAAAGCCAAGTACTCTTTGATCTTAGATGAACAAGAGCCTGGCCCCAATCTTGTTGAGAAACTTATATTTTTAAATGGAAATCATCATGTGTGTAGGAAAATGTGTCCTCCACATCTAAATTAATGTGCGAGAAAATAATGTTGATATATTTCTTTAAAATACAGTATATTATTATTATTTATTTACCATCTGAAGGGTTCCTGAATTTGTTTTTAAGTAAAACTATATACTGTGATGTTAACAACATGATATCAATTTCTTTTTTTGGTAATCAATAATATTAAATTTTTATTGCGAAAAAAAATTAAATATTAATGTTTATTTTTGCTATTGTGAAAGTAAAAGATGATTCTTTTTATCATGGAGGTTCACATTTTCATAAAGGGTCTTACAACTTGAATTATCATATAGAAAGGTATTGAAATTGTTCAAAACACTACTATCTTCTGTTTGAACTAGGAAATTTAAATTATCATATTCAACTTAGGTTTTAACATTGACGGATGTTAGCATGTAATATGTCTCTCACACCTCACACACTGAATTGGAGATCCTATGTATTTTCAGCTATTGTAGTGCAAAAGTTGTTTATCTAGGAAGGTATATAGTGTACAAACTTTCTAATTGTTTCTTCTGAAATGTTTTACATGTACATATTTCATGTTACATCTGGGTACTGTAGCATTAAAGTATACAACAACAATGCATAAATCAGTTTTATTAAAAGGTACACTCTCCTCTTTGTCAGTACCCAGTTTTAATGTTATCTTTATGTTATTTCAAGATTAAAAGAAATGAAGACCATTAACATACAAGATTTAATAGTAGGAAAGGATGAAATATTTATTTTTGCATTTTAATTGAAAAAGGACTTAATTTTTGAGTGCTTAATGTTTGATAATCCAAGAAAGACACAAATGAGGCTTTTGTGTTTCAAGATTTTCCTAAATAATGTACATTAAAATTATCATGTGATGGTATGTATTTTGGGGGGATATGTTGTGTGGACTACATAGATATCTTCTCTCATTGAAATTGATTTTATTAAAGGGATGTATGAACAGAGAGTTTTTAAGCTAAACCAAGCAAATTCATTTTGAAGACTTTGCCATGTAACACTGCATGTAAACATGTAGCTTAAATTATTGAAGTAGTAAAAACTGAAATCAGTTCAATTGTCCAATGCTCCCAAAGATATAACACCTTAAGTTAAATTGCAGAATTGAAAGGCTCTCTTGAGATTTTATATTAATTTTGGTTACATCAAGATTTAACTGTTGTTAATGTAACAAATCTGGTTTTATTGAAATTATAATTTATGGTAGGATTTTTTTAACCTATTTTTGTAGGTCCATTTATTTTTATATTAAAAACTTCTGTATAGCCAATATATCAAACAAGAATTTTCTAATATCAACTGTTTATGTTTATAAAAACATGGACCACTAAATTTCAGCATTGTTCTCTTGTAGAAATAATAATGTATACTGCCACTGAGAAAATTTACAAAAATTAATTACTGATAAACCAATTCTAAAATAAAAAAGAGTGAGTGATTTTTCAAACTTATAAAATTTAAAGCAATTAAAAATCTCTATCTTCAATTTTGCAGTTTTAAAAATAGTTTTTTGCAATTTTCGAAAAATTGGGAGATATCAACGAAAATGATACCTACATCATTCCTCCCTTAAACGTCCTCGCACTGTTCAACAACAAAATTTAATCAAAAAAATTGGAGCCATTTTTTTTTCTTTTAACTTTGAAAAATCTCCGACGTGCTTTCATGTAAAGTACCCTCAAACATTAAAATATCGGTTTCAGTTCAAATTCCAGGGGCCTTGAGATCAGTAAAAACAATTGGGGAAATATCAGTTTTGAAGAAAATCGGCTAAACGATTTTATGAGCTAACCGTTGCCACAGACGGACAGACGGCGCGTTTTGCCATCAATCGATTTTGCAGTAACAGAAACAACAAAACATGGATTTTGACTACACCACGAGATAGAGGATTTTTTTTTTTTATTTTTGGTGGATGCAGGTTTATCACTTTTCGTTACCAGACCCCAGCTATAGGAGTTTTTCTGGCGAAAATTCCCCGTTTTCTGGTGCACAGTTACATAACTTTCTCTTTTACGAAATATTCGTAGGCGAGAGATAAGAAAAAATTAAAAAAATGTACTTTTGAGCGTCGATAGATGGTAACTGGCAGAGTTTGTGGCATGTCCGAATACCTAATCGATACCAAAGGAAATAGAAAACTAATACGGGAAATCTGTGCTATTGTGTAGCACCACTAGTTTTGCTGTTTCATGGCGTTAGCAGTGACACATCATGGCCGACTATTGGCAACCAGAGAATAGGTGAACTAACACGACCAAATGTTTGCATTTTTCAGTGAAAAAGGAAGCTGTTTTATGCTGTTGTATTTTTGGCGATTTCTCTAAGCATCTAAAGAAAACCTTGACACCGCTCACATAGCCAGAGGCTGCTTATGTTTCTATCAATATTTTAATGCTCTTATGAATTAGTAACGGATTAAATTTTAAATTCCCGCGCTTATCAAATACGAATTCGGAAAACACTGGCAGAGATACATTCGAAAGGGTATGATGTTCGATGTAAATATTTAAGAAAAACAATCTGAGTGTGTCCACGTCAAAAGATATTGACAATGAAAATGTCTAATGTCTTTGAAATATTCTTTATCACATAGATCCTGTAAAAAACGTATTTCAATGCAGTAAATATAACGAAGCCGTAAGGGCGTTATGTGGGAAGACCCGTACTCTTTGTGTGTGCATATGTGGGTAGTGTGGTGCGTGTGGTGAATGTGTGCCCTATCTCTCTTCTTTAAGGGAGTCTTCCTCTCATCATGGTATAGTAATTAGTTCTCATGAAACTATTAGGAGAGACATGTTCTTCGCCCTAGGGCAGCGGAGCTCAGTCCCTCCAACATGCAAGGTGTGCGGGTCTTCCTATTGCTGCCATTGCGATCACTGACGCAGTAGTTCTGTACTACTACGTTACACGCGACGGTGACGTATGATTTTAGTTTCAGTTTTTCACCACCAAAGCATTTAAAGAATTTAGAAAACCCGTGTTTTCGTATAGCTAACTTTCACTGTGCCATGTGCGTGTTCGTTGTTTCGACGCACTGTCACCGCTGCGAAATAGCTGTGTTTATAATTAAACAATTGGCTTTTTCGACGACTACTTCCTTGCATTTTCTTGCCCGAAAAAGCGGCGAATTTTCGCCAGAAAAATCTTATTTATACTGCGATTTTTCTAAGAAGCGGACTCTCAAGGAAAACTCAAATCCCATCTTGGCGATGGAATATGTCACGGCATTTCGCGTCTTTCTCAATCGTTCCGCTAGATTTCGCACGATCGCAACCGTATGAAGCAGTGCTTGCGATCATGCGACTTCTACCAACAAGACCGAGAAAAGAGACGTGAAATGCCGTGACATATTCCCATTGCGAAGATGGGATTTGAATTTCCTTGAGAGTCGCTCTTAAAAAATCGCAGTATAGGGTACGGTGACAGTGGATTAGTTTTCGACCGAAAAAATTTTGCGCACGAAACGGCTCACTGATTCTGCCAGATCG
>JAHLJT010008446.1:23253721-23335677 GCA_031308135.1 Acheta domesticus
ACTTCGCTAGAACAACCCACATGACGAACATGTAGAACTTGAAAATGATGATCCCGTGGAAGGTTCATCTCTTTCCAGTGAAACACACGTCAGTGAGTGAAAATTCATCTGGCAATGAATTTACACGAAAAGGACATAATGCGAAATCTCCTTCGGCGCGAGATAGAAAGAGTTAGTCAACTTCCGTTTGAATCTCGCGAACCGTTGAGGGGAATATACGAAACTGCAAAGCTAAAGAGTATAGAAACAGTGACTTCTGTCTTAAATGAGGTGGTGGAGACCCCAGGCAGAGATCTAGATATTCTGAAATCAATCACATTCATATATGCAACTGGATATCTAAGTATCTCAGATAATTTTGGGCCAGCCAAGAACACCGACGCCGACAGCAAAACAGAGTAAACAGCTCTGTACCCCCATGGATGAACAGAATTAGGAAACGGATAGCCGGACACCCGGCGCGAAATAATCACTCTTAGCTGAGGCATCTTCTAAATCAATGAAACACCTCTAAAGTTCAACGAAAAATATTCAAGTTGAACAAAAATCCCAAATTGAAATGAAACCAGCAGGCTAATAGGTAGTGAAAAGCTAAAAGAGAAAATTCAAGCATGGGCTCAAAGAATTAGACGTTACAAACGTAGAATAGATTTCCGTACAGAAACCGGTTGTTTGAAACAGACGCGAAGAGATTCTATCGCAATCTGACTCAAAAAAACCGAATGGCAAAGCTGTCACTCCTTCAAAAGAAGACGTCGAAGCGTTTTGGGGAGGAATCTGGGAGGAGAGCAGATCCTACAACAAAGACGCATCTGGCTTCAATCTGAAGTGATGCTGCCATGTTGAACTTGTAGAAAACAGTGGAAGATGTTCACCAAATTCTCGGAAGAGGACCTCTTCCAAGCAATTAAGAACATGGGAAAACTGGAAGTCCCCCGGATTGATAAGATCCAGATTTATTGATTAAGAAATTAACAGCAATACATTCTCATCTAGCAAAGGCTGTTAATAAACTTTTAGAAAACCCAAAGGAAATCCGGAATGGCTCACACGCGGCATCACGTATTGCTACCCAAAGCGGAAGACAGCTCTTTGGCGAAGAACTACAGGCCAATTACTTGTCTGCCAGTACTGTACAAAGTTATAACTTCAGCCATAGCTGACAAATGTACAGACATCTAGATAAGAATCATCTAATGCCAGCTGAACAAAAAGGATGCCGTAAAGGCTCTTATGGCTGTAAAAGAAATCTTGCTACTGAATAAAGTCATCTTGAATGATGTAAAGAAACGCAAACGTAATTTGAGCATGGCTGGGATGCGTGACTACCAAAAGGCTTTTGATAGTGTAACCACACGATTGGATTTTGAAGACCCTGGAGATCTATCGATTCATCCTAGACTTATTGAATTTTGCAAGGCTAGTATGAAGTCGTGGAGTACCAGGTTACTAATACACAGCGGAAAGGAAGCAGTAGAAAACCAGAAGTATTCAGATTAACAGGGGTATTTTTCAAGGAGATTCACTATCCCCTCTGCTGTTTTGCATTAGTTTGATCCCACTATCGAGACAGTTGTCGCAAGCTGACTTTGGTTTTAAAGCTCCATGGTGATGAAAGGCCAGTATCACATTTGTTTTACATGGATGATCTGAAATTGTTTGCTAAGAATGAAGCGATTCTCTCCCAAATGCTGTCTGTCGTGAATGACTTTAGCAATGACATCTGCATGAAGTTTGGTCTTGACAAGTGTGCAAAAATCAATTTAAAAAGAGGGAAACTCACAACGTCTGAGAACATTGAAATTGATACGCACACTGTGATTCAAGATCTTGAGCCAGGTAAACTTACAAATATTGGGCATTGAAGAATGTGAAACCATCTCGAATGACAGAATGAAAGAGAGAATTCGTAGGGAGTATTATAGGAGAGTGAGACTGGTCCTGCAGTCGCTCTGAATTCCAGAATAAAAAATTTCTGCAATAGGTAGTTTGGCGGTACCTGTAGCCGAATACAGTTTTGGACTAGTGGACTGGACTGAGCAGGAAATTCGCACCATGGATCGAAAACCAGAAACTGCTACAATGCATCATGTTGCCCACCCTCGAGCTGATATACATAGACTTTATTGTCCACGTAAGGAAGGAGGAAGAGGCCTCAGACAAATTGAGGCCTCCTGCACAACGCAATAGTTGGGATGGGAAAGTATGTAGTCAGCCATCAAGATGACCCTCTAATGAGGCAGGTCATGAAATCTGACCGAAGAATGGGAAACAGAGGCATTGTTAGTGTAGCTAGAAGCATTGCAAGAAAACTAGGCAAGACACGTCGAATAACACAGACACTGAACTTCTGATGCTGTTAAACATGAAGTGTGAAACACAAAAAATGTTAAAGAAATCGTGGAGAGACAACCACTCCACGGACAATACCTAAAAAGAATGGACAAGGTGCAGATCAATAAAGATCAATCATTTATGTGGCTTAAAAGGGGAAGAATGAAGCCAGAATCGGAAGCCCTTGTAAAATAGCTGCCCAAGATCAGGCCTTGAGAACACGACCATTATGATAAAGCGGTTCTCAAAATTTCCCAAGATGATAAATGCCGCATTTGCCTGGAGCAAGTAGAAACCATTGATCATATTGTCTCAGCTTGTCAATCCTAGCAAAGACGGAATACCTGAAAAGACATGACAGGGTGTGTAGCTACTCCACTGGCAGATCTGTACGCCCTCGAAGTTCCAAAACACATGCCCCAAGTGGTACGAACACTCACCAAACCGGTGACATCTGTTGGATTGTGTACGATATTGTACGACCAACAAATTCAAACTGATCGCACGATAGCGGCAAACAAACCGGATATAGTTATCCGGGATTTGGCGAAAAAATCGTGTGTTACTTATCGATGTTCTGTACCTTGCGATCCAAAACGTCGTACTAAGGAGGCAGAGAACGTCTTAAATACAAGAGTTTGGAAATCGAGATTAGCCGAATGTGGGGCGTAAAAGCACAGGTCGTCCCGATAGTTATCGGAGCTCTGGGATTTGTTCCGCAAAATTTGAGTAAGAACTTGTCTAAACTCCCAGGTAATTCAAAAGACTGGGAAGTTGCAAGAAATAGCTTTATTTGGAACAGCCCACATTTTGCGTAAAGTATTGTAGAGGCACTGATAGTCACCGGATCTGCTCCTTAGGTAGCTGTTGCAGCCTGGATGGAGTAGATTTTATATTCAGCAGAACTCTAACATCTTTAGTCGTGATGTAATGGAATAATAATAATAATAATAATAATAATAATAATAATAATAATAATAATATATCTAAATAACAAAAAATTTAAAATTAAAAAAAATTTACAGAATATTGTTATGAATTGATTTTAAAGAAAAAATATAAAATGTGAAATGGACATATAATTTTTAAAAATGACAAATGAAAATTAAATTAAATATAAATGGACTCTATTACAAATAATATTATGAAACATTAGAGTAAAGAAAACTGGAAAAATTATTATATAAAATGTGAAAATGGAAACAAATTTTGAATAACAAATGTACGTTTCTGAAGAGAGGTGAAAATAGGAAATGAATAAATATGTAACTAAAATAAATAAATGAATGAATAAATTAGGTGAGCAAACTGACATACCCCTTAAGAGGCGGCTGTGGTCCAAGCCCAGACAAGACAGCGAAAGGCGAAGGCAAAACATCAATGGAGGGAGGGGACAACGCAGGGTTTTTCGAGGAAATGGCTATTACGGGAAGGCCCAGTCCGGGTGTAGGAAAAGAGGCAGGCAGAGGGGTTAATGTGCTTTGAAAGCAGACAGTGCAGGAGAGGGGAGAGAGAAGGAATCTGTTCATTCAAATAGTGTGTTGGGGATTGTTTAATAAATTATTAATGTGTATTGCTTCTAATTTAAGTCTTGTGTGTATCTGTTTTCAATTTCTGAAATTTTGACGTCAGTGTCCGCCATTAAAACGAGTGTCCTTGTTCTAATAGATGTTTGGCAAAGTGTGAATGTGTGGTTTTTGTGGTGAGAGCTTGTATGTGTTCTTGCTCCTTTGTTTAAAGGATCTTCCGGTTTGGCCTAATCTATTTTAGCATTGCAAATACCACAGGAAATGAGTACACCCCACTGATAGAGGCTGGGGATCGGACTTTGCTCTTGTGGTGAGAGAGGTAGAGTTTGGTTGTAGAGTAGCAGGTTGCAGAGCAAGGACCAGCCGAGGCAAGAATTGGAGCACTCGACCCATGAGGCAGAGGAGACTTAGGGAGATCGAGCAATTCAGAAAGAAGGAGATTTGTATGATGAGGAGAGGTTTTGTGGTGTGAAGACAGTGAGGTGAGCTGAGTCAGTGAGAGGGTTGTACGTTGTAGTTGAGAAGTGTGAGAGAACTAAGCTCATTAGTGGTCTTTGAGAGTTTAGAGATGAGAATGATTCTCAGAGAAGGAGAGTGCTAATAGACAGTTACTCTTGTGAAGTCTTGAGTGTGTGTGGTGTGAGACAGTGGCTGATGTGCACATGTGAATTGTTTCAATTGTTTTGATGTGTTAAGGGAATAGATCTGGTTTTGTGTGTTCTGGGAGTTGAAGTTATAAAGAGTTTTTCAATAAGGCAATAAGTTGTTGTACTATATTGGTAGCTACTTGTTTAATCGTAGAATTTCTGTCCGATGTTCTGGGGGGAGAGAGGATCTAGAATAATCGTGACCATACTATGGAATGCTCGTGTTTGTGGAGAGGGTGGATGTTGTGAAGTGTTATGAATGACTGTGTCGGTGTGTGTAGGTTTCCTGTTATATGTCAAAAACGTGTCTGTCATTCACTAAAGTGATGGATAGGTCTAGAAAGTTAAGGGTTCTGTTCTCATTTTCCTTCTCTACTGTAAATTGTATATTAGAATGTATAGAAATTAAGGAAGTCAGTGAAGTTCTTCAGTTGTCTGTAAGTGCCGGTCCAAAGTACTATGATGTCATCTACGTATCTATACAATAGGTACATTTTTTAACTGAGGGTGTCCAGAATCAAAAACTTGTTTTCTAGGGTCATAAAAAATGTCTGCTAGTAGTGGGGAAAGTTGGGACCCCATAGGTAGGCCCGACGTTTGAGTGAAAAATGCATCGTCAAATTTAAAGTAATTTAGTAAAGTAAAGTAAACAGAGAGATATCAAGTTGTACAGCTCATTTTCTATAGGAATTGGACTCAAAAGAGTGTCAGGATGTCCCGTAGAATATGTTTGCATTCCGTGGTCGGAATGCTCGAAAAAGGTTCGTCACGTCTAAGGAAATAAGTTTGCCATTAGGTGGGCACAACTACGTGTTTGATCTGCTCTATTAGAATGATACTGTTGTTGATAGTGTGAGAAGGAGAGAATTTGATGTGTGTGGCAAAAATTGGTTGAGTTTCTGTGCGAGTCTGTGTGTAATGGAATTGGTGCATCAAACCTTCTACACCGATAAGACCTGTCATTTCATACACCAATTCCATTACACACAGACTCGCACAGAAAACTCAACCAAGTTTTGCTGATAAATTCCATTTTTTTTATAAATTTCGTATTTAATTAATACGAATTTATATAACAATTAGTGTTACACATTTCTTACTTTTTAGTACAATTTCTAAACATTATAATACATATATGTACATATTTTACTAATTTTTAGTGTATAGTATCGAGCCCTAGTAATGATAGAACGGAAATATTAATTTAGAATTCTAAAGAACACTGAAACCTCGTTCTAAATGCCAATTTCTTTAAAAAATTTAGAGCCGTTTTTAAGAAAATGGCGTTTACCGCTACTAAAAATGCAAAAATTGAAGCTCATTTTCGCAGACAATTTTGAGTTTTCGAGAAAGTTCATTTAAAGTCATTTGAAGCACTCACCACTCACAAATACAATAGTGTTCACAAATTGCTGGTAATGTGCGGTTATGTAATAATTAAAGGTGTGAAAATCTTTTTAAAAAATACATATGTGTAATTTTTGAAAAAAAACGAAAAAAATACCCAAATTGAACATGACGTCATATTAAAGAGTGCAATTAGCATTATCCGTTCGAAAAGTTTGAAGAAAAAATTTGGAGCCGTTTATGAGAAAAATGGCGTTTGACCGTTTCTGAAAATGCGGGAAATATTGAACTAGTTTTCACAAAAAAACGGTTGAGTTGTCAATGAAACTTTGTATGATATTATTTAAAGCACATGTACTCATAAACATAAAAATCAAAAAAATCTCCGCTAAGGTAACATATAAGGACGCGTGAGAGACAAAGTCAAAAAAATTCAGTTTTGTAATTTTTGAAAAACAACAAAAGAATAGAGCAATATGACGGTTATGCCATCTCACAGAGTGCATTAGGAACTATTCCTACCAAACATTCAAAGAAAAAATATGGACCTTTTTTAGAAAATCTTGTTTATGTAATTTTTTTAATTGCACATATTGCAAGCCATATTGCACGAAAAATACTAAAATTATCAACAAAAAAGTACATGACCTCAATTAAAAGAATCCCTGGAGAGCAAATTTTATTGGAGGAAAATCTTATTTAATTTTGTAGTTTTAGGAAGAGGCCGAAAAAAATTCAAACTTTGCCAATTTTCGAAAAATTCAGAGTTACCGTGAAAATCGGACTTATGCCACCTTAATAAGTGCATTTTATCTATTCTTACAGAAATTTAAAGAAAACATTTTGGAGCCGTTTTGAAAAAAAAATTGAAAATGTCGGGGCTTCATGTAAAGTACCCCCAAATTTAATAGAATCTTATTCCAAATCTCAATGCTTTGGCTCAAGCCAGATCGACAGGGGTTTCATCAATTTGAAAAAGTCCTTAATATAGTTTAGGCGCTAGCAGTGTTCACAGACAGACGGACGGTCAGACGGACGTTTTGTTTCAATTGGTTTTTCGGTATCAAGGACCACAAAACAGGGATTCTGGGTACAACACGTGTTAGGAGATTTTTTTCTTAATTTAGCAACTGGTTGTATCCACTTTTTCGTTATCAAGGCCCCGCAATGAACATTTTTCTGCCAAAAATTCGCCGTTTTTTCGCGCAGCATTACATAACTTTCCCCATACTTCATATATTACTCCGTATTAAAGTAGCGTTTATTGTCAATACAATTTTTTACCGATGGTAGTTTGGCACTATATAATACGTATATGCATTGGTTGGTTGGAATGTTCAAGGTTGTTTAGACCTTTCTTGCGGCATTTATAAGAGTTTAAGGGTTGTCCTCTTTTGTGTGACTGACACATCTCCCTTGTATCATTTATACTATCGTTGCTTCAACTATTGTAACCTACATCTAACTAAAAAATTACGTCACAGGCGACTCTGTCGCGGTCCTAGTTGCTTTTATCTTAAAACTAATTCTCTAATCTAATACCTGATATGGCCTAACACTAAGCACAGCCGTCACTGTCACTTCCTTGATGTGTACTTATATTAACACTATTTACTTTATACTGCTGGCTCCGAGTGGAGGCGCGGGAGTCATCAGGTGCGGATTGCTCTCCCCAGACAATCGGGCTTGGGCCGGGGCGGCCCCGCCAGGCACCGCTTTTTTATTTACATACACGGCGGTACTCGGCAGGGATCAGGTCTACTTGGGCTGTGTGCTACTAGTAGATGGGGGCACTACCATCGATCGCTTCGGTGATTATGCGCTCTCTTGTGAAGTACATACGTGTACAGGAAAGTAACAAAATCCTCAAACACGTCGTGTAGCCACGATCCATGTTTTGTTGGTTCGTGTTACCAAAAATCAATTGACGGCAAAAACGTCCGTCCGCCTCATTTAAAACGGAATTCGCTGTTTCTTATCACTCTCTTAGCTTTAGCATTTTCATAAATTCTCCTCAACGGTGCACGAGATTCGAATGGAAGTAGACGAACTCGTTCTATCTCGCGTCGGAGGAGGTCCCGCATCATGTCCTTATCGTGTGACTCATGGCCAGATGAATTTTCAACACTGACGGATGTTTCATTTGGAAGAGATGAACCTCAAGAGGACCATCGTTTTTCAGGGAATTAGATGGTTTTAAATGTCTGTGGATAGTTCGATCGAAGAACATACTCCGCGTTTCTCTGGATGTCGAAAGTTGTTCTTCTGTGGGTTTTCCACTGCTGAGTATGTATCGTCGTTGACTGGCAAGCTTCTTCGAGTCTAGGGTAGGTCTCATATCTGGGTTTCGCAATCTCCATACCTTACAAACTTCTATTTCTGAGCCCCCATTTTTCGCTTTTGCATTGTAAAAGCACCACATCACTTCCTTTAATTCATTCCAGGTCCATCTCTGACGATGGCTTCCAGCTACTGCCGACTCTGGGTCCCTGGGATAACATCCGTTGGATGGCCAAATGTCGACAAGGTGACATTAGCTCGGTTTCTGATCAGGTATGGGACATGGTAGAACAAGGCACGTTAAGATTCATTACATTTCTTATTCTATCTATTCTGCTCATTGGTTTCAAGTGAAGATTTCCAGGACGCAAATTGGAGTTCACAGATGACACTTAACCCTTGTTTCTTCCGTTACTGCGACCCACAGTGGCCTCGGGACATCCCCCGCAGTGCGCAGCAAGGGGTCCCTCCGATTGCCAGTTGGCATTTTACTAACCCTACGGGATTTTCACTGCCTGCTGAAGGCAGCCTCCTTCGCTGGCTAATGCAAGGTTCGGGCCTCCACTCTAATCAGTGGCCTGGTGTGCCATCCCAGTTTCTTTATTGTACCCTCCATGGGCTGATAACAGGAAGTCCAAAGGTTCATGACCCTTCCTCTCTATTTACTTCCCACTCTCCTCAAAATGGAGTACTTCTTTGTCGGACCCCTCACCTTCAACCTATTCAGCAAGGGAGGCCCTACTAGTAGCTAGGCTACCACTGACATAGCTCTCAGGCTCATGGGGGTACTCAAGCTCCACCACCACCTGCAAGGTTCGTGTACATCCTAGGTGGAGTTGTTGTTGTTGTTGTTGTTGTTATTATTATTGTTCTTGTTGTTGTAGTACTATTATTTATGTATTGAACTGTATTACTGCAATACATTTGGAGTAAATTATCAAAGTTCATTTGAAATTACAGCCTTACATTGGCGTACAATTTACAACGAATTAACGCTTAGATAGAGTATAGTATTCTAGAGCACAAGAAGGAAGTGCGCGTCGGTTTGCGTTGCCTGTGTTGCAGCCAGCAGGCGATATTAGTCGATACTTAATGGCATCTGTTGTGCGACTGCTTGCGAAGGAAACGAGAGGTCGAACTTAGATATCTATGTGCCGAATGTTGAATATCAGAAATATCGCGGTAAATTTGGAACTTTAGATTAGATGGCACAAATTTAAATTTAAATTGGGAGTGTATTTGCAACGTTATTGGAGAAAGAAAGTGTTTTCGTCATGTTTTACGAATGTTTGGAAAATATGTTCTAGGTATCGTGTGTACTAATGACAAATCATTTCTGATAACACGTTTAAAATTGGTTGCCGGTGTGTAAAAGAAATGTGTTCGTTAAACCCATTATGGATGAGAATGTGCACATGCTATTAGCCAAACAAATGGAGGTAAAAACATATATTTAAGAAGTTGGTGGTGCCCATGTTTATACCAATGATATATATGATATAGATGGCACACGTATATACTCTATGGATAGAGCAAAGTGAAGCCAACTGCCCCGGCGGTCGCCATGACAGTTGTTGGCAAAACATACTCTAGCGCATGTGCTATCGTTGTGGTATAGGTACTTTTTTTTGCCAATATTTCGAGATTTTCTGTTGTGCAGTTTGCGCGAGAGCATTCATAAGCATGCCTGTTTCATGTGCTGCGTACAACTGCACTAACAGATTCAAAAAGGATCTGGAATTACTTTTCATAGGTAAGTACTAAAGATACGATTTGAAACTTCGACTCTGAAATACTATTTGAGTTTTTGTTAGAGTATGCTACAAAAGTGACATCATTGTATTTTTAACCTTGATTTTTTTAGCTTTCCTGTGAAAAACAACGATCTTCTGAAGAAGTGGATTGTGTCAATGAAGAGGAAGAATTGGACACCAACTCCGAGTGAGAGGTTATGTTCAGAACATTTTGAACCTTCGTGCTTTAGGTAAAATTCTTATTTTGATACCATTGGTTGATCAACGCCCTCTAGAAAGAGGGCGTTGGTTTGATACACCTTAGAACATTGTGTTATACATATTTTATCAATACTTTTATATTTATTACACTTTTTGTATAATTACAGGTTGTGCAATGATAGAAGGTACTTGAAGGAAGGTAACATTCCTTCAAGATTTGATTTCCCACACCATCTGAAGGAACGTGAGGTAAAACCTCGCCCAATTCTGAAGCGAGTTGTACCTGAGCAGTGTTCCCAAGAAGAGGAGTGTAGTGAAGTGCCTCTAAATAATGAAAATTGTGGTAATTGAAACCAATGAGCAGTGTAGTCCTTCCAAAAAACTTAAGGTTCTGGAAGAAAGGTACAGTGAATTAAAAAGGAAACTGAAGATAATGCAACAGAAAGTAAGAAGGAGAAACAGCAATATTTCCAGACTGCAAGAGACCATCGCAGATTTAGAACAGCGTATTTGCCCTTCTGCAGTGCCCATGTTCAGAAATGTATTTGCTGGTGTTTTAAAGGAATTGATAGAACAAAGTGGCCAGAACTATACAGAGTCTGCAAAGAAGTTTGCACTCACGCTTCATTTTCAGAAACTCAATACAGGAGTAACTGCTCTGTTAATAAGTTACCATCCACAAAAGTACTGCAAGCTCTAAAAATTAATGTACTGCATAGAGTGATGGACATGAATGTCATGAACATCTTTTTACTGCGGTTGATTTTGGGGAGGAAAGTCACTACTCCTTACTGATAAAAACTATTGTAGATATATATTTTAATGTTCGGATGAACTTCATTGCCAAAAAGCAGTCCCTAAATATAAGAGGCAAACATGTACGCCAAACTCTGAAAAAGTAATTACTTTTAGAGGTCAGTAAAAAATTACCTTGCAAATAAAAGCTTGTTTTTTACACTGTATGAAATGTATTTACTCTCCTTCCTAGTAGTTCCTAATAATATTTTCCTTTTAATGTATGTTCTCTTTCAGTCAGAATGACAATCATCAAGCAAAGAATTACTATTTACCATTTAGTTTCTTATATATCAAAAGTTTTCGATGTGTTTAGAAAGCAGAAATGTGCAGTTTTATTCTGCCTTATGGATGCATAAAATAGCATAACCTTTTCATGAAAGCCTTTTGCCAACAACTGTCATGGCTGCCACGCGCAGTCTTGGCTTCAAATATGGCGGGCCAATGAGCGATCTTTATCTTATATATCTTTGGTTTATACGGGATATCAGCGTCTTTGGTCCCTAGAATTTTCAATATGGCGGACATTCGGTATCGCCAACTTCGAAAACGTGCATCAAGCTAGGCTTTGGCGCCACATTCAAATACACGAAATTTGTCGACGGTAAACTTCTCTCATTATAACGTTAAGTTTAATCCACCGAAGGTTTTTGATATCTTAAAATATTAATCTTTTATATTATTAATTATTTTGATAATTTTTTAATAATAACTAAGACACCTGTTCTAAGGCCTTCTTCCAAACAGTTCTGGCCTTTTCCTTTCCCTGACCAGGTCCTGAAACGACATTCTTAACAAAGTATCCCTTTGCCTGTGACCACACATATTCAGTTGAATTGAACATGCTGTGATACGGGGAGCCTCAAAACTTTATGCCCTTCAGCTCTCAGCATTTCATCAACTACATACCTGTGGGTAATTTTAAACAAATTAACACATTAACTGCTTAAAGAATTTTAATATGAATATTGTCAGAGACGAAAATTGAAATGCAAGTGTACTAACATACTGAATTTTTGATCTGATAGTAAATGTGTATTTTTAAAATTTTCACATTTTACAGAAAATCTTAGCAGTATTCATTTTATTTTACTTATGATACCAATAATTTTGATCTGCTCGTTTGTTTTCTGGCCAGCCATAACAATAAATCTTTGTTATCACTGTGCACTAAACGCACTCCTTTCTGGGTCAGCAGTGACTGACCAATTTAAAAAATTTGCAATAATTTTCTAGGGTCATGCACCACAATCAGAATATACTCAATTACAAGTACAGTTTATAAGATAGTTATTAAATAGCATGAAGGGCATCATTGAAGACATGGGTAATGTCATGGTTGATGAGGGTGGGTCAGAAGAAAATGATAAATATTAGTTTTAAGGCCACAGCAAAGTGACTTAATTTATTTGTCAAAATAATAGCAACATATTAACCCTTTGTTTCTCAAGTCAAATATTTTTTCAAGTTTTACTGACTGAATACATTTTAAATCCACAATTTTTTTCAAAACAAATATCCATTTTTATGTATTTTTATTAATTAAGTTATAATTATAGGGATTGAGGATATAGTTGTTCGTATTTGCAAGTACTTGATGAAAGTAATTTTTATTTTAATTCAAAAATATACATATATTCAATATATTTTGTTTATTATTTTCAAATGCGAACTTTACTTGATAACAGACTCTTCAAACCCTAAATCATTTAATGGGGGAGGTTTTAAATATTTGGTTGTAATTTCAAAAATAGTTGTAGTGATGCTAGTGTTAAAAAATATTTTGTAAAGCAATACAAGTGCAATTTTTCTATTTCCCTGACACTAAGTTTTGAACTATTTTATATATTAATTATGTAAAAAACAAACTGCTAAGTATTATTTAATGATTAATAAAAGTATAACAAACATTTTTTTGTCATTTGCTGTTTGCATGTTATATAATAACTGACAGAATTTTTTTTTTTAACCATCAAAAACTCAACAAAAAAAGAAATAAATAAAATAAAAAACAAAACACATATGGTGTGTGTATATATTGTACCCACTCAGGAAACATAGGTTTAATATTACATAATATGGTGTGTGTATATATTGTACCCACTCAGGAAACATAGGTTTAATATTACATAATATATTATTTAATATAATATAGGCTATTAGGTAAAAATTACTATCTTACAATTAAAACAGTAATATATTTCCATTGAACACAAGAGTACCAGAGTATATAAACAGTAATTGTATGTTCAAAACAATATAAATTGATCACAATTTATTGTAAAATAAGATAATGCTTGGTCAAATTGTGTGTTCATACATGGCTTGAAACAATTGTCTGAAGACATGGGGGAAAAAACGATGAAAGTTACATTTTCAATGTTTATTTGAGATTTTTATGAGATATTTAAATTTTAAAGTTGATAAACCCTTTATGGATGATATTTAATAAATTATGAAAAAAACATTGCTATGAAAAACAATTTAAGTGTTCTAACAGTGTTTTTATTATATTTCATAATTTTCTTTATTACAACAATGGAGTAAAGATAGCAATGGGCTTTTAATGAAAACAAAACATTGGGAATATTGATGAATGACCATCTTATTCTTATTTCTGAACAAAAGTACTGAAACTTTAGACTCACAGAAAACAACAAAAAAGAAAATTTAAAAAGTCCTAATTGTTTCTAGAGTAATGGAAAGTTTGTCTTGTATGAGATTGTATCATTATCTTCTGAAGTTCATTTCTTCTTTGCACTTTCAATTAATTCTGGATTGTTCTTCATATTTATCCACTTACACTTAATTACAACCAAAAAATTAATAATCAGTTTACCTACCAATAAACAAATTCTTAGAAATGAATTAATGGACACTCATCAGTTTTTTCAAAAAATACTGGGACAAATTGGTCTTTCACTTTCCCACTCATTTTCAAATGTGAATATCTCTGGACTTTTCAAGTTTTATGTGATTCTGATTGTACAAAAAGATACTTCATCTACTGATCTAACAGATGCATCATAATCTCAAATTCATAAAAATTGGAGTTTCATCATTATTCCCCACATCTTCAAATATTATTATTGTCATTATTATTACTTTCATTATAATAATTCTTTTTATCCCTATTATTTTTACTATTGTTATTGTTATTATTTTGAATAACGTTCTTTCAATCACGTACCTTCTGTTTTCCTTCATTTTAAAATTAGTTTACATGTACAATTGTATGCTCTTTTTTCCATTTTGTTGTTGGCAGTTTCTCTGCTTCCCATGAGCGATAAGATGCATTATCCATCCACAATTATGGAAGAACCGAGTTCATGAATTGAATTCAAACCTGGAATCAATTGATTCTTCACCCATGACTCAAAAATATTGCTGTTCATTGCTCCATGATAATCTTGCCCAGTTTCCAAATCAGAAGCAAATAGTAGAGCAGCACCTGTCAATTCACTTCTTACATTATATAATTCTCACCAAATTTTCTTTTCTTTTATACCATTTCTCACCTGGCACGAAGCCTGCTCTAGTGCCTACATGATCCACCAAAAGCCTTCTTCCCTCTGCAGGTCTCCTAACAATTCCTTCATTGCTGCCTCGTTTCATCCAACAATATGTAGATGATCCTGAAGAAAACATTAACAAAAAATTCAGTTAATATAAATTATGTTCAACAAATAAATGTATTTAAATTGTTGACCTAAGCTATTTGTATTTAATTTCAAATACATGATTCACCATTCATGTATATCCACGTCTCATCTAAGAAAACCACTGGTTTTGGTTTTCACAGTCTTTAATTTCCTTGTAGGCTGACAAAAATAACGCTTCTTCATAATTACATCATATTTTTCCCTACAAACAGCATACTGATCTCCCTTTTTTCCACACAAAATCCATTTCCTTCAATATTCTATAAAGAGAAGTTTATGAACCTTGAAAAAAATATGTATCATTATTTTCATTTACATGCTCCAAAATTTCTTTTCCAGACAGAACTCTCCCAATCAAAAAGTTTCTTAATATAATATTTTACTTGATAGCTACATCTGACTCAAAGTACAAATATACTGTACACTTGTACATTGAACATTACCTTCATGAGATTTTCAATAGATGAATCTTGCAATTGCCTCTTTTCCAAAATCATCTATCGGATCTCTTACAAGACGTCTTATTTTTTTTTCTCTGTGGGGTCAATACAGGTTTTCCTGCCTCATAATCTTTCAGTACTGACTATTGAAAGAATACTGTGAAGTGAACACAGTATCATTATAGTTGTACTATAACTTTCCTTTGTAATGTTAATTTATTCACATGTGGCTTTAATACTAGTTCAAACAAGATGAATTGAAATATGTTCAATTCCCATGTAAACAAAAGTTCACAATGACAGATTTTAACAAAGATCTACAAATTGCATGCACTTGGTAAAGCAAAATTCTCGTCATTGTTACAAAAATGAATGTTTTATTATATATCATAATCATCTTACCACAAATAAATATGCCACTTCACATGTAAGTTCGGAATCTGTCTTTTTCACCTATTCTCTTTCACTTTCAGATTTCCAAATACAGTAATAATATTGTATCTTGCTATACTATTTAATATTCGTAATTTACCACAATTTTTGTGCACAACTTTAACATGCTTATCTTGCTATACTATTTAATATTCGTAATTTACCACAATTTTTTGTGCACAACTTTAACATGCTTATCTGGCATTGTGTCAATTGCTTGGTTTAAATTACAAAAATAATAATGTGAAAAAAATCACACAAAAACGCCAAAATTGCCAATAAATTCATTGCTCACATCCACTAAATATACTTAAACACTTCTTATTCAAAATCTGTCTGAGAGCACTGATATTCGAAATAGTCCTTATGTTGGTAGAAACAAAAAGTAATGTAAATGATGCCAACTTAATTTAAACAAATGGTTAAATAGGATGTATGTGCCAACACCTGGGGAGATTCAGTGACAGTTGACTCCTCTGAATTGGACCTTTATTAAACTTAAGGAGTAATGAAAAGTCCCTAAACCAATGTCATTAGAATGGCGGATGAAATATGTGAAGTTGGTATGATCCATTTTCTCTCGGGCCATTTGAGCCTGAAAACTCGTATATGAGGAATATTTATTGGAAATAATTTGTCTTTCATGTAACTGATAAAGGGAAAATTTTACCTGAATTAAAATTGTGTGCATATTATCTAAAACTCAAAATCTTTTAACCGTAACACAAGCAACTTGAGGATGCACTTACAAAATTATCATGCTCATTAAATCAGTAAAACCATTTCTGATGCTATTGCAGAATTGTAATACTGGATCTTCAGCTACCTGATGTTGTAGAAGGACAAAGTGTCCAAAGACTAATAGTTACATTCCACTCTCCATGTGAAATTCCCAGTAAAACTAAACTTGAAGGAGAGCTAATTTCAAGAATTATGATAATTTTAAAAAGAGTGTTTAGTCTTTGGTATCGTGTCATCAAAGTGAAATGGGTGTAAGTGTTGAAGAATGGAATTCTGCCAACAGGGAATCCTTTATAACCATTTCTGTGCATTTTCAACAGTCATTTAATCCAGTAATAGAAACAAAAGTGTTGAGTACTTTACACTGGTTCAGAATGAATATTGCACAGTGGGAAAACCTATTTGGAGCCAATTCCACGTCAAATCGCACAAAAAAGACCCAAAATTTGACCTTCATATTTTTATTTATTTTCTAATTTTTTCTATTTGTTATATGGATCAAATAAGTGAACACGTGTATTTTTATTTTTTCTAACTTTATTATTTTCGGAAATATTGTATAATGAAATTTGCTAAAAATGACGCGCATCACTAACTTAAAAATATATATATTTGAATACACCGATATAGAAATTCCGTTCAAATTCCATTTGAAACTTAAAAACATGTTTAATTTTTAAGATTTTGCAAAATATTTATTTTTTTAATTTCAATTTTTTTTCAAAAGTGAAATTTTGAAAATTGAATATTTTTGTAAACTCGATGAGCTAAAAATTTTAAAAAAATATTTATAAACGCTCTAAAGTATTGATAATAAGTCCAGAAAATATCAAAGTGGGATCTCAGTAACTTTAAAGATATTAATATTTTACGAACCAGTGTGTAATAGATTGCTGCAATAGACACGTTTGCGTTACTGGTCGTCGGTTTCTTGGGATGAAGCAGTAATTTAAGTACTTCTTGAGGTGGTGAAATTTCATGATTGAATTTATAAATAATAATATTTATGTGTATTAATATATATAAATAATATTAATATATTTATAAATAATTAATAAATTTATAAATAATCAAATGAAGGATTCTTGACTCAGGTTCTGACAGACATTTTGAAATTTTCTGGTCCCTCACTACTCACTTTAATTACAAGTACTTGCATACCATAGAATTCCTGGATTTTCGTCACAATGCACAGATTTAATCCCTTACCGAATTTACTTCAGTTCTGGAAAAAATTCCATTTTCTTCAGCCAATGTTTTAGACACTTTTATCATGCGTTCGGTTGCTGCAAAAAGTCGTTTAATTTTATTGTATGTCCAACTTTCAAAAATTGTCAAAATTTAAATTTTCAACGTCATGTCATCTGTTCAGTGAAAGTAATCGATAAGTTACTAAATAGGATCTTTGTCTGATTTTTCAATGGACATCGAAGGATCTTCAATGTTAAAAAAATTTATCTGTGTTGGCACTTTGTACTTTCTAAAATTTCTCATGGGGATGCCATTTTGTTCCAATTTTCTTTTCTTGGCGGGGGTTTCTCCTATTGCAATTAAACTCATGTTTATCTTCTCTTTATTCATTTCGCAGACACTTGACGAACTATCTGAAGAGCTTATATTGTCATTTCCTTGATTTCCACTTTTTTCACTGGACGTTTCATTACTTTCGTTAATGCCACGGGAGCCACTGATCTCGATTCTATCTTCATTAAGAAAAGGCAGTTTTGGAAGCTGATTCATTTTCTTCTGAAATGAATCACAAATTCACCAATCTAATGACTCCTGTAAATTCACCAGCAAATCGTGGTTTACGCGTCTTGGAAATTTTCTTTTTTAAAAATCGTGATCAGAAAGTTTAAATGGATTGAAACATCTATCTCATACACTGATCGCCACTCATGTTGCACAATGTACATACAATTCACAGAACAAATACTAGCTCTCTTGTCATCATAAGTATTGCGTATTGCGACTAATGTTGAGAAAATTTTACCATGTCCCTTGACAAGTGGTCGATTGTATTTCAAGAGCAATGTCAGGATGGCACCCCTTTCCCAGGACGCAAACTTTTTTCTTGCTCTGTTTTGTAGAAAATTTAACAAGAAATATGCCTTTTTTTTCAAATTCTAATCTGAGAGAGATCATAAAGAAATTTTCGTTTTTTAATATAATTACAATTTTTTTAATGAAATATTTATTTTTTGAGAAAGTAATTTACAGATGAATAAAATACACATATCAAAAAATTAAACGAAACAAACCAGTAATTTTTGTGTTAAGTACATTCAGAGTGTCAATTAATCATATTTTGCAAAGTACGCGAAAATTTCAAAATTTAATATAGACAAAACTACACAAATAAACAATTTTCAGGTAAATAAACAAACACGTGCCTCTTTTTTGATGTCCAGAATGAATGCCATATATTCGTGTCATTTTTTTTAAATAGTCATGTCAATTCGAGTGCGATTTGGCGTGGAATGGCTCGTATTTCAATTCGTTTCGCTCTCACCCATAAGAACATAGATGACCCACAAGTCACCCACGATGTTACCCACAAAAATATGTATGACAGTGTCATACATTCTGGGGGCAGAGTGAACATCTGAAATACTAATAACTCTTGAAATCCTTATCAGGCAGACAGTCATTCTTTTTTTAGTTCTTCAGCACTTGCATCCAAGACTGGCTGAAAACAATTCATTAGTGCATGGGTAGGCAGAGCGCGCCCTCATACTTGCAACTGATTTTCTTAGAACTGTATATGTGGAGTGCCCACTTTTTTTCTTTTTGTGTTTTATAGAAAATTGAACAAGGAACACGCCTATATTTTTTTCAAATTTTTATCTCATCGAGTTTATATAGAAATTTTACTTTTTTTGAAAAAAATACATTTTATAAAATGAAAAAAATATTTTTTGAAAAATTTATTTACAGAGGAAAGCAATACGCATTCCAAAGTATTAAATGACAGAAACCAGAAATTTTTATATTTGGTACATTCGGAGAAATAATTGATCTTATTTTGTGAAGTACCTGTCAATTTCAAAATTTAATATAGCCATAACTACACAAATAATCAATTTTCAGGGAAATAAAAAATATGTGTCTCTTTTTTGGATGTCCAGATTTAAGAAAAAAATATCGTGCATTTAAAAAAATGTCGTGTCAACTCTTGTGCGATTTGACGTGGAATGGCTCTTTGATGGATTTTTTTCTGGGTGGAATATAAAACTGGAGACTGTAACTGCTGTCATCACTGCTACCATAAAAAAAGAAATATTGATGGCTCTGGCAAAGGACTAACATTAGTCCCATGTCTTTTGCATAGTTTACAGGTATAGTAAACAAGACATCACTTTTGTAATATTGTTCATGAACAAAATAAGATTTTTATTTACAGTTGGTTCACAGAAAGTGTAACACATGAAATATTGTTATGCAATTTCAATCTAATGTGGAAATATTAATTGTTGTGTACAGTGTGTATTCTATCCCTAAACAGATTTCTTCATTTTACAACTGGTAGTTATACATTTCTAATGTCATTTAATAAAATATGTTTATTTTATGTGTGAGGAATAACAATTAAAATTAATATCCGTTTCTAAAACTTATTACAGTGTTGTATAAAAGTACAATGTAGGATTTCCTATAATATTGAATTGTGTGATTTTTCTGTAATTTTAGAATCAAAATTAATTCACATACTTTGTTTGTAACAGCTCTGAAATATTGTTCCATGCTGTTCATTGAAAGCAGTGTGTTTAATACCCTAATTCATTTGTAATGCGAGTTTACTAAATCATATAAATTCTGCTCAACTCGAATTTGCATTTGTTGCATTTTCTATGCATACCAACTGACATTTAACCAATTAACAAGTCTAGTATTAAAATATGGGAATGCTTCTTATATTATATAGATGCATTTTTGTGTTTGTTTTTAAATATTAAGAATGTCTAATGAATATTTTTTATTATTACTGCAATAACAAACATCTTCATAAGATCACCAAAAATTCAACTTAGTAGAAACTAGCCAGTAGAAATGCCCTAAAAATAAAATACTAACTTTGAGAGGATTAAAAATGATGTGCAGAGAAATGTGTACAAAACAGTAGTGCTGTTTTAAAATTTGTTTTCTGCTTACTAGACAGAATTTGGAACCCCCAATGTTGGGATCTACCAACTGGGATCTCTTTGAATGTAGCAGTCTTGTATTTCATTTCTAACTATATGTATTTAGATATGTATTCATATCTAAATGTATTTCATTTCTAAATATATTATGGTGCTTTTTTCTTTATTGAACATTTTTAAGCCTGTAATTTTCTTTACATTCAAAATCTCAAGTTTTTAATATTAATATTATTTTTTGTTGTTTGCAGATATGCACAAATGCTTGTTTTGAACAGCCAGAAGTGGTAAATATTTTTTATAAATGTAGATGTTGAACTTATATCTCATAATAATACTTCTAATGCAATACTGTGATGAGCCAACCATTTCACCACCATGTGGCTTCGAGCTCCAACGAGGAAGAAAACAACGAACGGGCTACGAATTGGAAAACATGTTGACACCTCTCTGGAAACTTCCAGAAGATTTTCGCCATTACCATGGCGATATATAAGGACCGCTCAAGCTCCTGAGAGCAGTTCAGACGACAGCCACGCCAGAGTTCAGACGACAGCCACGCCAGGAGGCGGTTCCGGCGAGAGCCACGCCGGAGGCCCATACGAAACTACCACGAGAAGCCGAGCAGAAGAAGATGACGTCAGCGACGAGCCCTACTCCGCCACCGCTTCTGAGAGAGCACTGGGTGAATAGTGGAACGATATGGTAAGAAGACGCCGTCGTCGAACTCGACTCCCCGCCTCGTCTTCCTACGTGTTCTCATCTCTCTCCTTTCCCGTCTCTTTTCCATCTCTCTCTAGTAATCACATAATGCAGTAAATAAACATTAGTATTTGAACTCGTGGACATTTTGGCTCATCAGATCCCCTTTCCCCCTTCAATTCATTAACAACCATAACAACCACCGATAACAACAACAATCATCACATCATCTTCATTTCCCATCACCCTTCCTTCACCTCACTGGGAATACGCTGTAACCGATCAGCTTCCGGAGAGGCGTAGGAAGAGGACGTCACAATACTAAGAATCCAAGAGCAAATGATGCACGATTATTGTGTGCTAATTTGATATTTTGGAACTATCATTACTATAAAAAGTAACAATGTTGCAGTTAGAAGAAAATACTCTGAGAATAGATTATCCTCATGTTTGGACATTGACATACATAATATTGGAACAACTTCTAATGAGAAAAAAACATTATTATTTCAATTCTGAATACAGCTGATATTATTGAAAGAGATGGATTTGTGTTGACTTAACGAGGATGGAAAATTATGGAAGACCTAGTTATGGTAATACAACCTTTAAAAGTAAGTTAAGTCATCAGCTTGATCATATTAGTTAACTATTCAGTACTTTTGATGTTATGCCTAGTGCTTATACCAAGATGAAGAATCATTGAAAAATTATTCTATTCGTAGGTACCTACATTATTTTGTTTAAGCCTGTGACATTGTTTTATTTATTGAAGTTTATTACCTTTTGCACAGTTTGGGGCAGAAAGATGATAAGCCACACCAGTTTTCCACTGTGGCAACTGTGGACAAGCGTCCTGCTATTCGTAATTGTTAAGATCTCGATTTTGGAGAAAGTGGTTTATCTGGTTACTATATGTCACGTTTATTTTTATGAAAGATTAACATTTATGAATATAAGGTGGGTTGTTGAAGGTGTTAAAGCTTTCCTTGATATGACCTCAAGTCTTTCGTTCGCATAAACTAGTAACATTTTATCATGTTTTTCTCATTATTTAAAATTTCATGAATTTTGCATTATAGAAACCAACATTCATTTGTAACTGCTTGTAACGTGAAATTTTGATGTACCATAAATTTGGATAACCCCCATTTATTTCTCCAGGTAATAATTATGACTCTTAGTGAAGAATAGCCTCCCTTTATATCTCTGCTCAAACCACTTTTATGTCAGTTGAATAATTCACCCTTGAAAGCCAAAGACAGTGATTCAGAAGGTGCCAAATATTGCAAGACATCCCTTTCAGAAAATTTATCCACAAGGTTTGAGTTTTTGCAATGCATTCCTTTAATGTATGTTTTATAACCAAAATATAAAATGTAATAAATATGACAATTCAGGTAGAGTGATCTAACAGTTAATCAACTACTTCAAGCAGCAATCATGTTAGATCCTCGATTTAAATTGTAACCTTTTGAAAATGAAGTTGACAAAAACATTACCTCTGGACCTATTAAAGCAATGCTCATTAAATTTGTGGAAAAAGAACAGATTTCAAATGTTGGAGAAGAACTATCTGATAAAAAGATCCTATAGTCAGGTAAATGAAAACATAAGTTATCAATATGCAGTTAACATTACTCCAGATAATCATCAGAATTATGTGTTGTGTTTGTTACTGCTTTGAAGTTAGATTCTTTTCATATTTTATTATTTTTTTGTATTCTCAGGCATGGAGTTTTTGCTTGGAGATCTATGTAATAGTAAAAACTGTATGCTTTCAGAAGAACAAGTGGATCTGGAGTTACTGCAATACCGAGAGCATTGTTGCATTGGACCACTGTCCACTGCAATGATGGGCTAAAACTTCAGCCAAAAGTCCCAGTTTGGCATGTCTGGCTTGTAAATATAATTGTGTCCCAGCCTCGGCAAGTCTTCCTCATCGCATTCCTATGGAAAGCCAAGTACTCTTTGATCTTAGATGAACAAGCCTGGCACCCAATCTTGTTGAGAAACTTATATTTTTAAATGGAAATCATTGTGTGTAGGAAAATGTGTCCTCCACATCTAAATTAATGTGCGAGAAAATAATGTTGATATATTTCTTTAAAATACAGTATATTATTATTTACCATCTGAAGGGTTCCTGAATTTGTTTTTAAGTAAACATTATACTGTGATGTTAACAACATGATATCAATTTCTTTTGGTAATCAATAATATTAAATGTTTTATTGCGAAAAAAAATTAAATATTAATGTTTATTTTTGCTATTGTGAAAGTAAAAGATGATTCTTTTTATCATGGAGGTTCACATTTTCATAAAGGGTCTTACAACTTGAATTATCATATAGAAAGGTATTGAAATTGTTCAAAACACTATCTTCTGTTTGAACTAGGAAATTTAAATTATCATATTCAACTTAGGTTTTAACATTGACGGATGTTAGCATGTAATATGTCTCTCACACCTCACACACTGAATTGGAGATCCTATGTATTTTCAGCTATTGTAGTGCAAAAGTTGTTTATCTAGGAAGGTATATAGTGTACAAACTTTTCTAATTGTTTCTTCTGAAATGTTTTACATGTACATATTTCATGTTACATCTGGGTACTGTAGCATTAAGTATACAACAACAATGCATAAATCAGTTTTATTAAAAGGTACACTCTCCTCTTTGTCAGTACCCAGTTTTAATGTTATCTTTATGTTATTTCAAGATTAAAAAAGAAATGAAGACCATTAACATACAAGATTTAATAGTAGGAAAGGATGAAATATTTTATTTTGCATTTTAATTGAAAAAGGACTTAATTTTTGAGTGCTTAATGTTTGATAATCCAAGAAAGACACAAATGAGGCTTTTTGTGTTTCAAGATTTTCCTAAATAATGTACATTAAAATTATCATGTGATGGTATGTATTTTGGGGGGATATGTGTGTGGACTACATAGATATCTTCTCTCATTGAAATTGATTTTATTAAAGGGATGTATGAACAGAGAGTTTTTAAGCTAAACCAAGCAAATTCATTTGAAGACTTTGCCATGTAACACTGCATGTAAACATGTAGCTTAAATTATTGAAGTAGTAAAAACTGAAATCAGTTCAATTGTCCAATGCTCCCAAAGATATAACACCTTAAAGTTAAATTGCAGAATTGAAAGGCTCTCTTGAGATTTATATTAATTTTGGTTACATCAAGATTTAACTGTTGTTAATGTAACAAATCTGGTTTTATTGAAATTATAATTTATGGTAGGATTTTTTTAACCTATTTTTGTAGGTCCATTTATTTTATATTAAAAACTTCTGTATAGCCAATATATCAAACAAGAATTTCTAATATCAACTGTTTATGTTTGATAAAAACATGGACCACTAAATTTCAGCATTGTTCTCTTGTAGAAATAATAATGTATTACTGCCACTGAGAAAATTTACAAAAATTAATTACTGATAAACCAATTCTAAAATAAAAAAGAGTGAGTGATTTTTCAAACTTATAAAACCTTTAAGCAATTAAAAATCTCTATCTTCAATTTTGCAGTTTTAAAATAGTGTTTTGCAATTTTCGAAAAATTGGAGATATCAACGAAAATGATACCTACATCATTCCCTTAAACGTCCTTCGCACTGTTCAACAACAAAATTTAATCAAAAAAATTGGAGCCATTTTCTTTTAACTTTGAAAATCTCCGACGTGCTTCATGTAAAGTACCCTCAAACATTAAAATATCGGTTTCAAATTCCAGGGGCCTTGAGATCAGTAAAAACAATTGGGGAATATCAGTTTTGAAGAAAATCGGCTAAACGATTTAGGAGCTACCGTTGACCACAGACGGACAGACGGACGTTTTGCCATCAATCGATTTTGCAGTAACAAGAAACAACAAAACATGGATTTTGACTACACCACGAGATAGAGGATTTTTTTTTTATTTTGGATGCAGGTTTTATCCACTTTTCGTTACCAGACCCCAGCTATAGGAGTTTTTCTGGCGAAAATTCCCCGTTTTCTGGTGCACAGTTACATAACTTTCTCTTTTTACGAAATATTCGTAAGGCGAGAAAGTAAAAAAATGTACTTTGAGCGTCGATAGATGGTAACTGGCAAGAGTTTGTGGCATGTCCGAATACCTAATCGATACCAAAGGAAATAGAAAACTAATACGGGAAATCTGTGCTATTGTGTAGCACCACTAGTTTGCTGTTTCATGGCGTTAGCAGTGACACATCATGGCCGACTATTGGCAACCAGAGAATAGGTGAACTAACACGACCAAATGTTTGCATTTTTCAGTGAAAAAGGAAGCTGTTTTATTGCTGTTGTATTTTTGGCGATTTCTTAAGCATCTAAAGAAAACCTTGACACCGCTCACATAGCCAGAGGCTGCTTATGTTTCTATCAATATTTTATGCTCTTATGAAATTAGTAACGGATTAAATTTTAAATTCCCGCGCTTATCAAATACGAATTCGGAAAACACTGCAGACTACATTCGAAAGGGTATGATGTTCGATGTAAATATTTAAGAGAAACAATCTGAGTGTGTCCACGTCAAAAGATATTGACAATGAAAATGTCTAATGTCTTTGAAAATATCTTATCACATAGATCCTGTAACGTATTTCAATGCAGTAAATATAACGAAGCCGTAAGGGCGTTATGTGGGAAGACCCGTACTCTTTGTGTGTGCATATGTGGGTAGTGTGGTGCGTGTGTGAATGTGTGCCCTATCTCTCTTCTTTAAGGGAGTCTTCCTCTCATCATGGTATAGGTAATTAGTTCTCATGAAACTATTAGGAGAGACATGTTCTTCGCCCTAGGGCAGCGGAGCTCAGTCCCTCCAACATGCAAGGTGTGCGGGTCTTCCTATTGCTGCCATTGCGATCCACTGACGCAGTAGTTCTGTACTACTACGTTACACGCGGACGGTGACGTATGATTTTAGTTCAGTTTCACCAAAGCATTTAAAGAATTTAGAAAACCCGTGTTTCGTATAGCTAACTTTCACTGTGCCATGTGCGTGTTCGTTGTTTCGACGCACTGTCACCGCTGCGAAATAGCTGTGTTTATAATTAAACAATTGGCTTTTTCGACTACTTCCTTGCATTTTCTTGCCCGAAAAAGCGGCGAATTTTCGCCAGAAAAATCTTATTATACTGCGATTTTTCTAAGAGCGACTCTCAAGGAAACTCAAATCCCATCTTGGCGATGGAATATGTCACGGCATTTCGCGTCTTTCTCAATCGTTCCGCTAGATTTCGCACGATCGCAACCGTATGAAGCAGTGCTTGCGATCATGCGACTTCTACCAACAAGACCGAGAAAAGACGTGAAATGCCGTGACATATTCCATTGCGAAGATGGGATTTGAATTTCCTTGAGAGTCGCTCTTAGAAAAATCGCAGTATAGGGTACGGTGACAGTGGATTAGTTTTCGACCGAAGAAAATTTTGCGCACGAACGGCTCACTGATTCTGCCAGATCGCACTACAATCTCCACTCCACTGCAGACCAGTGTCGTGCCCAGGTCACGGTCGATCAGGTGGAAAACTTAGCAGACATTCATTGGTGAGCAGTACTTTCATTGGTGGGAGGTTTTCCGTTTTCGGGCTAAGGTATAACGTTGACCACCAAGATAATGTGTTTCCGTAATGATGTTGACTGCCCTACCCGATCCTATCCTTGTGGTTAGGCGGAAGCACAGGCCCTATGGCCTGAGCCTCGCCATTAATAAAGGCATTATTATTATTATTATTATTATTATTATTATTATTATTATTATTATTATTGTTATTATTATTATTATTATTCCACTACATCACGACTAAAGATGTTATGAGTCGGCTCAAAATAATATCTACTCCAGGTTGCAACCAGCAACCTAAGGAGCAGATCTAGGGACTGTCGGTGCCTCTACAATACTTTGCGCAAAATGTGGGCTGTTCCAAATAAAGCTATTTCTTGCACTTCCCATTCTTTTGAATTACCTGGGAGTTTAGACAAGTTCTTACACAAATTTTGCGGAACAAATCCCAGAGCTCCGATAACTATCGGTACAACCTGTGCTTTAACGCCCCACATTCGGCTGATCTCGATTTCCAAACTCTTGTATTTAAGACGTTTCTCTGCCTCCTTGGTAACGACGTTCTGATCGCGAGGTACAGCAACATCGATAAGTAAACACGATTTGTTCTCCAAATCCCGGATGACTATATCCGGTTTGTTTGCTGCTATCGTGCGATCAGTTTGAATTTGTTGGTCGTACAATATCGTACACAATCCAACAGACGTCACCGGTTTCGGTGAGTGTTCGTACCACTTGGGGCATGTGTTCGGAACTTCGAGGGCGGTACAGATCTGCCAGTGGAGGTAGCTACACACCCTGTCGTGTCTTTTCAAGTATTCGGTCTTTGCTAGGATTGGACAAGCTGAGACAACATGATCGATGGTTTCTACGTGTTCCTGACAAATGCGGTATTTATCATCTTGGGAAATTTTGAGAACCGCTTTATCATAATGGCGTGTTCTCAAGGCCTGATCTTCGGCAGCTATTAAAAGTGCTTCCGAATCTGGCTTCAATCTTCCCCTTTTAAGCCACATAACTGATTGATCTTTATTGATCTGCACCTTGTTCATTCGTTTCAAATATTGTCCGTGGAGTGGTTTGTCTCTCCACGATTTCTTTAACATTTTTTGTATCTCAAATTTCATGTTAAGTAGCATCAGAAGTTCAGTGTCTCTGTCGTTCTGGGTGTCTTGCATAGTCTTGTTCGCAATGCTTCGTGCTACACATACAATGCCTCTTTCCCATTCGTAGGTCAGATTTCATGACCTGCCTCATTAGTGGGTCATCTTGATAGCTGACTACATACTTTCCCATCCCGGATATTGCATTGTACCAGGAGGCTTAAATTTGTCTCAGGCCTCTTCCTCCTTCCTTACGTGAAACACAAAGTCTATGTACATCAGCTCGGGGTTGGGCAACATTATGCATTGTAAGCAGTTTTCTGGTTTTTCGATCCATGATGCAAATTTCCTGTTCAGTCCAGTCTACTAGTCCGAAACCGTATTCGGCTACAGGCACCGCCAAATTACCTATTGCTGATATTTTATTCCTTGAGTTCAGAGCGGACTGCAGGACAAGTCTCACTCTTCTATAATACTCCTTGCGAATTCTCTCTTTCATTGTGTTGTTCGAGATGGTCTCACATTCTTCAATGCCCAGATATTTGTAAGTTTTACCTGGGTCAAGGTCTTGAATCACAGTGTGTCTATCAATTTCAATGTTCTCTGACGTGGTCATTTTGCCTCTTTTTAAGTTGACTTTTGCACACTTGTCAAGACCAAACTTCATGCAGGTGTCATAGTTAAAATCATTGATGACAGACAGCATTTGGGAGAGAATCGCTTCATTCTTAGCAAACACTTTAAGATCATCCATGTAAAATAAATGTGATACAGGCCTTTCATCACCATGGAGCTTGTAACCAAAGTCAGTGTGCGACAGCTGTCTCGATAGAGGGGTCAGACTAATGCAAAACAGCAGAGGGAATAGTGAATCTCCTTGAAAAATTCCCCTGTTAATCTGAATACTTCTTGTTTCTACTACTCCCTTTCCGCTGTGGATTAGTAACCTGGTGCTCCACGACTTCATACTAGCCTTGCAAAACTCAACAAGTGTAGGATGAAATCGATAGATCTCCAGGGTCTTCAAAATCCAATCGTGTGATACACTGTCAAAAGCCTTCTGGTAGTCAATCCAAGCCATGCTCAAATTACGTTTTCTTTTCTTTACGTCATTCAAGATGACTTTATTCAGTAGCAAGATTTCCTTACAGCCATAGGAACCTTTACGACATCCTTTCTGTTCAACTGGCAACAGGTTCTTCTCTAGGTGCCTATACATTTTGTCAGCTATGGCTACAGTTATAAGTTTGTACATTACTGGCAGGCAAGTAATTGGCCTGTAGTTCTTCGCCAAAAAACTGTCTCCTGCTTTGGGTACCAAATACGTGATGCCGCGAGTGAGACATTCGGGGTGTTCCTTAGGGTATTCTAAAATTTTATTAACAGCCTTTGCGAGATGAGAATGTAGTGCCGTTAATTTCTTAATCCAATAAATCTGGATCTGCTTCCACGAGTCCATTGGCAGCATCAACTTCAGATTGGAGCCACGATGCGTCTTAGTTGTAGGATCTGGTTTCCTCCCGGATTCCTGCCCAAAATGTTTCGACGTCATCTTTTGAAGGAGGGGCAGTGTTGCCATTAGGTTTTTCAGTCAGACTGCGATAGAATCTCTTCGCGTCTGTTTCAAACAACCGGTTCTGTACACGGAAATCTTCTCTACGTGTGTACCGTCTTATTCGTTGAGCCCATGCTTGGACTTTCTCTTTTAGCTTTTCAGCTACCATTAGCCTTGTTGTGTCATTGTCAATTAGGTATTTTTGTTCAACATGAAGTATTTTTTGTTGAACTTTATACGTGTGGTTTGACTTAGAAGATGCCTCGGCTAGGAGTGATATTTCACGCCGTGTGTCGGCTATCCGTTTCATAATTCTTTTGATCCATGGAGGTACGGAGCTTTTTACTCTGTCTGGCTGTCGGCCATCGGTGTTCTTGGCTGGTCCCAAGATTATATGATATACTAGATATCCAGTTGCATACACGATGTGATTAATTTCAGTAATATCTAGATCTCTACTAGAGGTCTGTACAACCTCATTTAAGACAGAATTCGCTGTTTCTATCACTCTCTTAGCTTTAGCATTTTCGTAAATTCTCCTCAACGGTGCACGAGATTCGAATGGAAGTAGACGAACTCGTTCTATCTCGTGTCGGAGGAGGTCCCGCATCATGTCAGTATGGTGTGACTCATGGCCAGATGAATTTTCACCACTAATGGATGTTTCATTTGGAAGAGATGAACCTTCAAGAGGACCATCGTTTTCAGAGATATTAGATGGTTCCAAATGTTCGTCATGTGGATAGTTTGATCGAAGAACATACTCCGCGTTTCTCTGGATGTCTGCAAGTTGTTCTGCTGTGAATTTTCCACTGCTGAGTATGTATCGTCGTTGACTGGCAAGCATCTTTGAGTCTAGGGTAGGTCTCATATCTGGGTTCCGCTCTCTCCATATCTTAAAGACTTCTATTTCTGAGCCCCCATTTTTCGCTTTTGCATAGTAAAAGCACCACATCACCTCCTTTAATTCATCCCGTGTCTATCTCTGACGATGGCTTCGAGCTACTGCCGGTTCTGGGTCCCTGGGACTAACATCCGTGGGATGGCCAGATGTCGACAAGGTGACATTAGCTCGGTTTCTGATCAGGTATGGGACATTGGTAGAACAAGGCACGTTAAGGTTCATTACATTGCTTGCTCTATCCATTTTGCTCATTGGTTTCAAGTGAAGATTCGCAGGTAGCAAATTCGAGTTCACAGATCACACTTAACCTTTGGGTTGTTTCCTGCCATCCGTTACTGCGACCCATAGTGGCCTCGGGGCATCCCCCCACAGGGCCCAGCAAGGGGTCCCTCCGATCGCCAGTCGGCATTACTAAACCCCACGGGATTTTCACTGACTGCTGAAGGCAGCCTCCTTCGCTGGCTAATGCAAGGTTCGGGCCTCCACTCTAATCAGTGGCCTGGTGTGCCAACCCAGTTTCTCTCCTGTACCCTCCATGGCCGATAACAGGAAGTCCAAAGGTTCATGACCCTTCCCTCTCTACTTACTATTATTATTATTATTATTATTATTATTATTATTATTATTATTATTATATATCCTACCCGATCATGTTCCTGTCAAGCTTCGCGTTTCCATCGTGTTGTAAACGCCTGCCAGAAACCTCCATCTTCTTTCTTTTCCTTCCCGTTCCTCAGTTACGTTCTCGTTCCCCGTCTTTTACATTTCCGTTCCCCGTTCGGCCTTTAACGATAACAGTTTCAGTTACGTGCAAAAAACCGTCGATTTGTTCATTTTAAGAGTCATCCTAAATACATTACTTTTGTTTGGTGTGTGCAAAATGTAAGACAAAATGTAGTGCCGAAGAAAAAAATGGTTACTTTTGTAGCGTCGTGGTGCGCTAAAACACGTGGACAAGCACGTGGCCACGCGACGGCGGGCAGAGCCGGATGTTTAACAAAGGCTGTATTTAAGCGGCGATGACGCACCAGGACTTTCCGTTCAGGGTGGACGTGACAGTAGGGCGGAGGCAATGGGGGCGGTGGGTAGTGCCGAAGGGCCTATATAACGCCTCGAGAAAAATACCTCCATCTTCTTGGTTCCTACCAGCGTCGGTGGCCGGTTGTGCGTGAGTTTGTGCTAGTGTTGTACGAGGGCAAGGGGCTGGCAATTCATTGTCGTTACTAGGAGACATGTAGTAGGTCTCAGGGTAGAGCAGTGCTCAGCACAGGGAATATAGGTCGTATGTTGCGGTGTGGTAGCCGTTCAGTAAAACATCTCTCCTAGCAGTGGGTTCTATTTATTTAGTTAATTGTAAGCAGTGCAATTAGTATTTGTGACTACGACCTAGTTTATGAATAAACTTACTGTTCTTACAACTCACTCTCGTCTGTGTTCTGATTACACTCGTTTGACGCCACACTAGTAAAACTAATAAATACTATGTAATACTAATAAAAAACTGAATTAGTCATAACACATACAAGTTCAGTCATATTTTCCCACGTTCGGATTTGTAAAATATGATCTCTTAGCATATAATTGTATTATAATTTTAAAGAAAAAATTGGAGGGGTTTTCGAGAAAAAAATTGTGAATTTGAAGCGCAATTACTAGATTTTTCAAAAAAGTGTACACGACCTTATTTAAAGAGCTGATATTATACAACCGATTTTGACTGAGGCAAAAATTTATATCTTCAATTTTGTAGTTTTGAAATTGTTTTTTGCAATTTCCGCAAAATCGGGGATATCAACGAAAATGATACCTGCATCATTATCTTAAATGTCCTTCGTAATATTCAACAACAAAATTTAATTTAATCAATTTAATCAGGAGCCATTTTTTAAAAACTTTGAAAATGTCCGACGGGCTTCATGTAGAGTACACGGCAAAGTTAACATAACGATTCCAGGAGATTCGACATCTGCCAAAACGATTGGGGAATATCATTTTTGAAGAAAATCGGCTGAACGGTTTAGCCTCAAGCGTTGATCACAGATGGGCAGATTTGAAGTTTTGACGTCAATCGAGTTTTCGTTATTAAGAAGCAAACAATGGATTTTCATGGCTAGATCACAAGTTAGAAGATTTTTCTCTAAATTTAGCAACAGGATTTATCCACTTTTTCGTTACCAGACCTCAGCTATAAGTATTTTTCTGGAGAAAATTCGCCGTTTTCCGGCGCACGAAGTATTCCCAACGCGAGAAAGTATAAAGTTGAAATCAATTTTTACTGTCCCACCCTTCGTAAGGTACTTCGTAAGAAGAGAAAGTTATGTAACCGTGAGCCGGTAAACGGCGAATTTTCGGCAGACATTTATTGCCAGGCCCTGGTAGCGAAAGTGGAAAAATCGTGTTGTTATAAATAAACTAGTGGTGGCACATATGGCACAAACTTTCACGTATGAGTTTTCTAATTCCTTTGGTTTCGGCTAGCTATTCGGATTTTTGCCAGCTGTCATCTATCGATTAAATTTTGTTGTTGAGTAGTGCAAAGGACGTTTAAGAGAATGATGCAGGTATCATTTTCGTTAATATCTCCAATTTTCGAAAATTGCAAAAAACAATTTCAAAACTGCAAAATTGAAGACATAGATTTTTGCCTCAGACAAAGTCAGTTGTACAAAATTAGTACTTTCAATAAGTTCATGTTTATTATTTTGAAAAAAATTAGTAGTGTTTGCGTAAATTGCACTTGAAGTTTACCAGTCCTTTGAAAGATAAAAATTGTAATTTGAAAAATTCAACATACATAGATAGGCTTACATTTACATATGAGAAAAAAATGGAATTTTTTTCTTTGCTTCAATATAAATATTTGAATGTTGAAAATAAAAGTTTTTCTACACTGTTTTTCGTGGAAATGTAAATGTAAATAAACTATTTTAGCTGTATTGTGTAGAGAAGTATGTTTCACTCACTGTGACTCTCAGAGAAAAATTGATTGTGGAATCGTATATAGATCAACATTATCATGTATCTGATATTTATGTTTTAATTAATATTATGGCCAGTTTTATTTCTCATTATAGATTCCTTAGTTTGGATCTCGTTTCTTGCAATTTATGAATATTAATAGGTAATATAAAATTCTACTGTTATTTTGTGTGACTTTGTACTGCTGAGTAACCAAAATTCGTACTTAGTATCTACATAAAATTTTCTCGAAAAGTGTAATTCACATATTATACAATTTTTCTTAACAAATATTGTTTGGTATCATTTTCTGAAGATAAAATTAAATTTATATTTTATCCTGTCCCTAACAAAAATTGGAATTGAATAATACAGGGTGCAATGTTTTACAAGATCATACAGGGGCCCCAGCTAGACATAATCCAATCAAACATAAAATATCAAGATTACTATTATAACAGAATGACAGATGAATAGAAGAAAATTAATTTGAATTTTATTTTACTATACATTTTTTTTTATTTATTACACTGGTCTACAAAAAATTACATCTTTTTTTCTCTAATAGCACTTCCATATTTTACTGTTTCAGTGTTTTTGGAAGATGATTTGCATCTCAATTTAGATCTAATTTCAGACTTTCTGTATCGGACTCAGTCTTCTTATGATGTAATTGTGTATATCTCACTATATATTATGTATCTGGCAAAATGGCATGCTCTAATAACAACAGATCGACATGTATACAGTAAGAAATACAACATAAGTCTTAAGATGGAATGCTTTATGCTTGCAGAATGCTTGAAATGTTGGGTCAGCATGGATATCTCCTCCTCTGTCTTCTGAATGTTCATCACTGTACCATACATCTTCATTCATGTCATGTTCTCAGGATGTAGTGGTACCGGCAATTCTTCACGGTGACATACAGACTTTATAGAAGATGGTAAATTAGGATATTGCACAGTTTTCTTTGTTTTTAGGTGATTCCAGCTACTTGTGTCAGACAAAAGTAACTGCCTGTTTTGTGATCCATTGGTTCCTTCTAAATCATGGGAACAGCAAAAGGGCATGTGTTGTGAACCTTTTATTCAGCATATCAGGAGTGTCACACACGACACACAGCATATATGAGAGTCCCATTTCGTGTCCTGATCACCTACCATACACCTGAAATAAAGTTCTCTCAGAGGATTAAGGTTAATTTTTTGAGATTTTACTGTCAGATCTCTCAATGCTGAGACGCAACTGGCAAGAAACACAAGGCGAAGCTATCTGTTCAAGCATTACCTATCAGCAATGTTGCCCAACCTTTTTCATTTTCTAAAGATGAATTTCCTGAATTAAGTGTCATGTATAAGAATTCCTTGTACCCATTTTATTTGTTCCTCAACAATTACATCTGCAAAATTATTAAATGAAGCTACAGCAAAATAACCAATATGTAGCATTTTCAAGCGTTTCCATTAATAGCCACTAGCAAGTGACAAGGAAACTGAAACCAACAGGCAAAAACTGATTTTATATTCCTATTCAATGCCCAAGTCTTAGCTAAGAACACCATTCATATTATGTGTTACAAAAATGCTGTTGAGCAATGTTATCTGATTATTCTGGAAATGGAATAAAAATGAAGAAGTTAATTTTAATGTACCAAAACAAATTAGAACAAAACTGCTTCTTCAAACTATAAAAAAAATATATATTAAAAATCAAAAATAAATACTATATACTTTTTTAATAAATTATTCATAATCATAAAAATAAATATAGAAATTTAGAAAATACAAAAAATTAAAACCCAAGATAAAACATTTCCCAAAACCTTGAAAATCTAGGCCATTTTCATGCCTTTTCAGTATGGCATAATTTTTAAAAATATCTTAATTTCAAATTCAATGGTTGCCTAATCACAAACATGGATATTTACATATTAACGTGAGGTACAGTTAACTGTCGTCGCTGAACTACCAAACCGACATTAAAATTAGATACTATGTGTGTGGAGTGTGTGTGTGTGGAGTGATTGTGAAAACTGGGCAGAATTGATATCCAAAAGAAAGGAAAAATTAAGTAAAAAGAAAAAGAAAAGAAGAAAAAAACAACACTGAGACTTCCTGAGAATTGGGCCCATTATCTTTGAACTTCTATCACATAAGCAATCGGTACAGGTTAGAATGGTTTCAAGAAATCGACTTCTCCAATTTCTGTGATGGGAATCCCTAAAACATTGCTAAATGAGATTAATAAGATTTGAGCAATGAGATTTGTAAATATTTCGCTCAATTGGATTATGTTAAAACTTGCCTCATCATCACTAAAGTTGAAAAATTTGCCATTTTTAGTTTATAAAAATAAAATGTTGGCAACAAAATGAGAATAATTGTTTCGCTTTGTAAAGAATGATTGTGTTCAATTTTCATCCTCACCTTGTTTGAAAAATGTGCAGGCTGAAATATATATGGGATTTCCATGGGCTGACCATGGAAAGTTATTTAGTATTTAAAAAAACATTATCACCTTTTTTTAAAATTACTTATTTAAGGTCGCCTTAGAAACAACTAGGTCATTGTCGACCACAGTTACAAAAATATAGTACTTACAAATTTACATTATTGTATGCTAACAAATTTACATGATTACCAAATTCCATGAGGTACACATACATTAGAGATAGAGGGTTAATACAGTATTTGTGCATGAGATTTACAAAGTAGTATAATCAATCACTTTTTCATTAATAGTATCGGAAATAAAAAATAAAAAAACAATGGTGTTGAATGGTGTATAGTATTGTGGTTGATGTTACGTGAGGATAATTTGATTTGAAGGAGAGTTTTGCCATGTTAAATTATTTTCTTATTCGGTGGTAGTGCTTTGTTTCGGGTGGTTTTGTTGAATTTTGCACAAAACGGCGAGCGCAAAAATATCAGTGTTTGTGTAGTTTTTTTTAGAACAATGTTTGCTACTGTTTGTTGGGAAATGAAAATGCGAAATATTGAGAAGTTTAGTTTTTATGGGGAATTGTGTGTCTTGAAATGTGTTGTTTCTTGACAGTAGTGTAAAGAATTATTATTGTTTGCAGGGAATACTAAATGTTGAAAAATTCGAAACAATATTGTTGGATAGAGAACTGTTTTGTGGTTATTTTTTGTCAAGAAAATCTATTTTGCTGGAGTTTTTTCTACGTGTAGTTTTCTTACACGTTGTTGTTGCACCTGCCGGGAATTTCAAACATTGTTTTTTTTTAATTTTCGAAAACCGGTAATAGCAAAAAATAATGTTTATATATTTGAAAAGCATGAAAATAGCACAGTAGTTTGTATATAAAGAAAATATGTTTTGGCCAAATGGCTTTGCCAGCTTAACATTAAGCCAGCAAAGCCACCAATTTGTGGAATAACCGTTGGAGCAAAAAAATTATTTTTGGATATTTGAAAAGCATAAAAATAGCACAGAATTATTCTGAGTATAGAGAAAATCCTTTTTTTTGAAAATGACTTTGCCAGCTAAACGGACGTTCAGATAGCGACGCATCCTTGTCCAGCCAAAAGCGACACTCACCGGAACGATGGCGAGAAACGGAGAAATCAGCGGAGGGCAAAGACATACAGACAGACAGCCACAGAGCTGTGAATCTGAGCATCGCTAAAATTAGCTTAATACGTATCGAAATTCCTTCATTATTTTGTACTTCTCGTCCGTCTGCCTTTTGGTAGCAGACGGCGTTTGATTGACTGACTGATGACAGCGTAGGCTTCCGCGGCCGGAGTCATTACTTACATGGCTATCCGGCATCCGGCGTCAAGGCCTTGAACGCGGCGTCTCGCGGATAGCCATGTAAGTACTGACTTACTGATGTTTCCAGACGCGTCAACTGTTTCAATCATTTCACCCGTAAGTGAAATGCATATCTATCCCTGGAGGGGGCGGAGTACCTCATGTCAAAGAATAGAAAAAACTTTAACAATTTCTCAAACTCTTGCAATGCTGCGATAACTGATACAGTTATCATGACTGCATGACTGATACAGTAAGAAATGTAATTAGTATAAACATTGCAGAATGTATTGAAGCCTACGAGGCACACATGTCTAGATTTTTCAAACCAGACTACGCTCATATTACAACTGTTCCTTCTTTTTACATATCTGTCTAGTCGGAGGTCCCAATGCACACACAAAAATGCCCTTCGCTGACGGCAAACGTTCACAGGCTTTGTTGAGCGTTCCCGTGCTCAGCGATAGGCTGCCTGTCACACTCTTCGTCGCCTTCTCTCTCCGCCAGCTTCTGCCTCTCTCCGCTGGCCCCGCCTCTCTCTGCACTGCGTCCCGAGGTCTCACCGGGCGAGTGGAAGGGGGGCCAGCCGCACGGGCGGGGGGTAGGGAGAGAGGGGCGGCGACAGTGGTGGTGGTGGCGGCAGCGCCGCCGGCGCTAGCGGCGTCGACGTCGGCGGCGGCGGCGGAGGCGGCGTGGCTGAAGCCGCGTGACGGAGGAGGGTGCTCCATGCGTAGAGGCGCAGGGGAACAATAATTAATTAATTCTTTAATTAATTAAGTAATTAATTTTTTGTGGGACGCGCGAATTTTGTGTTCGCGCCCCCATAACACACTGGTGCAGCATGGAACTCCCATAATTTGGCGGGAAGACCACAAAGAGTGCCCAGCTGGGCGAAAGTCACTGCAACTTTGTCCGCGCCGAGAAAAATGTGCTAACACCTCACCCGTTGGTTGAGGCAATTACACGTTCGCTTGCGGGGTATCTCCCTCTTGGTATTTCTGTCATCTGTCCCAGGCACCGCCTAAATCGGGACACGCTCTAAGCTCACCAATGGATTCCCGGCAAGTCAGGTAGTGTAGGGCATGTGAGTGTGTATGTGAAGAAGAGGAGAGGATAGAACAAGGAAGAGGAAGGAAAGATCGAGCGTGGTTCGTTTCGTTTGTTAAAATACTCTTAGGGCATTCGCCTGGTATAGGGAAAACAACCGATCAGAGAAGCATCCCGCTAGAATTCTCCCCTCCAGACAGCAGCTGAATTCGACCTAGTTTTGCAGCTAGTGTCGAAAATTCACCACCGACGAGAATCGAACTCTAGGACCTCCCGGTTAGGGTCGCTGCGCAGTCAATGGCAGTGCTGCCTGAGCCCAACTCAACTAAGGATGCGGCATCGGTGTCAATGTTTCCAAAACATCGATGTTTCTATAAAAATATGGATATTTTAAACATCGATGTGCTGAAACCTATTTTTTTAAACATCGATGTTATGGGTTCAATGTTTTTACGTTTTGATGGTTTTGTTCGTGGATGAAATGGTACCAATATCTGGTTGTATTCGATCGAAACAAATGCGGCGTGTTCTATCTTCATCGAGCAGACTACCATCCCTTGCTCGAGATGATCCACATGCCCTGGTATTTCCTTCGTCGTTTCTGTACTTCGCACATGGAGAGACGTCGTATAACTGTTTTCAATTAAATTTTAATTACAAATTAATAAGCACGACAATTTTTTTGGACACAAAGTTAATGTTACCAAACCATCTTTAAAGCATCGATGGTTTTTGGTCGATCTATTATTAACATCGATGTTTTGATTTTGAACATCGATGTTTGGCACCATCGATGTCTTCTTGTCGATGTCGCACCACTAATCTCAACCAGTGCAGACGGCGATGGCGAGTTGAGGAAGGGAGCGTGTCTACAGACGCCATGTCTCGCCGCCGCCGCCGCCGCCGCCGCCGCCGCCGCCGCCTGGCACAGGTTGTGTTTGTAGGTTCCCTGCATACCATGTGGTGGTTCAGTTTTGTGTGCAGTTCTTCAATATTCAAGCACAAGATGGGTTTCATGGCATAATACTCTTAGCATAAATTGTTTTCATTTTTAAGTATGGTGCTTGTTTTTCAGGTGCAGTCATGTCATGTTCACAGTATGTCATGTTATTGTCTGTTTTTTATCTAACCAATCATATAAATTACTTATTATATTATAAAATACTACTGGTTCACTTGACATTTGCAGACGGAGTGCTGCGATCTGTTTACTTTAGGTCACCACCGACTGAATGACAATCGCACGTCTACAGTAGACATTGGTCGATTAGATAGGATATAGAGGACGGTGAACGGGATACAGGCTGGCTAATTGCAGGATACAGCAGTGTAGAAGGTGACAAGAACTTACTTTCTGTGTAATAGGTATGTGCAAAGGAGATACAAAAATATTTTCCGAGCCTTTTGTGAATAGGATGTATTGTCGATGACAAATTGTACTGCAGCTCTGGGCTGATCCGCACTGTACGGTACCCCTCGCTGCCACTGGCCATCGCTGTCACGGCCTGCATGATACGTTCGTAAGTATCGTTCACTTCTGATTCTCGAGTCGTGAACGATAGATTAATCATTTATGCGGTACAACAACAGTTTTCCGTAAATAATCGTTTTTCATGATAGAAATGTAATTTTATTACGAACACGGTTCCCTCTAAAATAAATTCTCTTAAAAATAGATACTATTCCCTTTAAAAGAAATTCTATTGAAGGTGGGTGTCCCATTTAAAAGACGTTTTCTTAAAATGATGGAACATAAAAGAGTATAAATTTACTATTCCGGTACTAGTAAATTTACTAAATTTACTAACCGGCGTTTCGCGCATCTTCACGTGTTTGCGACTGCGCAGTTTGAATACTAGAGCCTTTCCTAGAAAATGCTTACTGAGGTGATTTCTTATAAAAGTGAATTGGTAATTATGCGGTGGATAGACTCAAGGTTGTTTATAGTGAACGCGAGTGCCGAAGTCCTGAGCCTGCCATGACTTGGATCCGGGCGGGCGAAGCGAGAGAACTTGCCTTTGAAACTAATTTGGCGTTATAATGCGGCGGGCATCTGAAATCTTTGCTTCTCTAAGGGTGTACAGTACACCCTACTTTAACCCATAAATGAGTTCAAATGAGTGATAGAAAGCCGCGTTGAAATGAATGTAAACGATTGCTCTCTCGTGAATGATAACGTTCCTCCGCACCGATTGGAAGAGAATCGAATCACGTCGTGGCGTAGTAATCGAGGAAGCGTAGTGCTCGGGGTACCGTAAAGCCTCATTCACAATGCAAACTTAACCGTAACGTAAGGCCGTAAACCTAGCAGTAAACTTTTCACGTAAAACCAGGCATTCACAATGACAAACGTAAGTTTTGTCTGCACCAATCAAAATTCGACGTATTGGTCGATTCGTTTCTAGCTTTTTCTTCGACTTTCCTATCGATTTAGGCTTTTCGCATTTGCGAGACGAGTATTGTACCCAGGGAGTATCGGAACCAGAGAGAATCATTGTTTAACTGTTTACCTGTTGTAGTTATACACGACCAGCTGCATATTGTGAGCTTGAAATAAAGTCTGCCGCAAATATTTTAAACGCCACGTGCCGATTTTGCCATGGATAGAGATGTGGGCGTGCAGCTTGTGCTGTTGCAGGCTTCTGCAGCTATACTCTTAGGGGCACTTTATTTAAAAAGAAGAAACAGGCGCAGAGAAAGGCGTTGGTGGGTTCATCCCTTGAATGCAAGACGAGAAGAACAAGGGGACTTAAATAATTTGTTACGGGAAATGAGAGAAGATCCATACCAATTTTTCATGTACATGAGGATGACACCAGAGTTGTTTGACAACTTATTAGAGTTAGTGTCTCCTTTTCTACAAAAGAGAAGCATTCGTGAATCTCTCCCTGTAGCCATGCGCCTGGCCATAACTCTGAGGTAATTTTTTTAAATAAGGTGACGGGAGAGGGTATCATTGCCATATCTTTTTTTCGTTTAAAGTTCTGCTTTGTTGCATTAATCTTCACAATAATTCTGACAATTTAATCAATATTTCTTCAAATATTGAAGTCGCAGCTTCCACAATTTGAAAGATTTTTTTAAAGCAAGCAAATTGGCTATGTTGTCTCAATTTGTTTCCAAGTCAAATGTTTGAGAGTTCAATAGACACAAAATGGCACAAATATGAATCAGAAAAAAAATTATGATTACTAGGCTCTGGTTTTTGACTGTTTAAATACACTAAATTGGGATAAATTCTGCTTTGAGATCTTAGTCTTAAATAAGTTTTATTAACTCGTTTACATTATGATAAAATGCGTTAGGAAAACAGTACCCTTTTTATATTTGGTCTCGGAAGCTAAGCAGCAATGTTCAATTTTGATGTAACACACTCATCCGCAACATTTAAAATAGACCTGCTAATTTCATTCAGTAGCCTTTTTCTACTTAATTTTCCACTATTAACATTTGCCTTTGCTTGGTCATTTAAACTTCATTATAGTTTTGTAAAACTTAGATACTGAATGTTGTATTTGCCTATGTGGCATTCTCTCTAAAAAACAAGTCAAAATTAATGATGTGCTTCTCAGTGCAAGTAGGACAATAAAAATAATTAGGTATCAAATATAATTAATCAATGTTTACAATTTGTAAGTCATAAGCTTTAGAAACTATACATAAACTCACAAATGTCAATTAATAATAAACTTAATTGCACACATGTGCATTTGTTCACTAATGTCAATTACTTCAATGCAAGAACTACTAAAATGATATAAATTAAATTTGCCAGTATAGTAATGTTACCCTTAAAGTAGTAAAATGTTATTACTTTCTCAATATTAATTGTATAATTAATAATCATTAAGTTATGACATAACATGCCTTGGATATGATATATTTACTTGTCAGTATCACTTATTTCAACTCTATTACAAGATTTGGCTGTCGCAGTACACCACACAGTCATTTTATGTTGCAGCAGTAACCAAACAGAACCAACGATTGTATATAATATTCTAAGAGAGGTAGCCTTGGGAACAGCTAGCAAATAAATTTACGGGCAGTGCTTCTTAAATTTTTTGAAGTTGTGGCAATGTTTCACCCCTGGTAATATTACCCTGCACCTTATTTGCTTGCAAGCAAAATTAGTTGCCTGTGTATTTAGTACAGTGCAATATACCACATATTTTATTTGTCTTACAGATTCTTGGCAACTGGAGACACCATTTTTTAACTTGCATGGAATTACCCGCATTGGAAAATCGCATGATGTATTAAACGAAACCACAAGTGCAATATGGAATTCTTTGCATGAGAAATACCTGCCATTTCCAACGCAGGAAGACTACATTAGAATTGCAGAAAATTTTAGTAGAACCTGGAACCTACCGAACTGCATTGGTGCGATCGATGCGAGGCAAGTCGTCATTCAATCCCAGTCAATAGCGGATCGCAATTTTTTAATTATAAGAAAAGTTTTAGTATAGTGTTGATGGCCGTTTGCGATGCCAATTACTGTTTTACCCATGTTGATATTGGCTCATACGGTTCACAAAGTGACAGTGGTATTTTCACTCAATGTGAATTTGGCCAAAAACTAAATAATAACTTGCTTCCAGTCCCTCCACCTGCTTTGTTTCCAAACACTGCAGACATTATTCATCCTCATTATTTTGTAGGTGATGCAGCCTTTCCTCTAAAATACAATTCAATGAAACCGTTTTCTAAAGCTTCGTTGACTAATGTAAGGAATAAATTTACAATTATCGCCTATCACGCGCGTTAAAGAAAACACCTTTGGGATAATGGTTTCTCGGTGGTGAATTTTTCACAGAATTATAAATGCAAAGCCGGAAAATGTCGATAATATTATCAAATCAACAGTGTGCCCCCACAATTTTCTCCAGAACTCTGAAAATAATGCGAGAAATAAAACATATTGCCCATTTTCATATGTGGACAGAGAGGAGGATGGGCAGCTAGTTGAAGGAAACTGGAGAAGGGATGTGCCACAGGATGGTGGGGCATTTCAGAACTTAACTATTAGATTTGGTGCTCGTAATGTAACACAGCATGCAACTCATGTGCGCGAGGAACTTGCTAATTATTTAATTTCACCTGCTGGGACCTTCGAGGGTGACTTAAATTATGTATTAAGAGGTAACCAAGATTAAAAAATTTGAAAGAATATTTCAAGTTGTAATTTTATTTACATTAATTACACATTTTCCTGGCTCCGTGCCTTCCTTTTAGCCCTCATTATTAATTGCGTCATTTCCACCATAACCTCATCCTTTATATCTTCAGGCAACAATGCCAAGTTCTCGCAAATAAATTGAGCAAATGGCTTCTCTCCTCTAGAGTCTGTTCTTTATTTTGGAAGTAAGAGTTTCAGACACCTTCTTACTGGCTTCTGCAACAGCCTGCAGTGACTGAAGGATTGCATCATCATCTATTGAAGAACTCCGATACTTTCTCTTGCGCACAAGTGGTGAGGTAATTACCTCCGGAATGAGAGAGGCCAGTTCACCACTGCTGTTGCTGGCCTCTCCTACACTACAAAAGTCCACTTCACTGTCTGGCACAATCATTTCAATTTCACAATCCTTTGCGTTAAAATTATTAAAAGTCTTAAAATTAAAATTAAAAATTGCGTTAAAATTATTAAAAGTCACATTAAACCAAGAGGTTTAATGTGATCATCCAGAAAAGACATGGCTTCCATCAAATGCCATTCTTTCTTTTGAGATGATCCAGCTCCACTTCTTGAACCCATTTCCTTACTTGTTTTTTCTTTGCCGTACCTTTCCCTAAGAGTTTTCAGCCTGGTCTGGCAATCCGACATTGGCTGATTCAAAATTTGCGAAATGTTTGCCCACATGTTTTCTTTTAATACCACATCCATATAACTCGCATGCCCCTTGTCGTAAAAAATGGATTCTCTTGCACTAAACTGATTAGTAATTCGTCGAAAGTAACGAATTTGTTCGCCATGTCGTCAATCAAACGAAAAGGCCCAAATTTTAATTTCGAGTTCCAACTCGCACCAAACTCTGCAAACTACTTCACTATTCATTTTCAACCACAACCTCAACACAACACAACATGGAATCGACCACAGAAAACCCACAATCGACCTTCAATTTACTTCTCGCGGATTTTGTTGGACATTTGTTTTTATCATGCTGCTTTCTGATTGGTCTTCAGTAGAATTCCGACGTAAACTTACACGTAAAAGCTTGGAGCTTGCAAACTCTTAAGTTTACCGACTTACGTCTACGGTTGCGTCAAGCCATTGTGAATGGCCTCGCACACATTTCTAGGTTTTGCGGCTACGTTACATTTACGTTCAATTTTTGCATTGTGAATGAGGCCTCAAGTGCGGTTCAATCCAGCTCTGTCCATAGGTCTTTCTAATTGTGTTAATAACTCCTTTTTTCTTTTTTCGCGGCAATAGTTCACTAAGTTATTTGTAATTAATTTACTATCAGAACCCACTATCGCAAACCGAAGTGGATTTAATTTTTCCTCAGACTTCACAGAAACTACAAAAACAAAACAAGCATTTTTGGCGGACTATCTCTGCTGACGACAGCGTTGGTCAGATATTACAGTTACCATCTGCACTTTTCGTGCATTCTCGGAAGTATTCAGGCCCTCACTAAAAACAGTAGTTTGTAATTCTGCCGTCTGCAAATGTATAATGAACGAGTAGTGTCTCTCTCAGAAAATAGAGGTATATTTAATTTTCTCAGTATTCACTCTCTTTTTGTCGAATTTCGTCCTCCTACTTAGCAAAAATTCAAAATAAGAGAAAACATAAAATTCTTGGAGGACATTAAAATACTTTCAATGATTCTCCTCAATTTCGAAAATGGAAATTGGCCTATTTCGAGATTATCGCTGGCTATTCGCGCGCTCTTGTGCCGCGAATCGAAAATTTTTCCATTCGGGAAACCATCGGAGCAGTCGGTTGTGGGGTATGTGTCTCCTGTGGCTAAGCGTTCTAAAATTATTGCTTATGCTATTTTTGACTTATTTTTGGTAGGCGTGCTTATTCTATGTTTTTTCGTGACAAAAGTGCAGGTGTGTGGTGCAGGTGTGGTGATTCGAAGAAAATAAACATTTTTGCTTTCAACGATTGTCGCCGAGTGCTGGCCGCGGAATGTCCATCCAAGGTGAGTTCCCTTGATTTTCAGCCATTTTCTTATGATTAGAAGAACATTTATGTTCTGTCTTTGAATTCATAGCATATTTTTCTCCTTGCGGTATGGAAAGATGATTTTCGTATTCGGTTATTACGGTTCCTATATAGAATACATCACTTCATCATAAAAATGAAGAATGAGTAGAAAATGAACGAAACCTTAATTCGTGTAAACTCACGTGCGGCTAAACAAGATACGAAATTTCGAATAAGAAATAATTTCATGTTATACACTTTTCTATTTGAATGTATTATTTTTATTTATCCATGTACATTCATATTTTTAATGTTACTGAGGAGACTTTTGAAAAAAATTCAGCCGCACAAAAAAATCCTTTCGTGTCTGGGCCACGATATTCTTTTAACGGTTCACCCACACATCTACTTGACCAAACATGTTCGCATCATGCCGCAATTTTAGTCATGTGATGATCTATCTGGTATTGCGCAGGTCATTTTATTCTTCGCGATTTGTGTGATTTTCACTTCAGCGTTTTGATCGATATTGATTAAATAAACATCACTTCTTGATATTTACGAGTCCAGCTTATAGTTTACGGTGTCTTTCTCAACTACTTTTAATAGCAAATATATTACGGGTAGAAAACCAAACTTACAGAGAAATTTGTAAGCTGATACATTGCAGTCAAGGTTGGGAAACTGTTACCGAAACAAGAGCGTATTACAGAATGTCCCTGACCAAGCGGGAGAAAAGTTGGAAAAATGAACAATAGCGAAGCATGACGATTTTGTCGACAGTCGGTTTGCTTTAAGTGGTGCATGCAATCTTTTATGGCACAAGTTTAGAAATATGTACGTTGATGGTACCTCCAGAAAATTGTCTATCACATTTTTACGTTTTCATTTTTGGAAACTGAAAATGTTTCGGTTTTGAAGGCACAACTACATTTTATAAGCAGCAGATTCTACAAGGAAAGCGCGAGTGAAAGATAAGGAATGGGGCAACTGCAACGACGATTTTATTTACATTGCATTATATTACTCCGCAACAAAACACGATCCAATAGTGTTCTTGACGTCGTCGTTACGTAAAAAAGGTGATCATAATGTAAAACTGAATAAAATTTAATTGACAAAGTTATGATTCTCTATGGATGGGGAAAGAAAAATTATTATTAAATGTGCGAAAAAAATAAAATTAACAATGTTAATAATGTTTCTATTTAGAAGTTAACTGTTCGTGAGTTCTGTTATTATAGTTTTATAAAATAGCATTAGTTCACGAGCTTTTGAATTTGGAAAATTGTGAACTTAACAATGAAAACAAATACATGAGGCATGTAAAAATGTGCCCGCAGGAGCTACGGTAGAATATCATTTAAACGTGTCCGCTCAAGGTCGCGAGCGTAGAGGGGCTGAGCAAAATCCTTCCTCAAACTCGACGGTTGAGGCAGGGATGCCAGTTGGAGAATGTTGTCCTCAAAATGGGGATCATAGATTGGGAAATGTTTGGAGATTTTTTAGGGGAAATTATTTTCATCGGGAGTCGAGGAAGAAATAATACCAACAATATAAATATAATAAATTCAAGAAATAATCCCCATCCAACAATATACATTTCTCTTGTTATTTTTTATAAACATTTGACGATGTTCCCAATACTGATGGTTTTTACTTCGTTGTATAAATATATTAATGTGTTCCAAAATTCATGCAATACCTTTCTATTTTATTTAAGGCATTGTCATAACAAATAATAATAATAATAGTAATAATAATAATAATGGTAATAATAATGATAATGATAAAAAATAAACTAACACTGAAATTGCTGCTATCGAATGGCGTGGCTCGGGTCATAAAGCCTGCTCTTCAATCTCTCCATCATTGTATTATTTATTTTCAAATTTCTAAATTACTCAAAGTCTCTCAATATTTCCCCTAAGTTATTTCAATAAAATAATGTATAAAAAGTCATATTCTTGTATTTTCTCCCGTAATAAAACTTAATATTAAGAGAGGGTCCCCAGGACTCTGGTGCTCCAGTTAAGGGTTAATTCAGGCGTTCGAAACCATGTTGCTACTATAGCTTACAACTACAGGAAACAAATTCTTTTGGCCTGGATAAATATTTCCTTCTACAATCACTTTGCATCTAGTGGCAAAAAAAGACTTATGAGCAACAAAAAATTATTATATGACGAAAATCAGCATGCTATTTTGTAGACAAATAATTCAGTGTTTTTGAACCCCTAAGACTACAAGCACGTGGTAATTTTTGTTTTCTTTCAGAATACCCTGAATGATCCTATTGCCTTGAGTATTTATTTAAAAAGACAGTCGTGAAGGAAATGATTGTTGATTGATCAGTAAGTTACCAAACTAACCAGATTATACTACTTTGTATTTGGATTCAGTCATTCAATATTTGGAGCTTTCAAAAAATTTGAAGTTCCAATATTTTGCTTTGTTGCCCATGAATTTCAATTAAGGTCAAATATTAATGTTATGTTCATTTAAAAATTTTCAAGATTCCCTCCATTAAAATTGTAAAATCTTGTGAAGCATAATTGTATGCAATGGGAGGCTAGAAGTGTTCACACTGTGGCAGACTCGTATCAGGAGGGGTGAAGGGCTTAGGCGTTCATTATAGAGCAACTCAAGCATTGTCAAGTTCTAAATTTCAAGCTCTGGGCCAGTGTGTGTTCAAGCCTAGTGTGACACTTGCGGAAGGAACATCTCAGGGAAAGTGGTCCCTGAGAACACTATTCAGGGACCACTTTCTGAAATTACAGTTCCTGTAGAGACACAGGATATTAACGATAGTCATGAAGTACAAACGCAACATTTTGATAATCCAGCTGATGGTGCTTACCACATATCTGATGATAACTTTTCAATTTCAAGGGAAGCAGTAAAATTGGTTGCTTACCTTCGTTCCAAAGTCCAGTTAACAGGCATCAACCTTCATGAAGCCATACTTGGGTCTGAAATATTTGCCCAAAATATTGCAGACAATTTGACATAGGAAGTCATGAATGCATTCGTCAGCAGAAACATTCCTTTAGATTCTCCTGATATTCAACAAATATTATCTAAATTTGATTTGGGTGAACCATTTCATGGCTTCAGCTGTATCAATAAACAAGTCAAAGCATTAAAAGAAATTAAAAGTATGTTGAACCCCTTGAAGTACCCCTTGAAGTATCCCTTGCAAGTCTATTTTCAATAAAAATTCCAGTGAATGGGAACCTCGATTAGTGACTGAGACTTTTCAATACATTCCCATTATCGAGACTCTGAAATTAATCATGTCACAAAAGTAGAGGGAGATAGATGTTCTACTGATGGTTGGATGAGGGGGTTCAGAGATGGGGAATGTTTCAAAAACAACCCATTCTTCCAAAAGTTTCCTCAAGCTCTCAGAATACAATTGTATTATGATGACATTGTTGTGAACAATCCACTAGATTTCAAGACACATGGTCACAAGTTAGGAATGTTTTATTTCTCAATCCAAAATTTACCATACTATTTGCAGTCATTTTTAGGAGGCATCCATGTTTTGATTATTTGCAATGCAGCTGATGTAACAAAATATGGTTTCTCTGAAATACTTCGACCCTTTTTATATGATCTAGAGAAATAAGAATCAGAGAAAGGTGTGCCTGTAGAAATTGATGGAGAACAATACATACTACATGCCACTATTGCTTGTGTCATAGCAGATGGATTAGCTCCTCATCAATTATTTGGTATCCTCCGCCCATCAGCAAATCACTTCTGCAGGCTATGTATGATTAAGTATGCAGATTGGTTGAACCAAGGATTCTTGAGGGACTACCCAGAACAAAATCTTTGTACAAAGAGCATTTGAATACAATTAACAGTAAAAAGCTTAGTGAGACTGACACAGGTTTGAGAGAAAATAGTGTGTTGCGTAGAAGCCATTACTGGCACTGCACCAATAATTTTGTTTTTGACCCAATGCATCACATTTGGCAAGGTATTGCTCAAGTATGCCTCTTTCTTTGTATAAAACATTTTGTCACAAGAAGAAGAAACGGCTACAGTTTAACACTGTCTACAATAAATAATCAGATTCAGATGTTTCAATATGGCACCCCAGAAATAAGGAACAAACCCTCTGCTAATTTTTCTCCTGAATATGTTAATTCAGGTGCCACTTTCTCTGTTAAACAGAAGGCCCTTCAAACCTGGTGTCTTCTCAGAATATTTCCTTTCATAGTATCTGACAAAGTATCAAAAGGCGATGAGCATTTATATCTCATTTTGCTTCTGAATCGGATAAGTGAAATTATTTTTAGCCCTAAAGTCTCAGCATTGCAGGCTCCACATTTGAAAGACCTATCAGCAGAACTTGTGTATCATTTTAAAGCCTTCATCCAGATGTTGATTTAATTAACAAGTTTCATCACTTGCAGCATTACTGGCTTTATCTAATTAAATCAAGACCTCTAAGATATATTTCCTGTCAGAGATATGAAGCCAAGCACCAGATGTTCAAGGGGCATGGAACGCAAAGTTGCAATTTCAAAAATGTTCCCTTGACTATGGCAAGATTGGGTCAAATTTCTCAATGTATCACCTGGGGGACGGGGGATGTGCCCAGAAGAAAAATAAGATGCTCTAAAGGACAAACTGTTCTTGTTAGAAGCTCAAATTGTCAACAAGAAATGAAAGTTGCTGGGATTGCAGACGAAAATTTATTTCAATGTCATCAAGTGGAAGCTTTTGGCATTCAATATCGGCATGATTAATTTGTAGCAGTTAAAGCTGGTCATGAAACTGAGCATGGAAATCCTCAATTTGCATAAATTCTGGACATTTATGTGTCAGAAACTGAGAATGTGTACCTCTTGTGTGACTTACGGGAAACTTGGGCTATGAAATATCTCTTAATGCATACTGTATTGGAGCATGTTCAAGCCAAAAAAAAAGCTTTTTCTATTGATGTTCTAAAAGATACGAAACCTTTTTCTTTGTGGCACGACTATTGCAGCATTCATTCTTTCATTGTGCTCCATCATGTTTTAGCATAGCTAATGCTTGTGGACAAGAATCGATACATATTTTCATAGTTTTTAACCCTTGCATTACCAGGGGGCTAAGAGGTCCTCTCAATCACTGCTGATTATTTTTATAGGTCTCAGCTTTTTTTAACTGAAATATTTTGTAGTATATAAAGTCTTCAGAATAATATAGTTATGTTATATGTTATGAAGATACATTGCCTATTATTTCACTTCAAAATGTAATAGTTTTCATCATTAAATAAAAATATTGATGCGAGAAAATAATTTTTTTTCAATTGTTGAGCTTGAAATTGAAAATTTTGCTTCCATGAAAGCCCACGCGTATTATTAGTCTTATCAATTTAATTTTTAGTAAAATTGTGTAATATTTCAATTAAAACAAAATTGAAGCAGTCGGCTCCACAGGCCCATCTTTTGGTAATGCAGGGGGGATCATTTATACCAAAGTATTTGCTAGAGTTAATGAAATCATGAAAGGGCTTTGTAAATAATTTCACACTTTTGTGGACCACTGGCGCCTATAAGCTTTATTTCTTTATGACTGGCCAAATGTGTAATCTAAAGATAGACATACCCATTAAATACTTTTAAAGTATGATAGTCAAATAGTATAATATTTGGACAATGAAAATTTTGGAAGTTCAACTTCTCTGCATCATACCTGATATTACTGTGTCATGTAATATTCCTAATATTTTCATTGCATTTAATGCTTATGTTATGTAATATTTCAGAAGAGTATGCTACAGGAATCACACTTCCTCTATTTCCCAATGAGGACCTGGTTTCCATTGGCATTAATGAAATGGACCAATGAAAATTAATTAAGCTCATAGGTCAAGAACATACTGAAAAGGTAGAGCATACTACAGAGGTACTATTTTTCTTGTTATCTCATGTTTTGGTTTCAAGGCTAAATATGCTACATTTTTTATAGTGTAGGCATTAGATTTGACTCTTTTTTTTTTTTGAAGGATTTTGTTTTGGTACCGGTGGAAGAGATTCAAGAAACTCCACTGGACAAAAGTCAAAGCAATGTAGTTTGTGATACTTCCCCACCAAAAATGGACATGCCCTCAACATCGGTAAAATAAATTCTATACAAAAGAGAACATATTTCCGCAATGCAGGATATTATAGGATAATATTTAATATACAATATTGTTTTTTGGCGGGGGTATTTCTGATGTTTTTCTTTTTCAGAAAACCACATCAAGCACAAAAGAAGTTGATGTAAAGGAATGGGTTCAGAAAAATGTGCAATATCTCCACCTCTCCAATGCTTTGACTTCAGGTCATTTTAGTGACAGGGACAGAAGACGTTTGGTGCAGATCGTTGTTGCAGCAATGTGCAAAGAATGGGGCAATGAGTAAGTTTAAATTCATAAGATTTAAGAGGACTATTGATATTCACACATGTGTAATAAATTATAATTTAAAATAATGTATAATAAATTGCAGAGGTCAGTAAAAATAATAGATTAAAGCAGAACCCTCATTATTATTATTATTATTATTATTATTATTATTATTATTATTATTATTATTATTATTATTATTATTATTAGTATTAGTATTAGTATTAGTATTATTAGTATTATTAATATTAATATTTTGAATTATCATTTTTCTATTATTTTTTGTTTTGTTTTGAAAATTCATGTTCAAATTAAGAAAAAATGTATGTTGAATTCCTACTCAAGTTTTTGTCCTCACTCAGGTACACCTCCAGCTCCTTTAAGGAGAGAGTTGCCATGACACTGGTTCCAGAATTCTCTAGCCTTAAGTCAAAAGTGCCAGGGAGATCACATGTAAGTTCTACAAGCAATATTGAACATCTCTCATCAACTCCTGGATTACTAGTATGAGTATGATAGAGAGAGTATGTGTATTGTTTCAGAAACTGTAGTAATTGAAAATATTTTTGTAATAACATGAAATTATACAAAATGTTATAATGGTTTTCCAAAGATTTCAGAAATGAAGAACAGAAAGGCCACAGATGGCAGCAAATCCATAATAAGCGAACTCCTGTCAGCGACAAGAGCTAACAGGACGAAAGAGATCCAAGAGGCCAATCTTTGACTCCTGAAGCCATCCTCCACGTATATCCCCACTTAAAAAGTTTTGATGGGGAAATGGTAAAGATGGGCATACATTTTTAGTGGTAAAATTCATGTGTGCCCGATGCAGCAAACAATTTAAAACGAGCCAAGGTGCTACAGTACATGCCGGAAAGTGCAAGGGAAAAATGGCCCCCATTGAAGGTCCGAAATGCGACGAGTGCGGCCTCTCTTTCAAGAGTAAGGCGGGCGTCTCGCAGCACAAGCGCACGGCCCACCCGGAAGTCCGCAATGAGGAAAGACGAGCGGAGTTGGTGCAGGCGGTGACAAGCCGGAAGCCCCTTCGGGGGGGGGGGGGGGAGGGAAGGCCTTCACCGCCCAGGAGCTGCTCGATATGTTGGAGATCGAGCTTTAAGACCCGAAGATCAGCGCTGTGGAGCTTGCGGTCCGGGTGGGAAAGACCCGGAAGCAAGTAGCGGATAAACGCAAGGAGCCGGCGTATATGCAGCGCCTCGCCGAACTTCGAGAGAAGAGGGTCCCACCCACACTCACCCAACCCGCACAGATGACCGAGGCGGCGTATGGGGATGGACCCTATGTTCCTTCCGAACCGGGGCTCGCCGGTGGCTTGCCTACCACCGGCACCCACAATCTAGTCAATCAACCGGTGTGTCAGCCGATAATCGTCCTAGACGATGATTTGGGTCCCCCTTTACAGGACCCGGGAGTTTTAACTGTTTCCCCCGCTATACAGGGGCCTGACCCATTTACAGCCAAACATCCTAGATGACTGTTCAGGTCCACCTTTACATGGATCGGACATTTTAACTTCCCCACCATATACAGGGGACTAAATCACCAGCCCCTCTACAGGGCTCGAGCCTAAGCCCAAATGGGCATGGCTCACCAAGAGATCCTGCCATGAGTCTCCTTTTTCTCATCCTTACGAGAAGACGATGAATGAAAAACCGCCCTCGAGGATGCCCTGGCGGCGCCTATACTGCGATTTTTCTAAGAGCGATCCTCAAGGCCACTCAAATCCCATCTTCGCGATGGAATATGACACGGCATTTCGCGTCTTTCTCAGTCGTTCCGCTAGATTTCGCACGATCGCGACCGTATGAAGCAGTGCTTGCGATCATGCGACTGCTATCGGCAAGACCGAGAAAAGACGCGAAATGCCATGACATATTCCATCGCGAAGATGGGATTTGAGTGGCCTTGAGGGTCGCTCTTAGAAAAATCGCAGTATAGAAGGGAGGAGGGCCCGGCCGCGAGTGCAGCCATCTCCGCGGCCGGGTCTAGCGAATTGTCATTGAAAGACATTGACGCGATCTACGCGCTCTTGTTGGAGTCTTGTGGGGGGGAAGAGAGCCAGGCGCCGCGAAGGCGAGGACGAAAGTCCCACAATCCGAAGCGGGTGCCCCACCGGCGCAAGAGCCGGAAGAGATACAGATACGCCCGTACGCAGGAACTCTACGAAAATGATCCTGGCCTGCTGGCAAAGTGTCTTGGGACGGACGTAGGAGGAGTCTCGGAGATCCAGCAAAGGACTGAGAGGGGAGACGCGCTTGGTCTTTACGACAAGCTTTGGGGAAAGTGCCCTCAGACAGACATCCCGGGCCTTGGAACTTACGATGGAAACGGCCCGCCGTCTCCGATGGGATCTAGTGATCTATTTGTCCCGTTTACTGGGCAGGAAGTTCGTGCCAAGGTGCGTTCTTTTAAGAGCAATACTGCCCCTGATGTAGACGGGGTCAAGCCCGGGAACCTCAAGGGGGCCAGCCTAATGGCCGATTTGGCTGGCTTCTTTAACCTGGTCATCTTAAATGGCCAGGTTCCATGTGAGTAGTCGCGGAACCATACCCCTTCATCCCCAAAGACGGTAAGGACCCTACGCGGGCTGTCAATTATCGGCCAATCACAATTTTATCCGCGATTTCACGCACCTTTTGGGGGATCATGGAGGCGAGGCTGCGAAGCAAAGCCTCCTTGCTTAATAGACAGAAAGGCTTTGTTTCTGAGCCTGGCTGCTTCTGGCACGGTTTCGACGCCAGGGCCCTGCCGGAGACGTTTGAAGAAGTACTGGGGAGGCGCAGGAACGCAGCCCTCAAGCCACATCAGAAGCTACGTTTGGCAGGTCAACATCCAGCCACTCCCTGCACCAGCTTGTTCTCGCGATTTCTTCGCGGGCCACCCTGGAGCGATTGGACGCTGCTATCCGCCGCGCCTTTAAGGGGATCTTCAAGCACCCCAAGCACCCCACGAAGCGTTGCTGACGGGGTGCTGTACTGCACCCCGCGAGACGGGGGCCTGGGTATCCAGAGCCTCACGCAACTGGTACCGCGGGTCGCTCTATCGTTGGGGTGTAAAATGTTCCGGCGACGCCCTCTGCGGGGACATCGTCATCAGCCCGGCCACTGCGGACAGGCTCAAGCGGGCGGCAGCCGCTGCCCGGGTTACCTGTCCGTGTCATCTGGAGGAGGTCTGCGAGCTGAAGAAGAGGCAGCAGAAAGAACTGGCGAGGTGGGCTCGCCTCTGCTGCCAAGGGAAGGCCGTACTGGCGCATGGGGACGACCCGGTGGGCAATGCATTTCTTGCAACGCCCACTCCGAAACCATGTCGCCGTCACCGAAATTTTGTCCCGGTCACTTTGCCAATTCCGCACCGACACCGCGGTCAACAGGACCTCCCACACCGGGCCATCCCGCAGAAGACAGTGGACTGCAGGGAGTGTGGAGCTGCACCCGAGACGCTGGGGCACATCTTAGGCCTCTGCGTCTCCACCAAGGCGGCGCGCATTCACCGTGTCACGAAGTGACCATCCCCAATCTTAATCATCAGTGGTCGCAGTCAGCCGACCTACGCGTCTTCCGCGTCAGGCTAAATCCGGACAAAGAACTTGGCAGGAAGTAGGAAAACACTTCCAGATAAGGCAATTTCTTGAGAGCCCGAGAGCAAAGTAACATCCGCCGGAACGCGCCACGCCGCGCCATTCCCTCTCCCGATCCTTGAGAGCCAAGAAAAGGGTCGGTCGAGCTAGTCCCGCTCTCTTTACGCCACCAGCCCTACCGGGAGCAGGACGCTCCTGTCCGAGCAGCCTTGACGGACGTCATCATGAGGCACTTCAGACTGGTGTGGACGAGGTGGTAACCCAGCCACAAGAAGGCTTCATAATTGGATCAATTCCAACTTTACAATCCATACTTTTTATAACAATTAATCGATCATTTACGTCTTTCACTGTATGTAATTCAAGTAAAGTCAGCTCTGATTTATCCGACATCAATTTGCAAGTAGTTCAGTAAATATTTAATTTAATGTTTTAACTTTCCAATTTGATGAGTCAATAAATTATTCATAGTTGTTATGTTAAAACAATTTTTTTTTATTTTATGACTGCATCCCTGTGTAAGACCTTCCTCACTTATAGTTAGAATCTAGCACTCCTTGGCAACCTTTTACTCCTAGCGAGTAGCCCAAGCAAGTAGTCTGAGTTATGTTCTCATGTTAAGCAACGCTTTCCAAACTTTCGCTGCAACCATTCATTGCCGCCGAATGGCAAGTTGAGCCAATTAAATTATCACAGGTGTTGTCATTGCCAACAATGTTGTTTATTACAAGAGCAGCTTTCGATGGCTTAGCCATCATCATCAGTTTTCTAGTACAAGAAAATAGCAAAGAATTAATTAAACAATTAAAAGCAAAAATTGTAATTGTTTAATTAATTGTTGTTAAAGTCGCCAAGACCCCTCCATTTGTGCTGGCCCGCTTCCTAATTTTTCCAAGTCCGCTGCCTCGACAGCTGGGCTCGCAAAGGGTAGACGAGGGTGAAGGAATCTCGTTGGTCATGCGAGGGAACTTGGTGCAACCCGCTGGTCACTAATTTGGATATCTTTAGTCTACATTTGCACTCACGGAACCCCGCCGTTACTAGGGGAAATTCGCTTATGCGTAGGACATAGCCAACTGCTTCGTCATCCAATTAGTGACGTGCATGAATGGATTAACGAGATTGCTCTGTCCCTATCTACTATCTAGCGAAACCACTGCCAAGGGAACGGGCTTGGAACAATTAGCGGGGAAAGAAGACCCTGTTAAACTTGACTCTAGTCTTGATCTGTAAGGAAACATGAGAGGTGTAGCATAAGTGGGAGACGTTTCGGCGTCGCCTTTGAAGTACCACTACTTTCATCGTTTCTTTTATTCGGTGAAGCTGGAGATTTGCGGCGGCGGCTTTCGCCTCGCCGGCACGACATTCTTGAACCAAACGTGCAATGAAAAGGGTAGTGGGGTCCCGCAGAGCGTGGCTCCCACCGCCTCTCGGCCGGCGTCGCTCGCGTGTGTGTCGGGGGGTGCGCGTTGTGCGGTCGCGGCTCGCTCGCGCGCCTTTCCGCGCGCGCTCGCGCGCGCCGGTACGGGAGTCACCGGTGGTACCGCCCGGGGCTCCGCCTTGCAAACCCCCCGCGTGATCAGATCCGAGGACACATTCAGGCCGGGAGTTTGACTGAGGCGGTACATCTGTCAAAAGATAACTCAGGTGTCCTAAGGCTAGCTCCGCGAGAACAGAAACCTCGCGTAGAGTAAAAGAGCAAAAGCTGGCTTCACGCGGGCTTTCAGTATGCGCACGGGTTGCGAAAGCACGGTCTATCGATCCTTCTGGCTCAAAGAGTTTATGGCAAGAGGTGTCAGAAAAGTTACTACAGTGATAACTGGCTTGTGGCGGCCAAGCGTTCATAGCGACGCCGCCCCTTTTTGATTTTTCGATGTCGGCTCTTCCTATCATTGCGAAGCAAAATTCGCCAAGCGTTGGATTGTTCACCCAATAACAGGGAATGTGAGCTGGGTTTAGAACGTCGTGAGACAGGTTAGTTTTACGCTACTGATGACGAGTTGTTGTGACAGTAATCCAGCTCAGTACAAGAGGAACCGCACTTTCGGACATTTGGTTCACGCATTCGGCCGAGCGGCCGGTGCTGCAAAGCTACCGTCCGTTGTCATAAGGTATAAGGCATTCAGGCATAAGCCTGAACGCCTCTACGGCAGAATCTGTTCTGGACAGTTAAGCGACAATATTTCTCAGGAGTCCCCGAGTCGAACAAAGCTCAATTACGCAATGTAGCGTACCGACCCGGCGTCCGTCTCGTCCAGGGAACGGGCTACGGACCGCGGGTTCGGTTTCACGATTGCGGTTCGGCCGCAGATAACAATGAGTCTGGGTAAAGCTCAAGTCTTTTGATACGAGCGATCCCAGGCCTCGATCGCTCACGCGGTCCTACCCAAGACAACGATGTCGGGACTCGGAATCTTCCATAGACGACTTAGGTACCGGGCAAGGCAGTATCCACGGTAGAGCAGCTCAATGCTGCGATCCGTTAAGCTCAAGCCTCTTGCTTGGAGATTCGTACTTACCGTTCCGGGGACGTTTCGTACGGCCCCGCATTTTTTGCAATTTCTTTTGGCGTGTGCTTTTTAACCAGCCATTTGTTTTTTTAACACCGTTTTAGCGTGTGCCCGACACCGCGGCTTTCCGCCGCGCCTCGCTTCGAGAGATTTTTTATTTTATTTATTTTTTTAAATTTTTAAGTTTTTCTTTCGAGTCTTCTGCCTCTATCTACTATCTAGCTCGGCTCCGCTCCGCCTCGGAGGCGCCGGCCCCTCCCCTCACGCCGGGGAAAGGACGGGGAGGCCGGGCCTCTCCCGCCAACGCAAACACCACGGCGAAAGCACCGGTTCTCGTCAGATCACCGCAGTTAAGCGCCGCCGGGCCCCGCCAGTACCGGGTTGGGAATCCGGGGTGGCGTTGGCGTCTTTTCTTCCTTCTCCTCTGCAGGGGGCCCCCTTTGGGCCCCTCTTTGTCGTCACTCGTTCTCAAGGGGATTGTTTATTTATCACTCGAAATTGCCGTTCTCCAGGGCCCACTTCTTCTATCAGTCGCAATCGCCGTTCTCCAGGGGCCCTTTTGGGCTTCTTTTTTTATCACTCGAGCGCGTGTGGTTTCGGTTGCGTCTCCCAGGGACACGATCAAAGTCGCCTCCTCGGCACTCGAATAATTTCCAGACGAATGCCGCTGGGGGGTCGTCTTGTCGTGTGCGAGCAGTAGGTTTACGTGGGATCCGAACCCAGGCCGCCCGTCCCCCCCTAGGCCCTTTTCCCAGCGTGCAGCTTCGCTCGAGAGGGCGCGTTATCGAGGCTTCGGTGCGGTCTCCACGTGCCGACTTTGCGAAAGTTGGCCCTTCGGGACCGCCCCGGTTTCCAGGCGAATGCTCCCATCGGCTCCTCCTCTCGTCTGCGAGCAGTCGACTCGCTCGGGATCCGAACCCAGAGCCGCCTTCCCCCCGTGGGCCCTTTTCTCGGCGTGTGGCGTCTTTGCCTGCCGACTTTGCTGTTTGAGTGTTCCCTACTTTCCAGACGAAGGCCGTGGTTTTCAGGGGAATGCCGGTAGAGGCCGGCCCTCTCGCGAACGGGCAGTCGAGTGTGCTGGGATTCGAACCCGAGCCGCCCGCCTCGCCTTGTACCCTTTTCTCGTGTTTGCAACAATTCAACCTCACTCGCCACTTCGGCAATTTATTTCTCCGGGAGCCAGCCCGGCTCGGATCGCCTTCCGGTGTAGACGGGCGTAAACGACTCGCCGCCGCCTATCAGCACGTATTTTTTTTCGCGATCGGCTTTTTCGCAAATTGCAGAATTTGTTTAAACAATTTTTTCCGAAACTTTTCGACCCGTTCGTCGGAGAAGAAATGAGCTCGATAATAGAAACATTATTTGGTTGAATGAATGTTAAAATTACTATTCTGAAATGTTCCAGTGCATTTTGTTTCCATTAGTCACTCCTACTTCACTGTCTCGTATAATATAATCTTCCAGACACAAATGCTTGTATAGTACAAGACATCGATGTAGAAGGCACACCTGCTAACATTCTCGAAATGTTATTTTTGGATGCGAGTGAATCTTCCAAATAGCTTTTTGCAGTTGACGCACTTTTCCATCCGCCATGCAGTTTTAACAAGATCATATTCGCCCCCTGCGTCTGCCAAAAGGGTAGCAGAAGTTCGCTGTAAGCAATGGCCTGTATACTTCTCCGCATCCGCCAGACAAATATTTTGCAATAAAAAATTGAATTTTTCCAAATGTGTTCGTACCTACAGGTTGAATAGTAAAACGGCAATTTTTACTTTCCCGAATACGTACGTATATACAGAGTAATACGTAAAGCTAAGTATTGCTGCGCTAAAAATTGGAGAATTTACGGCAGAAAAAAATTCGTTGCCAGGCCGTGATAACGAAAAAGTTGATAAATCCAGTTGCAAAATTAAGGGGGAAAATCCCTGAATCCCTGTTTTGTGGGTCCTTGATGCCTAAAACCCAACTGAAAGCAAAACGTTCATCTATCCATCCGTCCGTCCGTCCGTCCGTCCGTCCGTCCGTCCGTCCGTCTGTGAACACTATTAGCGCCTAAACCACTGATAGGAATTTCTCCAAATTGAAGAAGCCCTTGTCGAACTGGCTGGAGTCAAAGCTTTGAAATTTTTAAAAACTTACTTCAAAATTTGGGGGTACTTTACATGAAGCCCCCCGGACATTTTCAACATTTTCTCAAAAACGGCTCCAATTTTTTTCTTTAAATTTCTTGTAATAATGGAGTAAAATACACTTATAAAAGTGACCTACGTCCGATTTACAAGGTCAACCCTAAATTTTCGAAAATTGCAAAAGTTCGAATTCGCCTCTTCCTACAACTACAGAATTGAAGATAGAGACTTTTCCTTCAAAGGAAACTTGTTTTCCATAGTAAGTTCTTTCATTAAGGTCATGTACATTTTTTGAAAATGTTAGCAGTTTTCGCGTAATATTGCGAGCTCTGTGTGCAATTTTAAAAAATTACAAGAACAAGATTTTTTCAAAAACGGCTCCACATTTTTCAAAGAAAATTGTCATTTAGGACAAGGTTTTACTGTTCTTTAATATTCTTAAAATAATATTCCCGTGCTGTTAGGAAAACGAAAAATGAAGAAAATGTAAAAAAGTACTTTGGGCGGCAATAGATGGCAGCTGGCAAATGAATGTGGCAAGTCTGAATAGCTAGCCGAGACCAAAAGAAATAGAAAACTAATACGGGAAATTCTGGGTCATTCTGTAGCACCACTAGTTATAATTTAAGAAGAATCATCCAGAATTATTATTTGGTGGTAAGTTGGAGGCACAGTCTCTGATCAATTTCATACTGGTTTTTTTTTTCATCGACAATGGTGAAAACTCACTTCTCAGTCTTTGTTTCAGCAGTCGTAACAATAATTACTGAACCCTTGTGCATCACATGCTCAATTAAAGGCACACCAACTCATTTCGACGACAGCCATCAAATATTCCAAACAAAAGAGTCACTTTTAACTTTGTTTCGTTTGGAGATTTACAAATAAATTTTAATTCCTCCTCTCTGGACAAAAATTTAGGTTTTTACTTCGTAACCTTTTGACCACTGCTTTAAAACTTCTAATAACTTACAAAATTTGCCAATAATAACATTATCTTATCTTATTTATCAAAAAATTCTTCTTAAGCATTGAATACTTTGACCATACAGAGTTGGGTGAAAAGCATGAGCTTGACCATACAGTGTTGGATTTTGATAGATCGACGAAATATCCCAACAAAGACTTTTCATTGACAAAGTTCACCAGCATTTTTCATACGTTTCGAATACTCGATACTCCTTTTCATAAACTTCTCAAAATTTTACTGGAATTAAGCTATCTATAGCCTCGTTGACATTTTCCAGAATTTCCTCATGAATATCAAAATGTTCATCCATCTTGAACAAAGAAATCGGTTGATCCCGAATTTAGGTTGGCACCACGGTGTAAGATATCTTACACCATGGTTGGCACGGTTCCTTTGGTTCCTTTTACGATTCATTATTTCTCGTGATTCTCGGCAAGAATCACTTGAGACACGGTGTACACCACGGTGTAAGATAATCTTACACCGTGGTGTACACCGTGACTTCCGAGCTCGCGAATAATTTTGTTCGTTTTGATAAATTTACGTCCGTTAAGCTGGCAATGCGATTTTCCAAAAAAAATCTCTATACCCATAATTTTGTGCTATTTTTTAGTTTTCCAAATATACAAAATAATTTTTTTGCTCCAAGGGTTTTTCCACAAATTGGTGGCTTTGCTGGCTTCATTTTAAGCTGGCAAATCCTATTGGCCAAAACATATTTTTTACTTTATATACAACATATTGTGATATTTTTGTGCTTCTCAAGTATTTAAACATTAATTTTTGCTCTTACCGCTTTTCGAAAATTAAAAAAAAAACTTCTCGAAATTCCCGGCTGGCGCAACACCAACGTGTAAGAAAACTACTCGTGGAAAAAAAACTATCTACCAAAATTAGATTTTCTTGGCACAAAAATAACCACAAAACAAGTATCTTTCCAACAATGTTGTTTTGCATTTCTCAACATTTAATATTCTCCGCAAATAATTATAAATCTTTACACTATTGCTAAAAAAACAACACGTTTCAAGATACATAATTCTTCATAAAAACTAAACTACTCAATATTTTGCATTGTACTTTCCCAACAAACAGAATCAAACAACTACACGAACTTTGATTTTTTGCTCTCATCGTTTTTTGCAAAATTTAACAAAAACACTTATGAGTCACCCGGACCAACGCACTACCGTCGAATAAGAAAATCACTCATCAATGCAAAACTCTCCTTCAAAATTAAATTATCTTCACAGAACATCAACCACAATACTGTATACTATACAAAACTATTGATTTTAAATTTTTTAATTTCCGATACTACCTTTAAACTAGTGGTGCTACAGAATGGCACAAACTTTCCCGTATTAGTTTTGTTTCCTTTGGTCGCGGCTAGCTATTCGGACTTGCCAATACTCTTGAGAACTGCTTCGATCGCTGCCCAAACTATATTTTTAACATTTTATTAGTTTTTCGGTTTCCTAATAGTATAAAAAATATTATTGTAAGAATATTAATAAAACAGTTAAACCTTGTCCTCAATGACAATTTTCGTTGAAAAATTTTTTAGCCGTTTTCAAGAAAATGGCGTTTAAGCGAAACTGTAAATGCGAAATTTGAAGCTCTTTTTTACAGAAATTTTTTGACTTTTCGAAAAACTTAATTTAAAGACATTTGAAGCACTTACACTCACAAATTCAATAGTGTTTACAAATTGCTGGAAATGTGCTCTTTAACAGTATGAGAAAACTTAAAAAAAAATTACATTTGTGTAATTTTTGGAATAACAAATAATACCTCAAAATGAACTTTACGCCATATTAAAGAGTGCAATTAGCACTATCCGCTCGAAAAGTTTGAACAAAAACTTTGAAGTGATTTTTTAGAAAATGGCGTTTGAGCGTTTCTGAAAATGCGGAATTTTGAGCTAGTTTTCAGAGAAAATGGTTGAGTTCTCAAGAAACTTTACTTGACATTATTTAAAGCACGTGTACTCGTAAATATAATGTGAACAAATAGCCGCTATTGTAAATAATAACGACGTGAGAGACAAGTAAAAAAAATTAAATTTTTGTAATTTTTGAGAAAACAAAAGAATAGAGCAATATTACGTTAATGTAATCTCATAGAATGCCATAGGCACTATTCTGGCCAAAAGTTTGCAGAAAAAATTTGGAGCCGTTTTTTAGAAAATGCTTTTGTATTTTTTAAAAAAAGTGCACGCAATATTGCGCGAAAACTATTAAAAATTTCAAAAAATGTACATGACATTAAAGAATAAGTTTACTATGAAGAAGACATTTTATTTGAAGGAAAAGTCTATCTTCAATTTTGTAATTGTAGGAAGAGGCCGAAAAAATTCGAACTTTTGCAATTTTTGAAAAATCTGAGTTAACCGTAAAATCAGACCAATGCCACCTTATTAAGTGTATTTTACTTCATTCTTACAAGAAATTTAAAGAAAAAATTTGGAGCCGTTTTTGAGAAAATTTTGAAAATGTCCGGAGGGCTTCATGTAAAGTACCCCCAAATTTTAAAGAAAGTTTTTCAAAGCGACGCCACAAGTAGAAGCAGATTGAGCGGGGAATGTCCATTTTGGAAGAAATCGTACGTATGGTTTAGGCGCTAGTGTTGTTCACACACGGACGGACGTCTTGAAAAAAAAACACATTTGTTTCGGTATCAAGGGGCCCAAAATGTGTATTTTCATAAAAATTACGAAATCGAATTTCAAAGCATTACATAACTTTCCCTATAATACCACGTATCTCCGTATGTACTACGTACGCATACGGGAAAGGAAAAAATTGTAAATCCTTTGACTGAGTACCGAAAAACAGGGATGGAGGCAAATCAATCCTAATAAACACTAAACTACACAACACTTCGCATTGTTCTTTCCCAACAAACAAAATCAAATATCATTCTAGTCAACTACTCTTATAATGTTTTGCTCTCACCAATTTTTGAAAAATTGAAGAAAACCACACATATGTGTCCCAAGATGGCGCACCCCCGCCAAATAACAAAACTCTTCAAAGGAAAAATTACCTTCACAATTACAATGACTTTACCGAACATGAACTACTATACATTTCACTACCCAAAAACGTTTTTAAATTTTTGACTTTCAATACTATCCATAAAAAAGTATAAATCATATCAATGAGAATCGGAAAAAACAGGGATGGAGGCAAATCAATCCTAATAAATACTAAACTACACAACACTTCGCATTGTTCTTTCCCAACAAACAAAATCAAATATCATTCTAGTCAACTACTCTTATAATGTTTTGCTCTCACCAATTTTTGAAAAATTGAAGAAAACCACACATATGTGTCCCAAGATGGCGCACCCCCGCCAAATAACAAAAACTCTTCAAAGGAAAAATTACCTTCACAATTACAATGACTTTACCGAACATGAACTACTATACATTTCACTATCCAAAAACGTTTTTAAATTTTGACTTTCAATACTATCCATAAAAAAGTATAAATCATATCAATGAGAATCGGAAAAAACAGGGATGGAATCACAAAAATCCTAAAAAATATTGAAGTACTCCGCAAATTGCACTGTCCTCTTCCAACAGTAAGAAACAAATACTGTTTTAATAAACTACACCAACAATGAATTCTTGAACCGGAATGGCGCACACCGGCGAACACCAAAAACACTATTCCAAACAAAAATATAAAATGTCTTTACACAGCATTAACAACAATATAATGCATTACACAACAGTGTGGTTATTAAATTTTTGACTTCCGATACTATCCATAAAATAATTATTATTCATGACACTGAAAATGGAAAAACCCATGGAAGGAAGCCCATAAATCCTAAAAAGTACTAAACTACTCTCCAAATTGCATTGTCCTTTTCAACAAGAAGAATCAAATGCTGATCTAATAAACTAATCTAGTAATTTGATAAATAAAAGTATTATTTTTTTATTTATGTAAGAAACAGTTAAAGACTGTGTGTAACAAGCTATGGGGAGAAGTGAATTCTGTGCACGTTTTCATAAATCTGTGATCTCTATCCTAAACCATATTCTAGTCGAATTTTGAATACAGAAAAAAGAGCGTTTTTTTTCAAGTTTGTTGACAAAAATATTCGCTCCTATATAATAAAATATATTTTCAAAAGTAAATTAGCTGTAAATTTGTGCCCTTAACCCTCATCATGTTCTTCATGAAAGAATAATACTTATTGCCATGACAATATGGAAAACGATAATTTGAATAACTATATTTCCCACTGAAATTTAGAAGATGTACACAAATAATGAAGTTACATTTATGTCCAGAAGCAAAGCAAGGGCCATCTCTGTATTTGCTCAAGGATCAGGGAATCTGGACAAAAAACTGATCGAGATGGGTACCATCAACACAGAAGCTGTGGTACAAAACTTGTTACAGGTTCTTTAGGATTATGCAATCCAAATGGTAAATAATTACATTAACTATCATTGTTAAAATTAATATTATTTTCCTGTTGATGCTTGATATAGTCTCAAATTGTATAGAAACAGTTATGCTTCCAACAATAAGAACCGAATACTGTTTTAATAAATTACATGAAGAATGAATTTTTTTGCTCTCGCACACAGTGGCTTCCCAGCTTAACATTAAGCCAGCAAAGCCACCAATTTGTGGAAAAACCATTGGAGAAAAAAATTAATTTTTGGATATTATGAAAGCACAACAATAGCACAATATTCTGGGTATAGAAAAAATATGTTTCTGGAAAATGGCTTTGCCAGCTTAACAGACGTGATTATCAAATGTTTGAGGGATGTAAGCCACATACCAAAAGGGGAGTCAAATTAATACAATACTACAATGTGGGATAACAAAAGATGTAGAGCAAAAGCTGTATGTTTTGCAAGCAGTTGCTGAATGTCAAAAATTTATTACCAGCCACAATAAAATCCACCCTCTCAAAACCTCTATCACCTAGTTGATTCTGGAGAAAATCTCACAAAATTTCCTATTGCGACCACCTATTTATTGCATAACTGTAAAAAATTACATTCAAATGTTGCTCTCATGTTACTGCTTGCTATTTTTGAAAATTATTTCTGTAATACTTATGTTCAATATTTTAAATTAATTATAATAAATAATTGAATTGTATGTCAATATTTGCTTCACTATCTCCATCTATCTCAGTTCTTGTCACATACCAGGTTGCAAACATATAATTAAAAGGTATCTTACTTGAACTATTTGAAGGTAAATAATTCCAAAAAAAGTATAACATTTTTGTATATCAAGTAGGCCTAATATAAATTTTCACATGAAGGTCTCAAAAATCTTTTATATCTTACAATCTGTAAATTTATCAAACAAGTTGTGATGGTGAAAATTGAAAGCAGAATCATTCTCAATAAAACCAAAAAAGGCATTGTTTTTAGGACAAACTGTTTTTTTGTTTTTTTCAAAAAAATGCATCAATAAATCAATCAATCCTGTTTTTTTTTAAATATCTGAAGATGGGGGGAAAAAGATGATTCCTTGAAATGTTGCAATAAAACTATATTAAAAAAAACTTCAAATTGTATGACTCTATTATATTTCTAAATATTTAAGTAGATCAGTTTTCCATGAAAACTTGTGTGGTCAACTATCTTCCACTGACTTTTAGTATGTATAATAAACATTGAAACTAATTCTAAGCTTCTATAGTACTATGCCTCATATATAGAGAATTGAATGGTTTCTCGGAACGGTGGATTCTGGAAGAATATCATGTCCGAAGTGTTTCCGGTAAAAACAGCATTGGTCATGGACAAATGAAGAAAACAGTAGTGGGTGTGGTGAATGATCAGCTTCCAGCAGTTCCTTCCAGTATTTTAATTTTTTTTCTTTATTTTTAGCTACATCAACGAGTAAGTTTATCAGTGACTACAATAATTTGTAATTGATACTTACACACAATTATGATTTCATCCATAATTACATTAACATAAGTATTATAACATAGAGTAGTATCATATATTACATCTTACATAACATAATAATAGAGTTGATACTCTATAATTATGTGAATATCAGGTCAGGATCATAACATCAATTCGGAAGTTATGTATCATTACCATAATAATAAGTATCCATCATTACATAGTATAGTATCACATAATATTTTTCTTACATAGTACAATCATACAGTATCATCTGGATAGGATCATAGCATATCAACTCGAGAGACATGAGTGGACTTTCCATAATATTATATTTCTAACATGACATTTATTTTTTTGCAAACTTTGACAATCTGGTTCTGAAAGGGGACAGAGTATAGGGTTTTCTCTATTTCATTGGGAATAAAATACATAGTTCTAATGTTTTCATATTTGCAACAAGACAAAATAATATGTTCAACTGGTTCAATAATATGTTACTGGACACATGTCACATAGCGGTGGTGGGGTATTTTCCAGCAAGCACTTGTGTGTAATTTTAGAGTGATCAGTTCTAATTCATGTAATTACAACTTATTCATATCTAGCCATCTTGGGATCTAAGTTGAGTGATAAGGATAAATCAATTGATGTGTGGAAATTACTAACTTTATGACATTGCCATAGCAGTTCTCATTGCATTGCCTTTGTACGAATCTTATGACATCTTGCTTGGAATATTCAGTGTTAGGTCTTACATTATTTCCTTGGGAACCAATTAATATCATTGTATTAATTTTAATATTATGGAATTCACTCATAACAGTTGGATAAAGCTGATTAGGTACAAGAAAAAATAATTACCGATAAGCCATTAAGTTTAATTTAATAAAGCAGTTCTTTAATTTGAGATATAGTTTTAGATTGCATCTCATCATATATCTTGAAGTTATTCTTTGGAATTTTATTAGTGATGATAGTGGCATTATCGATACAGTTATGGATTACCTTTTTAAGCGCTTCAAGAATTGCATGGTTAAACATGTTTTCTTTATTAGCAATGTTCATAAAACAGAATTTCATCAAAGACATGGGGTCCTTCATTATGGCTTCAGAAAAAATTGTATTATTGCATCTGTCAATGAAGATAACACAATTATTTTTGTATTTGGCATAGACTTCTCAGTATTTTAGTTTCCATTCATTTAAGTTAAAGTTTTAATGCATTTAGTACCTTCAATCTGAAATTTAACAACTTCAATCATGTTGATGGTCCAGGGATTTATTGCAGGAATCCTTTGACTTTGTACAGAGTAACTTGAAATGTTGAGGGAGCTGAGTAACGTAGAATTATTAGAACTTTATTATAGAAAGGTATAGAGCAGAGCTTCTAATTCCAGGAGATACATCATTTCATATTATCTTCTTTAGAGATGTTTTCGCTTTAATTCATATTTGATTGACAGGGTTTGTCTTCAAAATATGAGGTTAGTTTCAGCCGCTTTGATGGGGATACGTACAGTTGGGGTAATGTGGAAGCACCCGGTGCTTATTCTGAGTCCACAATTGTACAGGGTATCCAATTTTTTGAGAGTTGAATTACATGCTGAATTATATATAATAGATCCATAATTTATTTTATTTCTTATTAAGGCATTGTATGTAAGTAGTAAGATCTTTTTATCTGATCCGCAGTTGTGAATTGCTAATGATTAAGACATTTTAGTATATTAAATCGTTTCTTGCATTCAGCGTAAATTTTGAAAATATGTTCTTGCAGTACTATACTTCTTATTTTTAATACAGTATCAGTACTGAAGTTATAAAAGATCTTATACTTATCTTTTTATGAAGCATTGATCGTTGCTCAGTATAAATTCTCAATCATTAAATCAGTATTCGATATTCACAATAAAACAACATATTTATTTATGATAAATGGGCATACAGCTTTCTTGTATCATTTCTCTGTTCGTTCCTCCTTTTCAACAACCCTTTGTTTACACACTGTACATGATGCCATGGCTACTGTACGTACGCTCTGTGCAACAAGTACTATAGTTCACAACTTGCAGGTAATGTTCGAAACACCTCAAGAGCAAAGAAAACAACATACATTCTAATTTTTTTAATGGAACATTAGACTTGAGAAACACCAAAATTTGAATGAGACAATGTCAATCTCATACAGCTTAAATATGTGTGATATTTAATTCTCAGATCTTAGTTTTTCTAGCTACATTTTTAATTTTATTAGAATTTAAAATTAAAATCCTCTCAGAACAAATAAGAATTTTCTTTTATAAGCTGCAAATAAACAACCTGTTACATACTGATTATGGAGGATTAGAAAATATTTAATTCAGTGTAAAAAATTAAATAAATTAGTTACTATTAATTACAAGTATATCTGCAAAGTAATTAATTAATTAATATTAGATTTCTTTAATTAAAGGCAGATCATAAGCTATTGTTCTTGAATAAAGATTTTATAAAAGTGTTTAACCAAAGTTTTTATTTTACTTTACATAATATTTCAGATTTTAATATTTCAATCCATCTTTAGGTGAACTAATGTATATTTTATAAAATTGTATCTAAAATAATAACAGAATTCAGGTTATCATTCAGTAGCCAAGTAGTCATAGAGCAGTGTGGATGCTTTTAGAAATTTCATATTAAGTTCATTATATGAACTTAAATGTGAAATTTGGAATATTTGTGAAGACCACTTAGTTAAAATGCATCAAAAAGACTTTTAAAAAATTTTTGTCAACACATCAAATTAAATTACTGCAAGAAAAGATACGAATTATGTTTATAAAATATTCACAAGTTCACCTCAAGATTGATTTGAAGAATAAACTCTGAAATGTGTAAAGTAAAATAAAAATATGTTATATAAACACTTTTTTAAGATCTTTAAGAATGGTATATTGTTATCAGATTGTTCTTAATTAAAAGAACCGACAATTAATTAATTTAATTTCTTAGGCATTCATTTCTTCAAAAGTAAGAATGAAAAATAATTACTTACATTGTGATTGTTGTATGATTTTATTTCTATATTTTTGCTGCTTTCATTTTCTTCTTCTTTGATGTTTTCTACTCCAAAAAGTTTGCTGTTTTCGATTTCCATATTTTTCAGTCCTTCCATTGACATTCTGCTAGTCCTTTCTCCTCCGTTACTTCCTGTACATCTTCCAGGTCAAAACAGGTCCGCCTCTTCTACACCTTCTTTCAGGTATCCAGTTTAAAATTTGATTTGGCCATCTCTCATTTTGCAGTCTCTGGACATGTCCGTACCATTGAAGAGCTTTATTTTCTAGTCTTCTGGTTATGGTTGTTGGAACCCCAGCTCTTTCCCATACCACTTCATTTCTTATCTTGTCCAGCTTTGTTATCTGCAAAGATCTTTTCATGCAGTTGAGCTCTACTGACTGTATTCTGTCTCTACGGCATTTTGTTAAAGGCCACATTTCTGCTCCATATAGGCTAATATAATATTTTCTACTACACTGTGGAACATTCTTCTTTTGTCTCTTGTCTTAACACACTATTCCATATTAGGCCATGTAGAACTTGGATTGCATTTCTGCCCATTGCAAGTCTAGTGGTAATATCTTCATCAATTTTCCCATTGTCAGTAATTATAGTCCCCAGGTATATTTTATTCCCATATTCTGAACAGTTTGTTAATCTGTCATCAGCAACTTTTATATTAGAGATATCTCCTCCAATGCATTAATATTCATTTTTTTAAGATTGATTTTAAGTCCCAACTTTTTGTATTCTTTTAATTTCCTAAGCGTAAACTTCATATCTTCCTGATCTGATGCCATGATGACCTAATCATCTGCAAAAAGTAGAGAATGTAAGCCCCGATAATTTATGAGAACTCCCATTTGAGAACCTTTCTTGTACCAAGTTTTCAAAACTTGTTCCATATGTATGTATAAGAAGGTTGGTTTCACCACACCTACGGAGGCTCCCCTCCCCCTTGGTTTTCTGTCAGGGTTTTCCTTCCCTTAGCTCCGAGTTCCTGGTTTAAGGCACTGGAAACTCGCCTTTCGTCCCACCCTCTTCGTTACTCTGCAGGTTTCCACCACACAGTGCATCCAAGACCACCATGAGGAGGTTTGGGATGGGACTTGATGACAGCCTTGCTACAAAGTCTCCCCATTACAGGGGGACTTTTTCTGGCATTTGGTAGTGTATACCTATGAGCCTCAGTATACCCCACCAGGACCCAAAGTAACCCATTTGGATCCCTTATATTCTTCATTTTCTTTTCAGTATTATTTCTTTTTTCATTAGACCACATGAATACTTCGTTTGGAAATTCACAAAAAACATACTGGACGACGTTTTCCAAATAACTGTTTTCTTCACTGATATGTCACTTATGTTCATAAACTTTCTGAGCAGGTACAGCAACTTCAGCAATAGGAAAGGTAAATAATGTGACAGCAGAGTACCATTATTGAAAACAAACTTTTGGCTAACACTCTTTCGAAAAAGCATCTATGAATGGGATGAATGCGAGTCCTTTTGTTATTGAACACAAACTTCATTCCAATTATATCCACAACATTATTCCAATTTTTCATAAGTAGCAGCAGTAAAGGAACCTGTTTATAATAAATTGCTAAAGGAGAAAAGAATTCAACATAAATGTCAATTTTGCAAAAATCTTGATATCAGGTTTCTCTTTAACATTAGAACGCCCAGCTTTCCTATACCCCTAGAAAGCCCAGCAGAGTCGTTTCACCTCCGAGCCTTCAACAATACTTCTTAAAAGAAAACATTGCAAAAATATTTATCTACTTTAATATAACAACATTAAAGATAATTATTACATATAATGGACTTGATATATATGTATATATATACCCCACAATTTAAATGTATTTTAAACAATTCTTGCCAATTTTATTCCGCAGGATGGTAGTTAAAGAAACATCTAGGATGGAATGGGAAGTAAACGGACAAAATAATATGTTCAAAAGTAAACTTTTATCTATTAATATTTTTGCACCAAAAAAAATGTGTTATATACTTCTAATTTTCTGTAATACGCATTTTATGTGTCAGAAAAATAAATTTCCTTTGCATTGCACTTCCCATACTGACTCGCGTTGCCAACTTTATTTATATTAATTATTTTATTTAAATAATATTTATTATCAACAAACATATGTTACAAATTTGTGTTTGCTCCACACCAATAAAAACCTGATGTCTGTTTCATGATGCAGTTTTCAAAGATAGTTCATCACATGTTCTAAATGGCATTTAGTTCTTGTTCAGGGTGTATTTACATTCTACATTACTGACTCTACTATGCTTACAGTACAAAATATGTCCAGTTGTATTATTCAAACTTTTAATGCCTTGTACAGACCACAGTTTTCAAGCACATTTGGTAGAATATTATCCAGACATTTTATCAACACCTGCCATGTATTTTGATGCATAGTTCTCAGCTACATTTTTCAAAAGTCTCCTCTCTGTTTTCAATACTTACCCCAATAATTCTAATGGATGAATTAGTTTAGTGATCATTCTCCACAAGTCACAATTGTTTGGTTTTCATTCTGTTTGTATACCAGAAACTGTAAATACATTGCGTTTGAAAGGAAAATGCCTGCGTATCAACTCTGTTCATCTGACTTAATATGTGTACCATTTGTAAATGTACTAAAGAAAAATTGTTTTTCAGATAAAATCAGTGAAATAAGCCTTTATTTCTTCTCAAACCTCTCTTACTAATTCGAAAATCATGATTCATGAAGTGAGTGAATAAAAAACAAAGTATATCTGACCACTTTATCATCCAAATTGCCCTCCTGTACACTAAAAATCTCTTCTAAACTCGGAACATTTCCCTTTATATAAATAATAATAATTAATATTTTGTCATTGAATCTTTGCATGATAACCATGCTTTTCTTTGAAGTAACAATAATTTGTTTTTCTTCTTCTTCTTCTGTCTAGCCAGGATTAGGCCTGAGGCCTGTTCCGGTCTCACCATCTCTTCCTCGGTCTTCCCACACTTCTTTTGCCATGTGGTTTATATTCCATTGCTTGTTTCGGAATTCTTTCTGGTGGCATACGAAGGACATGCTCTCTCCATTTTTCTTTATGGTGGATCCCGATCTAAGAAATTTCATTTCTGAGGCTTCTAGCTGTTTAAGATCCTTGTTCTTGAGCATCCAGGATTCCGGTCCATATAATAAAGTGGGGACTGCCATGACTTTGTAAAATTTTAATTATGTTTCTTTCCGTGTTCTTGTTTTCGGAGTTCTTCTAATTGTGCCACATATTTGTTGATATATATTAATCTTTTTCTTAATATCTTGGTCTTCCTCATAAGATATGTCACAACCTAAATACTGGAAATGAGACACCTGTTCTATTGGCTTGTCATTTAGAACTATTTTTGTTCTTATTGGATAAATACCTGAAAAAGCCATTGTTTTTGTTTTTGTTAAGGATATTTTCAGGTTATAGGTTAGACTTAGTTTATTGAGCCTATGTAGTGCCATTTGTAATTTATCCTCGTTGTCTTGTATGATTACTTGATCATCAGCAAAAAGCAGGGTGTTAACCCTTCAACGCGGTGCCAAGGGTGAGCGCAGTAGCATTTGAAGGCGGTCTTAAATGAAAGGTGTGGTCATCGGCACCGCGGGGGCAGGTAGCGACTTGAGCGCATCCGGTGAGGCTTGCTGCGGGAGCATCTCGGCTCAGGGGGCGTTGCGCTTCCCAACTCTGAAAACGTTCTCTACCCGGAGAATGCATAGCATTGTATCAGTAATAATAATAATAATAATAATAATAATAATAATATAATAATAATAATAATAATAATAATACAGGAAGGGAGAGTACTTTCCAAGAGGAGATGCGGCATCCATACTGGATCTAACAATAGGCTCCAACAACATCGCTAGGAGAACCACGGACTGGAGAGTACTGGACGACGAGACGCTCAGCGATCACAGCTACATCCAGTTTAAAGTAACTGGATACCAAAGGGAGCTCCAGAAGCCAGGGGGGCGACCTCCGTGGAACACTAACAAGCTGGACGAGACGAAAGCGAAGCTCTCTCTAGAAAAGTCTAAGCTAATACAGAGCATGGGCTGGATAAAAAACAGAATGCCCCTGAAACAACAGTAACAGAAGCGAGGGACATAGTGATGGCAGCGTGCGCCGCATCCATGCCGAGACGCAGATGCCCAAGGGGAAAGCAGCAGGTGTACTGGTGGACCCCCGAGATTGCCGAACTGAGGAAGGATTGTATTAAAGCTAGGAGACTAGCCACAAGATCCAAAACTGACGAATCACTTCGAAGAGAATACAAAATACGCCAAAAACAGCTGAAAAGAGAAATCAAAAATAGAAAATCGAAGTGCTGGAAAGAGCTACTAGACGAGGTAGAAGATGATCCCTGGGGCATGGCGTACAAAATTGTAAACAAAAAACTCAGAGTGAATACGAAGGTACCCGGCTTAGAGGACCCCAAATGGGTGAAAGAAATCATAAGAGATCTCTTCCCAACCAGAGACACGTGGACGAGAAGAAAACCGCACGACTACGAATTCAGTGAGAATGACGTATTCACGAGAGATGAGCTACAAGTAGAAGCGAGGAAACTAAAGTGCAAGAAAGCCACCGGACCAGACGGAATTCCAAACGAAATAATTAAGATTGTGGCCAAGGAATACCCGGAATGCTTGCTGGAGGCATTTAATAGCTGCCTCAGACATGGAGTTTTCTTCAAGAACTGGAAGAAACAGAAATTAATTTTACTACGGAAAGGAAACAAGCCCCTAGATAAGGCATCGTCGTATAGGCCGTTATGCCTCCTAGATACAATGGGCAAACTCATGGAAGGGCTGATTCTACAACGGCTAGAGAAACATATATCAACAGGAAAAAATTTCTCCGATAGACAGTTTGGATTCAGGAAAGGCCGCTCAACTACGGACGCAATAAGGGAAGTAGTGCGTATAGCGGAAACTGCTAAAAACGGAACAGGCAAAAAAAAGGGGTTCTGTGCATTAGTAGCCATAGATATTAGGAATGCCTTTAACTCCGCCAACTGGGAAGATGTTATTAAGGCACTGGTGGAGAAACAGGTTCCAGAATACCTTCTAAGAGTCATCGAGGACTATCTTTCAGAAAGGAAAATTATATACTCTGACACTCTTAGGGTGGAGGAAGAGATGACGTGTGGAGTTCCCCAAGGATCCAAGCTGGGTCCATTCCTGTGGAACACCATGTACGACGAGCTACTAAATATAGATCTACCACAAGATACCTTGCTGATCGGATACGCAGATGATACGCTTATCATCAGCCACAGTGACAACGTGGACCCGCTGGAGAGGCACTTAAACGAGGCCCTCTCTAGAATTAACAGATGGTTGGACAAAAGACGCCTACAGATGGCAGTGGAAAAGACGGAAGCAGTACTAGTTACTGACAAAAGAGCCTTTAACTTCCCATGCATCACCTCGAACGGGGTAAGCATTTCCTGGAGCCGCCAAATTACATACCTGGGGGTCGAAATTGACCACAGACTGAGCTTCGGGCCACATATTTGCAAGACAGCAGACAAAGCTGCAACAATTGGATCCAACCTCTCTAGGCTTATGCCTAACATAGGTGGACCTAAAGAAGCAAAAAGAAGACTGATATCCAGCGCGGTAATCTCGAAGATGTTGTATGCAGCACCAGTATGGGCGACTTCTCTTGAGAAACAATCCATTAGGAGAAAATACAACCAAATCCAAAGGAGGATGGCCATCAGAGTTGTATCAGCGTATCGGACGATATCTGACTGCGCTGTTCTGGTGCTGGCGAGAATGCCCCCCATAGACCTACTAGCGAGGGAAAGGCAGAGAACATACCAGACCCTAAAAGATAGAAAGGAAAAGGAAGGCAAGCTACCCCCAAAGGAGATATACACCATAAAAGAGGGAACCAGAAGCATGCTAATGAAAGAGTGGCAAGAAAGATGGGATGGGGAGACAAAAGGCAGATGGACGCATCAAATGATCCCAAATATAGCGGAATGGGTGGAAAGGGGCCACGGCGAAGTAAACTATTACCTGACACAGGCGCTGTCGGGTCATGGATGCTTTAACAAGTACCTATATGACTTTAAGATAAAAAACAGCCCGAGGTGCGACCATTGTCAAGCCGAAGTAGACGACACCATGCACACCCTATTCCAGTGTAATGCATGGACCACGGATAGGGAAAATACAATCAGAGAACTGGGAGAAACCATCACCCCTACAAACCTAGTAAAAGTGATGATTTCCTCCAAAGAGAAATGGAATGTAGTAGTGACTATGGTCACAAATATACTGAAAAAGAAAGAAAACACTCGAAATTAAGAAGGAAGAGCTTTAGCTAACCGCCTGTCACCTCCACGAAGTAATGTCTGACGACGGTTTCCATGGAGGTGACGCCATGGCTTAAGCGAAAGGAGGTTAGGTTTTAGTCGGTATACCAAAGCTGGGAGTCCGACATAACCGGTTCGCCGGTATCTATAAAAGATTTCCCCCTCCTTACAAAAAAAAAATAAAATAATAATAATAATAATAATAATAATAATAATAATAATAATAATAATAATAATAATGGTTGGTAGTCCTGGACTGGGATGTTAACACGCGTGCTGTGACAGCTCCTGGATTTTTGGGATTTACGACGGAAAAACATCGCTATTGGAACGCCAGGTACGTGGAACGGATGGCCTAACATCTGGCGATTTCAGAAATATAAGCGTCAAAACTGGAGAATTATTGGGTAGGTAGCCCGGGTGGGCGTTTTGCTATACCAAATGACACCAAGTAGGCCGATCGGGGGGCAATCTGCCACGCGAACGGCCACGATGCCGGACACGCGAGCGCCCCCTGGGGGGCCACCGCAGAGCACCAAAGCAGATACGCCCACGCACGGTCAGATGGCCGCGCCGTTACACGTAGCGCTATCTGGCGGAGCTGCCAAGAACCCGAGCGCGCCTGCAGCGCCATCTAGCGGCCAAGGCCGGAACGACGACACTCCCGGCGCGGCGGGAACTTCGAAAGGGGACGCCAGAAGTGGGTACTGGAAGCCGCGGGCACAGAGCGAGAACGATGAACTCAACCCGTTTGCGAGAAAATCAAAGCTGCAGAGGACTCCCCCACCATCTCCTACAATCATGGAGGTGGCTCTGGAATATGGTGGCGAGATGAGTGATGGCCAGGGACCCGAGAGTGAGAAAGTACCAGCGGAAACCATGACAGCAGCCGGCCCACTACTTAGCAAGTGGGAGAATATCCAGAAATTGGAAAAAGAACTGACGGAAATAATAGAAGATCTAAACAAAAACCTAAAAATTATGGAAACATACATGCTTAAAACAACCGAAGGATGTCAAAGAGGCCATGATGAGAGCTCGGGAGAAAATTGATTACTTAAGGAATAGACGGCATTACGCCCTAGAAAGAAGAGAGAGTTGCAGAGACCCTGCACTGCCTCTCAAAACGAGAAGAGGACAATAAGAGAAAAGAGATAAAACCGACACAAAGGAAAAAGAGGGAGGCGCCTAGCCCACCAGAAGAGAGCCACAGAAGAGACAAAAAGACAGGCAGAAGGAAACAGTAGAGGCAATGGACGCCAACACAGAGGCAACAGAACATCAAGGAGAAGGAACGACAGAAGGGGACTCAACGGAGGGGTGGATGAAACCACCAGAACAGAAGAAGAAAGAACAAAGAGAAGAAAAAAGAAAAGAAAGAGAGAAAAAAGCGGAACAAATCAAGACGAGAAATAGACCCCTGAACCAGGCGATAAAAGTGACTGCTAAAGACGGACAGACATACGCTGACATTATTAAAAAGATGAAAACCTCAGTAAATCCAAGTGAATACAACCTGAACATAAAAAAGATGAGAAGAACACAGAAGGAAGAACTATTAATAGAGTTATAAAGCTTCCAATGATCTCGAGCGAGAAATGCATGAGGGCTTTTGGCCCCTTTGTCACCTGAGATCATCAGAATCAGTTAATGCCCATGGTACATTCAAAATTTTATTTTTTACCTAAATTTAAGGGTTCCGATTTATTATTTAGTAGATATTATTATTTATTGTTTAGTAGATATTATTAAAAGGATATAATAGATACTGTGGAACGAAAACAGCTTCAATGGTACGGACATCTGCTGAGAATGCCAGAAGAGAGGTGGCCCAAACAAGTATATAAATGGATACCACCGTATAGAAGACGGAGGGGCAGACCATCAACCCCATGGAAACAAGGAATACTGACTGCGATGGCGACAAGAAATTTGACAGACAAAGATGTAAGGCTGGAAAAGAGGAACCGAGAACATCGCCAGATATAAACCACTCGGAGATATATACATATATATATTATTATCAACCAGGTATGCTTCCTTGAATGATTGTCACTACATTATTCAAGTTAAATTTAGGGGTATTCATTCATTATTTATACTAAAACAATTGAACATAAATTAAAAAATAATCATTAAACATTAAGTTGATTTGACAAATTAGGCCTAATACTTATTGAAATAATATTTCATGAAACAATCCTCTCACATCTTCAGTTTGCACAATGAAATATTATGGTTCAACTACAAAAAAACAAATGTAATAACATTAAATTGTTACTGTAAACACTCAAACATTTGTATAAAATAAGAAAATGAGAAGTTAAACAACAAACACTAAAAGGATTTTTTTATTATTTTATAAGACACTAATTAAAATAAAGGTAAAAGACTAAGTAACTTGCCCATTAATTTATGAAAACATCAGCACAAGAATTACAATGTTACCATAATATAAAAATTAATCACATGTTGATAAAGGAGACACACTTTTAAGTATCTCATTTGGTACTCACATCAGAGTGTACTCCAACATCAGAAAGCCAGTGAGGGAAACGTCTGGAGGAAGTTATATGAGAGAAAATAAGAGAAAGAGGAGGGAAAGGATGGGCAAGGAGAGAGCATAGGAGAGGTCAGACAATGGGGTAGGAAAGCCAAGGCCAACAATGAAGAATGCATGCAGGAGTGTATAAAAAGAAAACAGAAAAGAAGAAAGAGACATGAGAAGAACTGAAATGTAACAACAGATTCTAGGTTGCGCAAATATAATTTATGATTTAATTTTCATTAAACATTATCATACACAGATGCAAAAAAAGGGAACTCCTAGATCCACCTACTGAGTACCTACAATCTGATTGTGTAAATAAATGAGATGGAACACAATGTTCTATAGAATACAGTTAATAATGGCAAGAATCTCAGGTTGAGGAAATGCAAAATTATCAAACATTGGTATACTCTTTGGTCCTCAACAAAATCAAAACAATTATAATCACATTAGTAACATGGATTGTGAGTATAGGCTTTAGAAGGTGATTTAAGTAAGTACACAAATTGTATTGGAGAGAATCTCACAGAGATGACAGCTCACATAGGATGGTTGCCTTTTGTATTTTAATTAATCCATAAGCTCTTGTATAACCACATACACTTCGCTTTTGCATGTCCTCAACATGAGTTTCATACCGTTCATAAGGTTAATAACAACCAGAATCTTATGAAAAACATTGGTTCCTTACCTTGAGATACAAAATAAAGTTTATTGTATTTCATGTTTTGATTGCCCAGTTTTCTCTACTGATCAGATCAAATGAAAAAATACTAAAAAGAATAAAAGAGCACCAAAAGGAACTGGATCTCATCTCAATTCGATTTCTCGTCACCAGCTTCATACATTTTATTGATTTTCAAAAATCTACATCTTGGATAAGGACCCGAGGAAATACTCCTTTCTTATTACAGAATCCCTACATATTAAATCACATGATACTATCAATACTAACATAGAGTAAATTCTTTTTACACCTGTGTATGATAATGTTTTAATGAAAACAAAAATTAACTAACTTCACCCAACTTAGAATCAGTTGCTTTTTCTCTCATGTTTTTTCTCTCTTTTCTTTTGTTTACTCATGTACTTCTTCTTCCTTCCTGCCCTAGCCTCCTTACTCCATTCCCCTGCCTCTCGCACCCCCTCTCCTTTCCCTTCGCTTCTCTCATATAACTTGGCTTGCTTGCTTACATGATTGATGTGCTCTGGCTGTGCTAATTTTCACTTTTCTTCATCTTTCAGGTAGCCTTTGCTGTTAAACTGCTTTCTTTACTTGTTTACTTGTTACAGATAAGCTGAAAGTGATTTATATTTTCTGAAGCAGTGGAAAAGAGGTAATACAAATATTTGGTTTAAAAGTTGGCATAACAAACAAACATGTGAACCATTCCATGTCAAATCACACAAAAAAGGAAAGAAATTGACCTTCATATTCTTAATTATTTTCCAATTTTTTTCTATTTGTTACATGGATCAAATAAGTTAACATGTGTATTTTTATTTTTTTCTAACTTTATTAATTAAATATTTTTGTAAACTTGATGAGCTAAAAAATTTTTAAAAAAATATTTATAAAGGTACTAGAGTATTGATGATATCTCCAGGAAAAATCAAAGTGGGATCTCAGTAACTTTAAAAGATATCAATATTTTACGAAAGAGCGTATAATAGATTGCTGCAGTAGTCACATTTCTTGGGTTACAGGCCGTCGGTTTCTTTGGATGAAGCAGTAATTTATTACTCTTGAGGTTGTTAAACTTCACGATTGAATTTATAAATAATAATATTTATATATTATACATATAAATAATATTAATATATTTGTAAATAATTTATAAATAATAAAATGACAGATTCTTGACTCATGTTTTGATTGACATTTTTGAAATTATCTAGTCCCTCACAACTAACTTTAAGTACAAGTACTCGCTTACCATAGAATTCCTGAACTTTCGTCACAATGCACAGTTTTAATGCCATACCGAATTTACTTCAGGTCTGGACAAAATTCCATTCTCTTCAGCCAACTTTTTAGACACTTTTATCATGCGTTCGGTTGCAGAAAAATGTCGTTTAATTTTATTGTATGTCCAACTTTCAAAAATTGTCAAAATTTTAATATCGAACGTCATGCCATCTGTTGAGTGAAAGGAATCGATAAGTTTCTAAATAGTATCTTTGTCTGATTTTTCAATGGACATTGAAAGATCGTCAAAGTAAAAAATGTATCTGTGTTGGCACTTCGTACTTTCTGAAATTTCTCATAGGGATACGTTTTTGTTCCAATATTCTTTTCTTGGCAGAGGTTTCTCCTATTGAAATTAAATTCTTGTTTATCTTCTCTTTATTAATTTCTGAGAGCTTAAATTGTTATTTCCTTGATTTCCACTCCTACATTTGTTAATGTCACGAGAGCCACTTATCTCGATGTTCTCTTCATTAACAAAAGGCTGTTTTAGAAGCCAATTTCCTTCCAAAATGAATCATAAGTGTGCCAATCTAATGACTCCTGTAAATTCACCAGCAAATTGTGGGTTAAGTGTCATGGAGATTTTCTTTTCTAAAAACTGTGATCAGAAAGATTAAATGGATTGAAACATCTGTCGTATCTTATACGGTGATTGCTACTCATGATGCAGAGTGTACACACATTTTCACAGAACAAACTTTAGCACTCTTGTCTTCATAAGGTGCGTATTGTGACTGATGTTGAGAAAATTTTACTCATGTCCCTTCACAAGTGGTTGATTGTATTTCACGAACAAGGTCTGGATTGCACTCCATCCCTAGCATGCAAAGCAATGCAGTAAAATTCGTTTTGCTGACATGAGGAAAAGCAGTAGTAGAATTCTTTTTGCTGTCACCCATCCCTTCTGGAGAAAGAGTGAACATGTGAGTTACTATTGTTTCTTGAAACCCTAATCAAGCAGACAGCCATTCTTTTTATTTTCATCGGCACTTGTATCAAAGACTGATCGAACACAATTCGTCAGTGCAGGGGCAGGAACCACCGCATACTTGCAAATAGATTTGTTTATCTGTATGTGTTGAGTGCCCACTTTTTTCTTGTTGTGTTTTGGTAGAAAATTGAACAAGAAATACGCCTACATTTTTTCAAATTTTTATCTGAGAGAGTTCATATAGAAATATTCATTTTTTTAAATCGCAATTTTTTAATGAAATATTTATTTTTTGAGAAAGTAATTTACAGAGGAATAAAATACACACATAAAAATATTAAACGAAACAAACCAGGAATTTTTATGTTAGTACATCGGACTATCAATCAATCATATTTTGCAAAGCACGCATAAATTCCAAAATTTAATATAGGCATAACTACAAAATAA
>JAHLJT010008446.1:23335777-23390855 GCA_031308135.1 Acheta domesticus
TCGTAAGCTCCAATTGAAAGACGGGAAAAAAAATCGGAGCCAAACCTATTACTTTATTTGCCAACAATAGCTGACATACTATTCTTAATTAAACATCCTTATATTTATAATTAAAAACTCTGACATACTGACGTCATTTCATGTATAAAAATAATCTTTGGTCGCAGTGATTCAAAACGGTTAAAAAGACGAAAATTCGGACCACTCATCCATTACTATTGCAAAGAAGGGAGCCAATGGAAGGCACGCACGCAAGGAACGCGGTGTGAATGGAGAAGCAAGGGAAGCAAGAAGGAGAACGCTCCCCCCTTTGGGCGCCGTGGAAGGGGGCGAAGGGGTAGGCAACGACATGCAAATTCCCCTCCCCCCCGCACTGATAAAAGCAGCCACATTCCGAGTTCATTCAGTCAGTCTTGGAAGCCGCCGAACTGCCGCCATAGCTCTTGTTGAACTCGGAGTGGATTAAATTAAGATGAGGGAAATTGTTCACATCCAGACGGGACAATGCGGAAATCAGATTGGATCTAAGGTAAGAAGAACGCAAAGAATATTTGTGTGTAACAACGGCAAATATTTTTGTTTTGGAGATCAACACCTTAATCGTTCTAATCAGTAAATGCTTTGGACTTCTAATCGTGTGTAGTACAACAATCGTAAATGTCATGTGTACACATAATGTATGCCTGCGTTCGTTACGAAATATCCTTTAATGGCAAGATGGAATGCCACTGCTCTGCCTTGAATAAATACAAAGTTTATTGCGAATTTTAAGAGAAATGTGATAATATTAATTGGTATATTGTTCTAACGCCTTTCATCTGGAATTTTTCTAGTTGCGTAGTATACATTCGTTAATCGGTACGGAGGTTTTTGTTCTTTGAACTTCTTTCCCGTCGTAGTAGTATTCCGATAGTACTATTACCAATGTGTCATCGCTTATCTGGTATGCTAATTTTCACCCCCTTTTAATTTCCAGTTCTGGGAGACCATCTCCGACGAGCATGGTATCGACCCCAGCGGAGCCTACCGGGGCGATGCCGCTAACCCAGCTGGAAAGAATCGACGTGTACTACAAAACGTTGGCTCCAGGGCATGTACGTGCCACCCACGCGCCGTCCCTCGTGGACTTGGAGCCCGGGACCATGGACGCAGTGAGGAGCGGCCCCTTCGGCCGCCTCTTCCGCCCCGACAACTTCGTCACGGGCAGAGTGGGGCAGGCAACAACTGGGCCAAGGCCACTACACGGAGGGCGCCGAACTCGTCGACGCCGTGCTGGACGTGGTCCGCAAGGAGGCCGAGGGCTGCGACTGCCTGCAGTGCTTCCAGCTCACAGCACTCGCTGGGCTGCGGCACGGGCTCCGGCCTGGGCACTCTGCTGCTTTTCGAAGGTCCGCGAGGAGTATCCCGACCGGATCATGAAGACCTACTCGGTCGTGCCCCTCCCCCAAGGTGTCGGACACGGTCGTGGAGCCGTACAACGCCACCTTGTCGGTCCATCAGCTGGTCGAGAACACGGACGAGACCTTTTGCATCGACAACGAGCGTTGTACGACATCTGCTATCGCACTTTGAAGCTGACGAACCCCACTTACGGAGACCTGAACCACCTGGTCTCCTCACCATGTCCGGGGTCACCACCTGCCTGCGCTTCCCCGGCCAGCTGAACGCCGACCTGAGGAAGTTGGCCGTGAACATGGTGCCCTTCCCCAGGCTGCACTTCTTCGTGCCCGGCTTCGCCCCGCTGACGGCGCGTGGCAGCCAGCAATACCGCGCCGTCACAGTGCCCGACCTCATGATGCAGATGTTCGACGCCAAGAACATGATGGCGGCGTGCGACCCGCGCCACGGCCGCTACCTCACCGTCGCCGCAGTGTTCAGAGGGCCGCATGTCGATGAAGGAAGTGGACGAACAAGTTCTAAACATGCAGAACAAAAATAGCAGCTTGTTCGTGGAATGGATTCCCAACAACATGAAGACGGCCGTTTGCGACATTCCTCCGCGAGGCCTCAATGGCCGCCACCTTCATGGCCAATACCACCGCGATTCAGGAAGTGTTCAAGCGCATGTCTGAGCAATTCGCTGCAATGTTCAGGCGCCAGGCTTTTCCTTCATTGGTACACGGCCGAAGGCATGGACGAAATGGAATTTACGGAGGCAGATTCGAACATGGTCGATCTCATTTCGGAATACCAGCAGTATCAGGAAGCCGCTGCAGAAGACGACTTTGAGGAAGATCTGGAGGACATAGAGGAAGAGCAATATAGAGGTTATGTTGTTTTGTTAATATATTATAATGAAAAGAGTATAATTAAAGATTACCTGCAAAGTCTAAAAAATTTCTTAATTTGTCCCTTATCCTTGTGTCAAAGAAGAGTTTTTTTTTGTGCTAAATCAGAGGTCGCCGATCATTAGGTTTTAATACTTATGAAGCTTTGTTATGCGATGCCTAGCAATTTTTCACTGTTCCATATCAACCTTCGAACATATTTGCTTTTGCATAAAATTCGCTACTATTATCACATTTGATAGGGATAAAAATGTTTATACTGCAGTTTGTATGCAAATATTTTATTTTTTCCAAACAGCTATTCCAACAATTTCTGTAACATTTACATTTTTAAAATTACTTCTTTTCTAGGTTGGGGAAGATTTTTATATTGTAAAACATTTCCTAAAACTAAATTGATCTTATCCATGTTTCTATTATATATTTTTTTACATAATTGATTATACATTCTTATATTTTGCCAATTTTAGTATTACTATTATGAAAATGCACGTAAGATTATTTCACCATATCTTTTCAATGTTCTCCGTTTCTCTTAGGACTTGACTTTTGACTTGATATTTTTTCGCTCGTATGGCTGACAGCTTCCCTCCCTTTTTAGTTTTCATTTAGTTTTCATAATACGTACGCAAATCATAGCTTCTACTAAAACCTCTTTTGAAAACAACTGAGAAGTACATGTTATTAATTCATCGATTTAATACAATTTCTTTCAATCCTCTTTTAGACGTAGCTTGCCTAGTCACAAAGATAATTTTTCTAAATTTTTTAGTAAAATCTCGTGTTTAACTGATAGATGTGAAATTAATTTTAAATTACATCCCTAACTTGAAATTGATAATTTAAACATACAAATGCTGTGGCTGCATTCCCTCCATTGGGCATACTCTTCCCTCCCTCGCTTCATTCCTCTTCTATGTGAAAAACTTTTCCACATTGCATACGTATTTCTCATTGGATGAACTCTTATTATGCACTTATGTAATCAAATTTTGAAAGTGGTTATGCAGAAGAGCAGGCTAAATGGCCTAAACCTTACTAACAATAACACTATGATTTACTTATTTTTATTTAATTTTATTTAATTTTATTAATTTTTATTTATTTTATTTATTTTTATTATTTTTATTATATTTTTATTTATTTTTATTTATTTTTATTTATTTTTATTTATTTTTATTTATTTTGTATTTATTTTTTATTTATTTTTATTTATTTTTATTTATTTTTAATTTATTTTATTAATTTTTATTTATTTTTAATATTTTATTTATTTTTATTTATTTTTATTTATTTTTATTTTTTTTATTTATTTTTATTTATTTTTTATTTATTTTAAAATTATTTTTATTTTATTTTTTATTTTATTTTATTTATTTTTATTTATTTTTATTATTTTTATTTAGTTTTTATTTATTTTTGTATTTATTTTTTTTATTTTTTATTTATTTTATTTATTTTATTTATTTTTATTTATTTTTATTTATTTTTATTTTATTTTATTTATTTTATTTATTTTTAGTTATTTTTATTTTTTTTATTTATTTTTATTTATTTTTATTTATTTTTATTTATTTGTTTGTCTAGCTAGCTAGTGTAAACCCATCTTCTGCCATTAAGAATTACAAAGAACTAAAAAGGAATTAAAATCAACATGTGCCGGCCCATGATCATTTTCTGAACAAAAGCAAGGAACTGAAGATATTGTTACTCTGCTAGTTTGATTTTTCATCTATTGCTCTGTCAGAACAAAGACAACCGTTTCATGCAGAGTATCTATTTATTTATTTATTTTATTTATTTACGTCAAAAACAGTTAAAAACTGCGTATGACGAGCTATGGGGAGAAGTGAATTTTGTGCACGTTTTCATAATTCTGTGGTCCTCTATCCTAAACCATATTCTAGTCGAATTTTGAATACAGAAAGAGAGAGTTTTTTTCGGAGTTTTGTTGACACAATATTCGCTCCTATATAATAAAATATATTTTCAAAGGTAAATTAGCTATAAATTTCTGCCCTGAACCCTCATGTTCTTCATGAAAGAATAATACTTTTTGCCGCGATAATATGAAAAAACGATAATTTGAATAACTATATTTCCCACTGAAATTCAGAAGACGTGCACAAATAATGAAGTACATTTATGTCCAGAAGCAAACAAGGGACCATCTCAGCATTTGCTCAAGGATCAGGGAAACTGGACGAAAAAACCTGATCGAGATGGGGGCCATCAACCCAAGAAACTGTGGTACAATAACTTGTTACAGGTTCTTTAGAATTATACAGTCCAAATGATAAATAATTACATTAACTATCATTGTTAAAATTAATTCTACTTTCCTTTTTGATGCTCGGCTATAGTCTCGAATTGTATAGAAACAGTTATGCAGCAGAAAAGATTTTACTTGGGACTTAAACTTTTCTATTGAATTTAATCGTTTAATGTCTTCTGGCAAAGTGTTGTAGAGTAATGTACATGAATTGTATGTGAATTTTTTGTAGTGAGCTGTTGATACTTCCACCTGGTGAATATGATTACTACGTCGTGTGTTATACTTATAGACATCGGCGTTTGCTGAAAATATATTCCCGTCCTTAAGTAAGTTCATTTTTGACAAAAACTACTGACTTCATAAATCAGGAGACAAGGTAATGGTAAAAATTCCTAGATTAATAAAGAGTGACTACAAGAATCACGTGGGTTGGATTTGCTTATTATTCGTACAATTCTTTTTTGTAATCTGAAAGTCTGTGAACTAATAAGGATGTGTTTCCCCAAAATATTATGCCATATCTCAGGCGGGAGTGAACATTGGCAAAATATACACACGAGCTGTATGAAGGCTGACGGAATTTGAAAGAATTCTGAACGCGTAGCATAATGAGCTTAATTTTGTGTTCAATTCATTAAGTGGGCATTCCATTTGAGGTTTGACTGAATTGATAGACCTAAAAATTTTGTTACATTAACATCAGTCAATGGCACACCGTTCATTTTCAATGGAGTACAGAATTTTTTATTTGATATGGAAAACTGCATTGAAACTGTTTTATTTTCATTTACTTTTAATTTGTTATTACGGAACCAATTTGAAACGTCTGATATTGTACTATTTACGGTTTCTTTGTTGCAAAGAATATTGTGTATCATCCGCAAAGAGAACTGTTCTTCCGTTTCGAATCGCTAAGGGCATGTCATTTACGTATAATAGGAAGAGAATAGGGCCTAAAATCGATCCTTGGCGGGACTCCACGTACAATTGGCAAAGAACCGAAAGGTGTGTACATAAAGTTTCCATCATTCCAGTAAGGTATTTCTACTCTCTGAGATCGTTGTTTAAGGTACGAACATAGCCAATCTAGAGCAATACCACGGATTCCATACGAAGGTAATTTTGAAAGTAAAATGTTATGATCAATGACGTCAAAAGCTTTTGAAAGATCTAAAATATTCCAATAGTTGCTTCGTTTGATCCAATGATGAGGCAACATCCTTAAGAAAGAAAAAAATGGCTGTTTCCGTAGATTTTGATTTCCGGAATCCATGTTGGCAATTTGAAAACGCGTCGTATTTATTCAGAAAGGTTTCTGATGAAATTCCTGCAATTTTCACCTAAAATTCCGTTAATCGATCTACTAACGTTGGATCTCTTGTGAATGGGTGTATCGGTTTGAAGTGACACTTGCTGAGACTAAGTTGTAGTATATTTGTTAATGATAAGCTCGTTTCAAGAGGGTCAAAGCAAGAACTTCAAATCTAGAATATCGCTGTGGGTAACCGACTGCATGAATCTTCTTCCATGTATGAAACTCTTCTCGTTTCTGATGTTCTGTACGTTCTTGCACATACTGCTCGAAGTTTCGTGTCCTTGAGATCCCAATCTAATAAATAAAATAGGGCGCTCTTGTTAAGACTTCACAGATGAAATGAACCACGTGGCATAACAGACACGTGATAGTGAATCTTGCTGCTGTCCGTATTACTGCAGTGCTAACTCATTTCTTTTCGGCGGACCTGTTTTGTTTTTGCATGAACCTTCAAGTAGCGTCTCCTGATGGGGGCGCCGCCGAGCAGAATTTCGACTGAGGTTTCCTACGTCAGAGCCGTCTGTAGATCTATAAATACAACACGACACTACATAGATACAATATAGTAAATCGTATAGCTCAACATATAGTATATAGTGTATCGTATAGCTCAACATACGATATAGTGATGTCAATACATATAGTACAAAATTAATATTTGTGATATTAATAGATTTTCATTTATTTTCGCTGGAGTGTTAAAAATTTTAGCTATGTTATTTGTGCGTTTATACCGGATGACTGTATTTGTTTCTAGTATGAAAGGAAGTAATTTAAATACGGATTTGAAGAACATACAAATATCATTACAGATATAGAATGTCTTGTTCGGCGATAATTATTCAATAATAAAATAGATGAACAAGACTTATGTTCTTTCAGTAATTCCATCTTACGAATTTTTCAATTGATTCCATTTTTCTTAATTTGTTACTATTATAATTTACAATTTGAACCGCATACGTATTTCAATGCATCAGAAGTATTTTTTCTTATCCAATCACCTTTATACGAGTATATGCTGTTTGTACACGCATTCGGAGTTAGTAAAATGGCTTATTACAGTATTCGAAGTAGTAGAGGTTGCCTAGCAACAATTTGGAATAAATGCGGTGGATACAAAGTATTGCTACATTCATAAATTATGTTTATTCATATTAACCAGGAATATCAATAATCAATTACATTCGTCCTGTCCTTCTTGTTCTTGTTCTTCTTCTGCTTTCCTTCCTTCTTTTCTTCTTGATCTTCTTTATTCTTCGTCTTCTTTTCTTTCTGTGTTTTTCATTTTTCTTCGCCTTTTCCTTAATTTTTTCATTCTTTTCTTTTCTTCTTCTCTTTTTCCTCTTCCTCCTCAGCCTTAGCGTCTTCATTTGTAATTCTTAGGGAAATTTCTTTAATCGTCTCTATTCTGCTTCGTTCGCTTTATGCTTTTAATGAGTGTTCGCTGGAATTGTAAGAAACTACGCGATTCCTGTCGCCACAATGTATATTCATATCATATACTGTCATAGTCAACGCCAATTATTATAAATATATATTGAGGACAAATATATCGAAATCTTAAAAGACGGGATGAAACTTTACATATTGATAATAGGACATTATGTGTTCATCACTTCTTATTCATTCGCACTTAAGCGCTCGTGAATAAGGAACTAACTCGCCGATAATAGTCTATTTGACTCACTTATAAAATACAGAACTATTACCCATGCCAGGATACGATCTCAGGTACTTCTATTACCGCACCATAGGGGTACCGTACAACATTCTTTGTATCCCGACCTGATATGCTTCGCAGGTAAAAGCAATTTTCCCAACACATAAAAAAATATGATTTTCATTTGCAAATTTCGAATCTTAATATAATTTTAGGTCTAATAGTGAAGAATAGATTTCATTAAGAAAGTAATGTTACTCCAACATAATAAAATTTTTCGCTTTTATTTCTAACGTTTGAAAGTAACGATAAAGTAATTCAGAGAGTTCAATAATACTGAGACTTGCACTATTTTAAGCCTCTATGATACCGAAATATCGCTTGACGGCAAAACACTCACTCTCACACTCTCTCTGCCTCTCCAAGACTCTCTGTCTTTCTGTGTCTCTTTCTCTGTCTTTTCTCTGTCTCTTTCCCTTCTCTGTCTGTCTGTCTGTTTGTCTCTCCCTATCTGTCTCTTTGTGTCTGTGAGTGTGTGTGTGTGCCTGTGTGTCTGCGTGTCTGTATTTGTATCCGTGTATCGGTCTGTGAGTGTCTGTGTGTCTGCGAGACTGTCTGTGCGTCCGTCCGTCCACCCGCCTGCCAACCCGTTCGTCTGTCGGTCGGGTCTGTCAGTCTGTATGCCAGTCTGTCGGTGTGTCCGTCTGTCGGTCTGTCTGTCGATCTCTCTGTGTGTCGGGCGGTCTTCAAGCCCATACGCATATTTGCAAATACAGAGCACATTGATACTGCCTTGTAATAATTACTTGATGGTGATAATAAAGAGCTCTTACACATATAAACCGTTTATGACGTTGAATCACATAACTTTAACAAAAGCCTTTCCCACGTAATTCACTGCTCACATTAGTAGATGAACACAGACACTGTCTATGAACCCGAGCGAAACATGGCATGATGCCGAACACTTTAATGTTATTCACAGACAACGTAGAGTTAATCAGATAAAGAACTCCGTTCCAAACCTCCTAACTATCGTTTTCCATATTATCGCGGCAAAAAGTATTATTCTTTCATAAAGAACATGAGGGTTCAAAGCAGGAATATAGAGTTAATTTACCTTTGAAAATATATTTTATTATATAGGGGCGAATATTTTGTCAACAAAACTCGAAAAAACCCTCTTTTCTGTATTCAAAATTCGACTAGAATATGGTTTAGGATAGAGATCACGATTATGAAAACGTGCACAAAATTCACTTCTCCCCACACCTTGTCACACACAGTTGTTAACTGTTTTTGACGTAAAAAATAAATAAAAAATAAATAAATAAATAAAACTCAGCTGTGGGTGGGGAAAACATCGTACATATGCTAAATAACCAAATCCAACAAAGCGAGCTTCAGATTATTTCACTTTCTTGGAAAATCTAGAGATAATTCTGAGCAAAATTAGTAAACTCTCTTTTAAATCCATTGTTGTATGTGGAGATTTCAATACTGATTTTCTGAGCGAATCCCACGAAAAAGAGCAGTTTCTCAATTTACTTCATTCTTTTAATTTAGACATTACAGTGAATGTACCTACACGGAATACGTTTAAATCACAAAGAGCATTAGATCAAATTATAATTAACAAAACCACAACTACATATGAAATAATAACGAATAATCTAGGATACAGTGACCACGATGCACAAATTTTTACAATTACTTAAGACATAAACACTGACACAATAAATAATACACGCATGTGCAGAGCATTCACTCAGGTTAATATAAAATTAATTACTGACTACTTGATGAAGGAATCATGGGACGCAGTTTATAACGCTGTTGACACAAATGAAAATATAATTTATTTTTCTCCAAGCTTTCAATTCATTTTAACGCATGCTTTCCTCTTAAAAAGAGAAAATTAAACATTTCAAGCAAAAGTAATGCTTGGATCACACAAGGAATTAGAACATCGTGTAAAAACAAACGTACGCTTTACTTTATTTCTAAACATCATAACGTATCACCCGATTTCCATATATACTTCCGAGAATATAAAAGTATTTTAAGAAAAGTAATAGTTCAGGCAAAAATAATGAAAAATAATCAGGACATTTTGAGCGCTAGTAACAAAACTAAAGCAATGTGGGATATCTTAAAAAAAACAACCACATCATCTTGATACCTTGTAGAGAATGTTATTTTAAAGGTTAATGAGAGAGAAACGAGTAATCCGGAAAAAGTTGCCAATCTCTTCAACAAACACTTTTCTATAATTGCGTCTGATCTCACGAAGGGACTAAAATCACAAAATTCAACATTTTACATTTCTCAAAAATTTTCAGATACGATGTTTATTTCCGAAACTTCTCCCTACAAAATCCTCAGAATAGTCAGTAAACTAAAAAATAAATATTCATCTGGTTTAGATGAATTTCCGGATTGTTTATATAAAACTTGTGTACCTGCCTTTATACATACGTTAACTCACATTTTCAATGCTTCTTTATGTACAGGAATATTTGCAGATATTTTCAAAACAGCAAAAATTAAGCCACTTTTTAAAAAGGGAACAAAAATGATATTCAAAATCACCGGCCAATTTCTCTTTTGTCAGTTTTCTCAAAAATATTAGAAAGGATTTTCTACTTACGAATGGACACTTTTCTCAGGAAAAACACAGCGTTTTCAGACTCACAACACGGTTTTAGAAAATCAAAATCTACGGAAACTGCCTTTTTTTTCTTTTCTCAAAAATGTTGCTTCATCAATAGACCAAAATGAAGTACCCATTGGAATATTCTTAGATCTCTCGAAAGCTTTTGACGTTATTGACTATAAGATCTTGCTCTCAAAATTACCTTCGTATCGAATTCATGGTATTGCCCTAGATTGGATAACTTCTTACCTTAAACATCGGACTCAATGAGTAGAAATACCATACTGGCAGGAAAGGACATTGCATACTTATATTTCCAATTCTTTGCCAATTCAGCATGGGGTCCCGCAAGGTTCGATCTTAGGGCCTATTCTCTTTCTGTTATATGTAAACGATATGCCCGCGTCAATTAAAAACTGAAGAATGGTTATGTTTGCTCATGACACGAATGTTCTTTGCAAAAAAGATGCAGTAAATAGTACAATTTTAGAAGTTTCAAATTGTTTTAATAATAACAAATTAATTGTTAACGAAAGAAAAACTGTTTCAATGCATTTTTGCATCTCAAATCGGAAATCGCATGTTCCATTGAAAATTAACAATATGCAATTAGCTGATGTTGAGGCAACGAACCTTGAGAACCGCTTTATCATAATGTCGGGTTCTCAAGGCCTGATCTTGGGCAGCTATTACAAGTGCTTCCGATTCTGGGTTCATTCTTCCCCTTTTAAGCCACATAAATGATTGATCATCATTGATGTGCACCTTGTCCATCCTTTTTAGATATTGTCCCTGGAGTGGTTTGTCTCTCCACGATTTCTTTAACATTTTCTGTGTCTCAAATTTCATGTTAAGTAGCATCAGAAGTTCAGTGTCTCTGTCATTCTGGGTGTTTTGCATAGTCTTGTTCGCAATGCTTCTTGCTACACTTACAATGCCTGTTTCCCATTCTTCGGTCAGATTTCATGACCTGCCTCATTAGTGGGCCATCTTGATGGCTGACTACATACTTTCCCATCCCGGTTATTGCATTGTGCGAGGAGGCTTCAATTTGTCTCAGGCCTCTTCCTCCTTCCTTACGTGAAACATAAAGTCTGTGTACATCAGCTCGGGGGCGGGCGACATTATGCATTGTAAGCAGTTTTCTGGTTTTTCGATCCGTGATGCGAATTTCCTGTTCAGTCTAGTCTACTAGTCTGAAACTGTATTCGGCTACAAGCACTGCCAAACTAACTATTGCTGATATTTTATTCCTTGAGTTCAGAGCGGACTGCAGGACAAGTCTCACTCGTCTATAATACTCCCTGCGAATTCTCTCTTTCATTGTGTCGTTCGAGATGGTCTCACATTCTTCAATGCCCAGATATTTGTAAGATTTACGTGGCACAAGATCTTGAATCACAGTGTGTCTATCAACTTCAATGTTCTCTGACGTGGTCATTTTGCCTCTTTTTAAGTTGACTTTTGCACACTTGTCAAGACCAAACATCATGCAGATGTCATTGCTAAAGTCATACTCGACAGACAGCATTTGGGTGAGAATAGCTTCATTCTTAGCAAACACTTTCAGATCATCCATGTAAAATAAATATGATACTGGCCATTCATCACCATGGAGTTGGTAACTAAAGTCAGTGTGCGACAGCTGTATCGATAGAGGGATCAAACTTATGCAAAACAGCAGAGAGGATAGTGAATCTCCTTGAAAAATTCCCCTGTTAATCTAAATACTTCTTGTTTCTACTACTCCCTTTCCGCTGTGGATTAGTAACCTGGTGCTCCACGACTTCATACTAGCCTTGCAAATCTCAACAATTCTAGGATGAAATCGATAGATCTCATGGGTCTTCAAAATCCAATCGTGTGGTACACTGTCAAAGGCCTTCTGGTAGTCAATCCAAGCCATGCTCAAATTACGTTTTCGTTTCTTTACATCATTCAAAATTATTTTATTCAGAAGCAAGATTTCCTTGCAGCCATAGGAACCTTTACGATATCCTTTCGGTTCAACTGGCAACAGGTGGTTCTTCTCTAGGTGCCTATACATTTTGTCACCAATGGCAAGTTCGTACATTACTGGCAGGCAAGAAACTGGCCTGTAGTTCTTCGCCAAAGAGCTGTCTCCTCCTTTGGGTAGCAAATACGTGATGCCGCGAGGGGAGTTCGTTAGAGTTTTCTATAATTTTATTAACAGCCTTTGTAAGATGAGAATGTAGTGCTGTTAATTTCTTAATCCAATAAATCTGGATCTTATCAACCCCGGGGCATTTCCAGTTTCCCATATTCTTAATTGTTCGGCATAGGTCCTCTTTCGAGAATTCTTGAACATGTTCAACTGTTTCCACGAGTCCATTGGCAGCATCATCTTCAGATTGGAGCCATGATGCGTCTTTGTTGTAGAATCTGGTTTCCTCCCAGATTCCTGACCAAAATGTTTCGACGTCATCTTTTGAAGGAGCGGCAGCATTTCCATTCGGTTTTTGAGTCAGACTGCGATAGAATCTCTTCGCGTCTGTTTCAAACAACCGGTTCTGTACACGGAAATCGATTATACGTTTGTACCGTCTTATTCGTTGAGCCCATGCTTGGATTTTTTCTTTTATCTTTTCAGCTACCATTAGCCTTGTTGTGTCATTGTCAATTAGGTATTTTTGTTCAACATGGAGTATTATTTGTTGAACTTTATACGTGTGGTTTGACGTAGAAGATGCCTCGGTTAGGAGTGATATTTCACGCCGTGTGTCGGCTATCATTCGTGTCGGCTATTATTTCATAATTCTTTTCATCCATGGAGGTACGGAGCTTTTTACTCTGTCTGGCTGTCGGCCATCGGTGTTCTTGGCTGGCCCCAAGATTATCTGAGATACTAGATATCCAGTTGCATACACGATATGATTGATTTCACTAATATATCTAGATCTCTACTTGAGGCCTGTACAACCTCATTTAAGACAGAATTCGCTGTTTCTATCACTCTCTTAGCTTTAGCATTTTCGTAAATTTTCCTCAACGGTGCACGAGATTCGAATGAAGTAGACGAACTCGTTCTATCTCGCGTCGGAGGAGCTCCCGCATCATGTCAGTATCGTGTGACTCATGGCCAGATGAATTTTCGCCACTGACGAATGTTTCATTTGGAAGAGATGAACCTTGAAGGGGATCATCGTTTTCAGGGATATTAGATGGTTCTAAATGTTCGTCATGTGCATGATTTGATCGATGAACATACTCTGCGTTTCTCTGGATGTCTGCAAGTTGTTCTGCTGTGAATCTTACACTGCTGAGTATGTATCGTCGTTGACTGGCAAGCTTCTTTGAGTCTAGGGTAGGTCTCATATCTGGTTTCCGCTCTTTCCATATCTTAAAAACTTCTATTCCTGAGCCCCCATTTTTCGCTTCTGCATAGTAAAAGCACCACATCACCTCCTTTAGTTCATCCCGTGTCCATCTCTGACGATGGCTTCGAGCTACTGCCGGCTCTGGGTCCCTCGGACTAACATCCGTGGGATGGCCAGGTGTCGACAAGGTGATATTAGCTCGGTTTCTGAGCAGGTATGGGACATTTGTAGAACAAGGCACGTTAAAGTTCATTACATTGCCTGTTCTATTCATTTTGCTCATTGGTTTCAAGTGAAGATTCGCAGGTAGCAAGTTCGAGTTCACAGATCACACTTAACCTTTGGGTTGTTTTCTGCGATCCGTTACTGCGACCTACAGTGGCCTCGGGGCATCTCCCTGCAGGGCCTAGCAAGGGGCCCTTCGATCGCCAGTCGGCATTACTAAACCCTACGGGATTTTTACTGACTGCTGAAGGCAGCCTCCTTCGCTGGCTAATGCAAGGCTCGGGCTTCCACTCTAATCAGTGGTCTGGTGGGCCAACCCAGTTTCTCTCCTGTACCCTCCATGGGCCGAAAACAGGAAGTCCAAAGGTTCATGACCCTTCCCTCTCTGCTTAATTCCCACTCTTCTCAAAATTGAGTACTTCTTCGTCGGATCCCTCACCTTCAACCTATTCAGCTAGGGAGGCCCTACCAGTAGCTTGGCTACCACTGACATAGCTCTCAGGCTCATCGGGGTACTCAAGCTCCACCACCAACTCCAAGGTCATGTACTCCCTAGGTGGAGTTATTATTATTATTCCATTACATCACGACTAACGATCTTATGAGTCGGCTGAATATAAAATCTACTCCAGGTTGCAACCAGCTACCTAAGGAGCAGATTCGGTGACTATTAGTGCCTCTACAATACTTTACGCAAAATGTGGGCTGTTCCAAATAAAGCAATTTCTTGCATTTCCCAGTCTTTTGAATTACCTGGGAGTTTAGACAAGTTCTTATTCAAATTTTGCGGAACAAATCCCAGAGCTCCGATAACTATCGGGACGACCTGTGCTTTTACGCCCCACATTCGGCTGATCTCAATTTCCAAACTCTTGTTTTTAAGACGTTTCTCTGCCTCCTTGGTAACGACGTTTTGATCGCAAAGTACAGCAACATCGATAAGTAAACACGATTTTTTTGCCAAATCCCGAACAACTATATCCGCTTTGTTTGCCGCTATCGTGCGATCAGTTTGAATTTGTTGGTCGTACAAGATAGTACACAATCTAACAGACGTCACCGGTTTCGGTGAGTGTTCGTACCACTTGGGGCATGTGTTTGGACCTTCGAGAGCGGTACAGATCTGCCAGTGGAGGTAGTTACACACCCTGTCATGTCTTTTAAGATATTCTGTCTTTGCTAGGATTGGACAAGCTGAGTCAATATGATCAATGGTTTCTACTTGCTCCAGGCAAATGCGGCATTTGTCATCTTGGGAAATTTTGAGAACCGCTTTATCATAATGTCGTGTTCTCAAGGCCTGATCTTGGGCAGCTATTGCAAGTGCTTCCGATTCTGGCTTCATCCTTCCCCTTTTAAGCCACATAAATGATTGATCTTTATTAATCTGCACCTTGTCCATTCTTTTTAGATATTGTCCGTGGAGTGGTTTGTCTCCCCACGATTTCTTTAACATTTTTTGTGTCTCACACTTCATGTTTAGCAGCATCAGAAGTTCAGTGTGTGTTATTCGACGTGTCTTGCCTAGTTTTCTTCGCAATGTTTCTTGCTACACTAACAATGCCTCTGTTTCCCATTCTTCGGTCAGATTTCATGACCTGCCTCATTAGAGGGTCGTCTTGATGGCTGACGACATACTTCCCCAACCCGACTATTGCGTTGTGCCAGGAGGCCTCAATTTGTCTGAGGCCTCTTCCTCCTTCCTTACGTGCCACATAAAGTCTATGTATATCAGCTCGAGGGTGGGAAACATGATGCATTGTTAGCAGTTTTCTGGTTTTTCGATCCATGGTGCAAATTTCTTGCTCAGTCCAGTCCACTAGTCCAAAACTGTATTCGGTTACAGGTACCGCCAAACTACCTATTGCAGATATTTTATTCCTGGAATTCAGAGCGGACTGCAGGACCAGTCTCACTCTCCTATAATACTCCCTACGGATTCTTTCTTTCATTCTGTCATTCGAGATGGTTTCACATTCTTCAATGCCCAGATATTTGTAAGTTTTACCTGGCTCAAGATCTTGAATCACAGTGTGCGTATCAATTTCAATGTTCTCAGACGTATTTATTATTATTATTATTATTATTATTATTATTATTATTATTATTATTATTATATTACCTTTCTGATCTCTAGCTTCCTAATATTCGATATTTGAAAAATTAAGTATGTGTGTTTACAATATGATCGTGTTTAAGCTTATCCAAAAATGACCTCACGATTTGCCACTGAACGTGTGGCGCCACTGATGTAACGATTCGCCACTGATGTAACTGGGAGTGAAACTAAAATTTTTTTGTGATGTTATGAATCGTAAATAAAGAAACTGAATCTTTAATAAAAAAACCAGGATAGAAACTAAACTCCTATGGTGGTATAGTTTCGTTCCTATAAGGAATGTAATTTCCCAGACGCAGTAAAATTTCATTCCAGAGGCAATTTTGTTACTAGGCAATAGATTTGAGGAGCAACTAATAAAATCACATATTGTTCACTGGTGGGAAAAAATGAGATTGATATGAAATCGTGTAGTTTTTAATACGTTCAACACGTTCCTGCTTTCACATTTATTTAAAACGCATTTTAACACATATTATAATCAGTTTTGAAGAAATCTGAAAGCAAGAACGCGTAGAGCGAATGAAAAACTACAACATTTCATAGCAAACTCAACTTTTCCCACCAATGGACAATGTGCGTTTTGATTAGTTCAGCGATTGCCAACGACAAGATATGATGTAACTTCATTAATTGTGCACGTTTTGAATTTCAGTGGGAAATATAGTTATTCAAATTATCGTTTTCCGTATTATCGCGGCTAAAAGTATTATTCTTTCATGAACAACATGAGGGTTAAGGGCAGGAATTTATAGCTAATTTACCTTTGAAAATATATTTTATTATATAGGAGCGAATATTTTGTCAACAAAACTTGAAAAAACCCTCTCTTTTCTGTATTCAAAGTTCGACTAGAATATGGTTTAGGATAGAGATCACGATTATGAAAACGTGCACAAAATTCACTTCTCCCCACACCTCGTCACACACAGTTTTTAACTGCTTTTTACGTAAATAAATAAATAAATAAATAAATAAATAACGTCGGAGCACTGCTTTCCCTCCGAGATAAGGCACTGGAAGAAGCGGTATGAGCAAAAGGGATTTTGTTCCGTTATAAAATTGTACAGTCTCTGGAAGTTTCCCAGAGCTCTTTTCATCAATACTTACAGTTTAATGCAATGTACTAACAATCACATTTTTATTTACTTTTCTCTAATAGGATGTAAAAGGTGTTAGGAAAAAAACGTAAAACCCGTCAAAATGGATGGTCTTCGCCCTTTTAGTACTATTTGAAAAAATCGTAGTTAAATTTCAGTATATATGACTATTTTTCTTTCAATGTGTAGAATATGAGTAAATATTAAAAGTCACGAAGCGCTGAATTTACAAACCATATATGTTTTGGAAATTCAAGATAAAAAGTAGCTCTCTCGTCAAAATGATGACCGTCCTCCTAGTGTTAAATGATAAGAAATATCTTTTATGCTGCATAATTATTTCTATACCTTTAGGACTACGCTGAGTCTCATAAAAGAAAAATATTTATTTCAACATTGACCTTAAATGCATTACTTACCATATCTTACTAAACCACCAAAGCAAACAGTATTGTCCTCCACTTTCTCGGTCACTAAGCTCTATCTCGTCCAGGTTTTTCGTTCAGTTTCCTTTGATTCATGTAACAAATGTTGAAATAATGCCTTGTTTTGCTTCTGCCGATAAATGTAGATTCACTATGCACAAATTTTGTCGATAGTGGTGCTGGGACAGTGACTACTGGGATAGTGGTACTGCGTGTGTAGTGTGTTTGCTTGTTTGTTACTAATACAACAAAATCGATTCTGTATTTCGTTTACCGATGCAATTAAGCTTTCTATAACTCGGGAGTAAGCATTTCTAGTTATCAAATTTTGCTAACCTTGCTTCGTTGGTACTTTTATTTATCTTTCAACAATGTGTAGTTGGGTCCGTCTGCAGACGTCCATTATGTGCCATGGAGCTCAAGTCATTAATGCAGATTATATTTCTCCCACATACAATGTTATTGGTTTTTGAAGAAAATAAATAAATAAATATTAATGACGGGGAAAGAGAGGTCAGCGATGAATCTCTTCGTAGTTTCTCCCTATCCCTTTATTTTTGTTAGGTATTTGTTTCATCGCCTAGAGATTCTATTATCAGTAGCGTTCTTAACGCTAAGTGATACTTTTGTCCTTCCACCCTTATCGCTTGTTTACAAAACAAATCGAAACCGTGGGCATACGTTATCGCTTAGCGGACCTTCGGCATTCTCTTCCATCCACTCCTGGGCATACACATGTTGCAACCTTACTATCTAGTGAACAGTCTAAGAAGACGAATTCGAAATATCATACGCGCACGTTTTCTTGGGCTCCGTAATACCTATCCCCCACTCCTTTGCCACCATTAGTTGAATTAGGAATAAACTATAGCAACGAGTATTGTAGACAAAATCTGATAACACGATATGTTCGCTCCCGTGAAATAAAAACTATTTTACAACGAAAAACAAACAACAAATTCGAGAGAATACTGTTTTTGTCAAAATAACCACACCCCCACACCTCTCACAACGAGGGAAACGAGAGCTCAAAAAAACGTGCGCGCATAATACCAACCTAGTAAATGTTGAACTAGTTCTTCTGAATGAACGAAAAGGCAATCAATGTTCCCGCTGAAAAACCGCAAGAACAGAAAATGTTGAAAGTATTCTTGTTCTTATAACATATTAAAAATGTAAATATTTTAACCCTAGCTAATAAAACTGTCTGTAATATATTGATAAATATGTGAAGCATTTGTTCTTCATGAAATATTTTTTTCTTCAATAATTTTGCAATTTATTCTAGGCCTCTCCGTTGGCCCCTAAATAGAAGGGAGCGGATTTAAAGGATTTTGCGTATTTTTCTCCGTTGCTACAAGTCATATCCAAGTGAAATTTTATCACACTTATTGTTTGTCAATCTCTATTATTCAGGAAATTTCTTGGTCATATTTTTTACGAACACATTTTTAAACTAGTCGTGCTACAGAATGGCACAGACTTTCCCGTATTAGTTTTCTATTTCCTTGGGTCTGGGCTAGATATTCGGAATTGTACGTTTTTTGACATTGTTTTAAATTTTTGGTTTCTTAATGGTAGAACGGAGATATTAATTTAAGAGTATTAAAAAACATTGAAACTGTTATGTACTGGGAAGTGCAGGGTAGTAAAATAACAGTTCTGATTAATCAATTTATTACCGCCGTCCAAAGAATAAACCAGATACAAGCCAGTGGTAACAATTTGCTAGAAGATGTCCATACACGTACCCAGTCCAACCAAAATAACCAATAGAATAACGTCCAGTCCACAACCGTCGATCGCCAAACACACCGCCGTCACAACACTCCCAAGCACTTCGTAGCAGACTCACGCTCCAACCCGAACTGCCTGCTCCGAGCCGGCTCCCCCCTAATATATCACCGGAGCCGGCGAGGCGAGTCTATGTTCTCGCTCCTTCTGGCGGGACGGCGGGGCCGCCACCCCTGGCCGCTGGCCCGTGACGCTTCTGTGCGGCCGTCGCCGCCCGACCTGCCCCTGGTGGCGCTCTCGGGAAGCAGCCATTCTTCGCTTGGAAGGCGGCGTGTTCGGGACGTCGCTCCCGGGACGGCACACAGTGGGCCGCAACCCACTCCCGGGGCCACAGTGGGCCCGCTTGGCCCGCCTTGGCGGGCATAAATGCTGTGTACACAGCAGAAACCTCGTCCTAAATTGCAGTTTTCTTCGTAAAATTGTGAGCCGATTTTAAGAAAATGGCGTTAAGCACTACTAAATATTCGAAATTTGAAGCTCTTTTTCACAGAAAATTTTTGAGTTTTCGAAAATATTTAATTGAAGTCATTTGAAGCACTTACACTCACAAATTTAATAGTGTTTGCAAATTGCTGGTAATGTGTATATTAAAGGTGTGAGAGATCGTTTAAACAAATTACATTTGTATAATTTTTGAAAAAAACAAACAATAACCTGAAAATAAACTTTACGTCATATTAAATAGTGCACTTAGCACAATCCGTTCCAAAAGTTTGAAGAAAAAATTTGGAGCCATTTATGAGAAAACGGCGTTTGAACGTTTCTGAAAATGCGGAATTTTGAGCTAGTGTTCACAGAAAACGGTTGCGTTCCCAGAAACTTTACTTGACATTATTTAATGTATATGTGCTTGTTAATATAACAATGTGAACACATCGCCGCTATTGCAAATATTACCGATGCGAGTGACAAGTCAAAAAAATTACATTTTTGCAATTTTTGAAAAAACAAAACCATAGAGCAATATGAAGTTTATGTCATCTCGTAGAGTATGTTTAGCACTATCCCTTACAAAAGTTTAAAGAGAAAATTTGGAGTCGTTTTTGAGAAAACCTTGTTTTTGTATTTTTTTAAATTGCACATATTGCACGCAATATTGCGCGAAAACTACTAAAATTTTCAAAATCAAGTAAATGACCTTAAAGAAAGAACTTACTATGAAGGACAAATTTTATTTGAAGGAAAAATATCTGCAATTTTGCAGTTGGAGAAAGACGCCGAATAAAATTCAAATCTTTGCAATTTTCGAAAATTCACAGCAAATCATGAAAATCGGACGTATGTCACCTTAATAAACGTATTTTACACTATCCATACAGGAAATTTAAAGAAAAAATTTGGAGCGGTTTTTGAGTAAATTTAAAAAAAATCTGTGGGGCTTCATGTAAAGTACCCCAAAAAATTAATGAATGTTCATTATCTCAGAGCTTCGACTCAGGCCAGATACACATAGGTTTCTTCAATTTGAAATAAAACGTTCAAATAATTTAGGCGCTAGTGTTGTTCTCATGCACCGGACGGACGGATAGACGGAGGGACGTTTTGCTTTCAATTGGATTTCGGTATCAAGGACCTACAAAACGGATTCTGGCTACACCACGTGTTAGGGGATTTTTTTCTTAATTTAGTATCTAGAGTTATCCACTTTTTCGTTATCACGGCTCGGCAACGAATTCTTTTCTGCCGAAAATTCGCCAATTTTTCGCACAGGATTACATAACTTTCCCTATACTACGTATATTACGCCGTATATACGTAGTACGTATACGGGAAAGTAAAAATTATTGCATTTATTACAATTTATAATATTTTAAAATAAATAATATATTTTAGCCTGATGATGAGGCAAATGTGAACCTCGAAACGTTGCGAGGCACAAACTAAAATAATTGTGTAATAAATGTAATAGTTTTTTAAAAATGAGTTGGTCAAAAATATGGTCAAGAAACGTTCTGGCTAAGTGAAATTTCTTTAAATTTAGTTCGAATTGGATGCTATGTAAACTAATATGTTAGTGTATATTTGTGCATATTTGGCCGATTCTTCGTGTTGCTGCATATTCATATATTTAAAAATGCATGTTTTGCGTATTTCGTTAAAATAGAGACTGATCTCTAAAACGTTTCATCTTTCAACAAAATGCTCTTTTCGCGTGAGTTTATTAATTCGAAAGAGTTTGTCCCAGATTGCGTTTGTTTTTCTTCTTTTCTACAGATGAGAAAATACTTGAATAGATGTACTAGGTTCTTGATATCTTAATTTATTAAAGCAGGGAGAAGAAATGGAACAAGACATGCTAGGTGAATATTTACTTCAAATATTTCTCTCGCAAAATAAGGTAGATTATATTGTATTTGCGCAAATATGTATCTCTTCATTCCAATCATGCTTCTCCTGAATTTTATCAACAAGATTTGAACAAGAACTTATATATTGTTAATTTTAATTACATATTGAAGTGCGTATTTCATTTTTTCGGTCATTAATGCATGTTTTTAAAAGCATATTTCACGACTTTTTAGGGCCTAAAAATCCCCTCCCTACTAAATAGTGTTCTTCGCGTAACGGAATGCACTATCTGCTGTTTTCCTCAATGTGTCACCGTGCCATTGTCTTTGCCACCCGCCGCCGGAAGGGGGGGTGGACTACGGTCGGCTCGTGAACTGCGACCTTTGCTCACGGTCGATGTTTACCGTTGAGGTGACGCGTACGAATGGCCCTGTCGCTCGGGGCAGGCAGCCGCAAAAGAACGCACGAGGATTTTCTTGACGCGCAGTCGCGACTAACTCAACTGGAGAAGTTTCGAAGGTTTTCAAATGCAGTTTGGTGCAAAGTAATGGGCGATTTTTGTACCTTGAGAGCTGGATTTATGCGAATTTCTTCGAAGTCTTACGCATGAGCAGTTAAAAAACATGTTGAAGCTGGGTTATTCTTAAATTTGGCCCGTTTCACTGTGTAATTGAAATATGCGCCATTGAAAAGTAAACCGCTTTTTTAAGAAACGAAGGTTGTAAAGTAATTTATATGATTCTTGTGTACAATAATGTTCATAGCAATTAATATAGATGTTAACGCAAGGCTTATTAAATTGTTAAAATAGTCATATTTATGTTATATTTTGGAAGTGTTCAATATTATGAGTTCATAATATACGTTTTTTACTTTTATAGTCTCAAATTTTTGAATCCACAAGAGCTGTTCTTTAATACAAAAATTCAAAAATTTGAGTAATCATTTTTACATTTCGGCTTCAAACGACTGTTAAGTTAACGAAAAGCTCCTTGGCGTCCTCAATTCAAAAAGCTCTCGTATCTTCCCTCTAAAACAACGCCTAATTCAGATTATCATGAATGGTCTTTAAAATTGTCCCACTATTTATTTATTTGATGTACGTTACGGTACCTGAAGATGGTAACACAACCAATGTTACCGAAAAGTCGTATCATGATGTTAACTGTTTAGCCGATGTGATTTTATAACAATAAAAATATGTTCGTAATAAGAGGGACCGATTAAATCTTGCAAAATATCTTATCAAGGACAGGGTATACTTAATATAATCTATTTGTATAAGCTGCCACGATGTACAATGCTGCCCGTAAAATCATTTTAATTACCTAAGGTACTACAAAATACAACTTAACCAAAAAAATTCGATTATGAAATACAGACAAATGGTTGCACGCATGGATTATACTAATTTTTCGCGGTAATATTGTCAAGTATAGTAATGTTTTTACAAAATTTACATCTTTAATAGCTGCGTGGGTTTTGAAATTCCTAACGGTGTACCTTGTTTTTTATAGTTTTATTAATATTAGCCCTTCACTACTTACAAACATCAGCCTGTTTTCTAGTAGAAAGAACTCGCGATTACCAGGATCCCTTGCCTTCTCTCTACTACTATCAACATCATTGATTTATCACATTCTCTTTGTGTTCTCATAGAACTGAACTCGTTACAAACTAAACTTCGAGCCGCTGCCTGGAGGAGAATTCTAACGGCCGGCAGCTCTGACAAGTAGTTTTTCGTGCTTTCTCCGAACAACTCCAGGCGAATATCGTGTCAATGGGCCGCGGACCGCGCGCGATATTTCCTTTCCCAACCGTGTCCTATCCTCATCGCTTGACACACACTCACATGCACTACACTACCACACATGTCGAGACCAATCGGAAGCTCAGAGCTTGTCCAAGCTGGCGCGGTGCCACGCTGGTGGGAGATACCTGGTTGGGGAAAATCTCCACAAGACGGTGTAGGTCGGCGCCGCATCTCATCAGCCAGCGAGGTAAGATCATCACCGCGTCGCGCGATAAAAGAACGAACCACGCGCAATGTTTCCTTCCTTTTCCTCCTCCTATCCTCAAATCTTACACAGGCTTACAGTTTATAAGCACTACACTACAACGTTTGCCAGGTGACCAGTCGGGAGCTTAGAGTTTTTCCCGGCTGGGATGGTGTCCCATTTGTAGGAGATACCTGGTTGGGGAAAATCCCGCAAGCCGGCGGGTAGATCGGTGCCAGGTATCGCCATCCAGCGGGGAACAGGCGCCTCCTGCGATTAAAAGCATGCACTACACTTACAGGAATAATGACCTTAGCCGTTGACGTGCCTGAAATCACTATCTATCAATGAAGAACTAAGTTTATCAAAAAATATGGATCAATTTTTTAAAAATTGTGAAAATGTTAAGGCTTAATGTGTAAAAATCAAAATATCTCGTATTGCCGAAAAATCAAAATATCCGTTTAAAACTTAGAGGGGCTGGAATTCGTACAAATTAATTCGGGAATATCAGTTCTGGAAAAACTCGTCTGAACAGTTTAGGCGCTCTCTTTTACAATAAACAGACCTACAGACCTTTTGCTGACAATTTATTTTTCGATATCAAGGACACACGAAACGTATTCTGAAAACAACGGTTAGAGGAAGTAATTTACTACATGAACAAGGTTTTATCCATCTTTTCTTTACCAGGTTCTGGCAACAAGAATTTTTCTATTGAAAAGTAGCCTTTTTCCGATGCATTTCTTTTTACATCTTTTTACAAATATCATCTCAAAATGGGTTCTATGGTTTTTCGTTAAAAGTTTTCAATGAATAGAGCAGAGGACTTTTAAAAAATGGTGCAGGTTTAATTTTCGTTGAACTTCCTTAATTTTCGAAAATTGCTTGCTGGAAGCAATGGAGAAGATTATTAGTTTTTTAAGCGTTGGCAGGAGTGTGAGTTTCTGAGCTCTGCGCGAAGGCAGGAGGAGCAGGCGCGAAGGCAGGTCGCCTTGCCTGGAGCGAGTACCAATCACGATTGCTTTACCAAGCTAACAGGCAAGGGAGCTCGACCCAGAAGGGAGCGAAGACTCCCGATGGCGGACAGACTTCCTTTAAGCGTTGGCAGAAGTGAGTATGTCCGAATGACTGTGTGGTCTAGAAGCAAAACAAACAGCAAATTAATTTGATAAACCTGAATTCGTCTCTCGGCACGGAGAACTTTTTTTTTTTGCTGGTTGGAAACATTTTTGCTGTTTCATGTAGTAGTACAATATTTTTGAGTCGTTACAAATAATGCAACAAAGTATGTGCTGTTGTAGCACCCTAGTTTTTTTTATTTTACCCTTTTTTCATTTTCCAATCAGGGAAAATGGAAACGTTTTCACTGAAATATTATGGAAATATTTATGTATTATTTTGTATGTTCACATTACACATTTGTCAGAAAAGAGAAGAAATATCAGTAATATTATTTTTTAAAGAGTATTTAATGAGCCTGGCCTTTTTCTTCGTTTCTCAGGCGCCCAAATAATATTCAGATATTTTTTTCTTGCGTTTCTCATTCGTCCCAAAATTTCTAACGGATCTCTTTCATTGAATTTTGACACATTTTTGATTTCCGTTGTCGGAAACCAAAATGACATGTCAAAATATTATTTTAGAAGATCCCACACCATCCTCGTTAATAAAATATGGTTTGACGTAAGAATAGATTTTTCTTGTTCAAATAACTGAAAAAGCACAAAATTAATAAAAATTTTTATGATAAATATTTTCAAATTCCCAACTTCCATAAAAATTACTGTTTTAAATTCTCAAAAATATTTTTTCGGACACGTAAATAATTTTTAAAATTATTTGCCACCCTCACATGGACATTATAGGATGCATTCTTCTGCTTGAACCAAATGTCGTCTTGGTCCAGTAATCAGACAAACACAGCGTACGCCAAAAGACAAGGGTTTGGTTCTAGGTCAAGGCAACTTATGCTTTCAAGTACTTACGGTTTCTTTAAAATGTGAATTTGAAATACATTTCTTTTATGAGAAATTTATGTTTATACTAAGGATTTCTTTAATTTAATAATTCAAAGCATCAGTGGTTTAAAAAAATTAGTAATGGTGCTACATCACGTATTATCTCGCATCATTTGTAAAGCTTCCGTAATATTAAGAACTACTTCAACCTGAAAATGTGTTGTTAATCCGCAAAATAGTTCACCACGCCCTAATTCGAAGTCATGTGCGTAAGTTTAGTAAGGGGTTAGTATATTCACTGAACACAGAAGAAATATTAAAAAGATATTAGAAAAACAAAATTCCATATCACAGAACAGAATTCACAATTATCATAAAATTAACTTTGAGAATCCAGAAATGTTGGCTGTAGAACCTTATAAAATTTCAAGAATAATTTTAGAAACACTAAATATAAAGACCAATAAGACTCTTAATACCACAAAATAATCGAATATATTTTACAAATAAAAAAGAAATATGAAAAAACTGTTTTATTTGTAAGTTTCTCCCTAGCTTTCATCTGCTGTTTACAGTCAACTACTGTAATACGAAATGTTTTAATGTATATAATTTATTGTGATATGTGTTTTTATGGTGGAAAGTTGTTGGAATAATGAATGTATTTTACCTGATGATGGAGCCACAATGAGCTCCGCAAAGTTGTGAAGTGATTTAATGGTAATAAAAATTGTCTGTCTAAAATAGTAAAGTTGAAGAAAAAGAGTTGGCCATCTCTAAGTATTTTATCATGAAAAATAATACAACTGTTAAAACGAGAGAAAGGAAGCAAATAATCGTAATTCTCTTTCCAAAAACATATTTTCTTGGACGTAACTACGCCTTAGTTAGCTTTCAGTAATTGCACTTACAGAATATGGTGAACATCTTGATCTAATTACACATGAACAATTCGAAAATAAACGAAGATTAACGAAGAGTTTATCGAAAGTGATGGAAGATGTCCCTTGGGTCCAGAATTTCACGCGTCGAACTTTGCAATATTTGGTGAGTCCACTCTTCACAGTCATTACAACACGTAGTTTCAATTTGGCACAGGTAAGTTTAGACATGTATGAATAGCATAAAATGTTTGCAGAGTGATTATTTGTTTATCTGTAAGATGCTTTCAAAAAACATTTAAATCAACTTTTTATGAAATTATGTAATGTGTTAAGCATATTTCAATTTGTTATCAGGATAACAAAACCACTAAATTTTGAACATAAATACTGCTCTTTCAAACTATCTAACATGGCCTTGAAATAATTTTTTACCCGAACCTCATAAGATTATTGCAAGAAGATGTCAATTGCAGTTGGTAAAAAAATAATCATATTCTCAGTTGACAATCAGTGGGGTTCAAACATTACAATGTTACTCCACAAGACTGTCGAATGAAAGAAGAGAACATCGAATAAAAGAACTATAATACATTTCATTTCTAACAATTCATATATACAATTTTGGGGTCATTTTTGAAAATACGCATGTCTGCATGGATAAAATTTAATAATTTTCATTCTGTTTTGGAAACCATTACGTACTAATTTTGAAAAGCATTACCTGAATTTTGTATTTACGCGTGTTTTCAAATTCAGCCAAACCAATTTACAATAATATTATTAATTTTCGATTTTCCCTCCGGTTATGCAAACATTATTCATTACAATATTTTCCACAAAAATACACACAAGTTTACTTTCAACTAAAGGGTTCATAATTTTTACAAAAAAACGCATTAAACCTATTTCTACCTGTCCTTTCAAAAAATGAAATTTGTATTATATAGTGGGAGCGTTCATAACTCATTTGACACTCCTTTTTAAGGTACAAGAAGCGAAATAAGAAAGTATGGCATTGTACATTATAATATAATATGTGCTACAATGGTTCTAAAAGATAATTATTACTCCCTTTGGAGATTCCGGCGCCCAAGGAAACCTGCGCATATTTTGCTTCTGCCTCATACGTCACATACAGTTTTTACTCCTCTTTGACTAAAATAAATCAAATCAAATACCAGTCAAAGTTAAATTGCTTACTGCCTTCCGAAATTGCTAAGGGCACTCGATGATTGATGAACCCGGATGTCTGCATGCTATGTCACCCAAAGCCCTCAATGCCCCGCAAACTCCACAAGTATTTATTGGAGGGCGCGACAAGCGAGTACAATTATGTGATATAGGTTCTACTACCGATAAGCGTTCAAAGCCGAAACCCTCTAACGGTTCCAAAAGATCCTAAGAATTAAAGAGTCCTAAAAAGTTGAACAATAACTCCTTCCCTAATGAAAGATGGAGGGAAAACTAGACAGGGGACGTTTCCCGCTCCCGCATTATTATGCGATGATTAATACTTTGTTGAAGCATTGTAGATGAGATTATAAAAAAACAGTAAAGTAATTTAAAAATTTATGTTACGCATCGTTAACGCTGCCACAAAACTAAACCCAGTAGGTCTCTAATTTTCGGGATTTACTGAGACCTGACACGATCTAAATAATCAAATATTCCAGTAATAAGATAAATCATGTAAAAAGGTCATTCTTGATATGACTAAATCATACTACTATGTAAAGTAAAAAAACAAAGTGTACTACAGCTTATGTAAAATAAAATCACAAAAAACAAAAGGTAGAAAATGTGTAGTGATAAAACAGTCTATGTTGAAACCATAACAAGTACTGATAAAGTCCGCATTCACTGGCATTGACAAATTCAACAATGCGCGTATTGCGCAAACTGTAAACATTGTTCGCTAGACAAGTTTGTCTTTTACTATCTTCACTGTGGATTTATTTTAGAAACAATAAAACGTACCGTGTACTATAATAACTATCGAACAAAGCCAACTGGTTTTAATACAATAGTTTTAGTATTAGACTAGATTTAGTAATACATTTCTTTTCACTCAATGCGATCTGAATAATTGGAGTTCTAAGGTATAACACTAATTAATATCCAACTAGATATATGAGGAGCGTTCATGGAAAAACAAACATGACCATCGAGGTAAAAAATTGAGTTAGCAATACAGTAATACTAATGTCCGTCCGTTGAATCTTCTGTCCTGACGTGCAGGAGCAAAATTAAATATATTGCTAAACATACGAGTTTCAGGCAAAATCCAGTATGTCCACAACGTTGATGCTAGTAATAAAGACATGTCCATGTAACCAGTAAGAGGTCAAAATTCACGATCACGTGACTAGCTCATGCCGCGTGGTTCATTCCTTCTATGAAGTCTTTACAAAAGCGTCCTACTTTATCTATTAGAAGATTGAGATCTCAAGGAAACAAAAACTGTGTAAGATGAGCAAGAACGTACAGACATCATAAATGTGAAGCGAATCATTATTCAGAAACCAATGAGAGAGAATTCAAAGTTATTCCACAGCAATACTTTAGATTTTGTATTCCCGCTTTGACCCTTTGGAAACGTGATTCTTCATTTAAAAAATTGGTACAATTTAGCCTTCAGCAGGTGCCAGTTGAAAGAGATATAGATAATTGTAATTGCTCAGAAGATGATCGCGGTTGGCACATACAGATTTTAATTTCTTTATATTTCTTTGTAATTTCCTTAGAGGCGAATAACTGATTACATTATCCACAGAAATTGTTGTAGTAGTTTTGTCTAGAAAAATTAAATATTCGCATAAAAACTTAAGTAAAATAATTTATCCCATCCAAATGTGATGATAATGGCAGCCCTATTTTGTGCAAAAGCAAATAAGTTCGCAGGTGCTTGGGACAAAAGCAAACATGACCAAATTTTCCAAGCAAAAGCTAAAACGTTTAACTTGAAATATCGTCATAATTATAAATCATTGATTTTATAGTAGTATACGTAGACTACTGTAACAACACTGGTAAGCAGTACAGTATATTACATTGTTTGAAAAGGTGATAATTTGTCAACAATCAGTTTTTCGCTGTTTCTGGAAAATCTTATTTGAAGGACATGTTGATATTTGCATGAACGCTCCTCATATATTAAAAAATGAAGATAACAACAAAACAGCAAAATATGCTACTCAGGAAAGCAATTGTTCTTTGGAAAGCAAAGATCCTATTCAGAAGCTTCTACTGAGCTCACTTTACAGTTCGAGAAGCAAGCAGAATAAGCAAATTACAGAGCATTTGGTTGAGGTTTTTCTATTTTTTTCGCATATCACCATTATTTTAGTTATTTTACAAAAATATTACATCTGGCATATAATTTCAAAACTTTCAGATCACATTCACTCTTTTTGAAAAATACATGTGAGGGGCTTAGAGCAGTAACGAGGTAAGCCACATTACACACAGCAGAAACCTCCCCCGATTGGCAAAAGTTTATTTTCCGTTTTTGATATAATGTCATTAGTATAGAACTTCTTCACCTATGTGAAGGACAAGGATAACAAGTTGAGATGCATTTTGACTATAATCGAAATATTAGTATAGCGGGAGGGATACTGTGGCTTTTGTGGCTTAACATGTTACTCTCAAGCCTCTCTCAAGCCTTAGAATTTATGACGCACGAGCAGAAATCAAAAGTGGTAGTTTAGTAATTAAATCCTTATTCCTAAAACTATATAACACTCTCTCAAATTAATGTTATGTTGCCTCTGAATACTGAAATAAGTAACGAGAAAATAATAAAAAAATAATGTTTATGAAATAATCTAGATGTCTAATTCAAAAAAAACAGATGAATTACTTTTCATAAATATTTCGGTACAAAAAACAAAATATATGACTTACATAGAAGATTTTTTTCAGTATTTTTACAAATTGATACGAGACTGGACATAATCCTGGCCCAAATTTCAGCGATGAAGGAACAATACTTTCTAATGTATCTGATTATCCACAACATTTATATACTGTGCCTGATAATAAATCAAATGCATTTCATGCATTTGTAATGGAATCTTCTGCTTTGAAATAATTGGTCACAGTATTTAGTAGTTTTGCTACCAATCCAATACTTCATGCGTCAAAAATAATGTTATACATTTAACGTCATCAAGAAGGTTTTGTCTGTTTAAAATGTTATAACTAGGGAGAGAATTTGTATGCCCTACAAAATCTTGAAATATGCTTCTATAAATGTATGACCTAAATATTCTTAAATATGCAATTTAATTTAACAATAATTATTTTCCTGCATAAACCTTCCTTGATAAAATTCAGAAGAAGCATGCTTGGAATTGAAAGATCTTATATATTATTTCTCTGATTTGATCTGATCTGAACAAGGGCTGTTTGGTATTTTCAATAAATTGGGCGACATACGAAATCCGATCTGTATAAAGAAGCAATGGATTGAAAAATCGTGTTTTTTTTCACCTGCACATGAGACATTCGTATTGAAAAAGGGCGTTAAAAATACCTAAATATTAAAAAAAGTAGTAATTCGCGATCTGTAATATCTGATTGCCGCGCGATCTATCGGAAGAAAATTACACTCGGACGGTGGCGGGAAATGCAATCTCAAGCATTTTTGTTCGTTTCAATTTAGTGTGGGTTGTGTAAGCACGTGAACGTGATTTTCTACATTGAATAGAAATCTTGAAATATGAGAGGTTAGTGATATTAGTGAGGTTAGGTCGTTTATAATGCTGGAATACAAAAAAAGAATTTAAGCAGAAAACAGTTTGGTTATTTGACTAACCGTGCGATTTAATCGCACGGGTTCTCACTAGTATAAATATATATTGGTGCAAACATAATATAATCTCCCTTACTTCGAGGGAGAAATAACTGAAGAAAATATTCACCTAGCAGCAATACCAGAACATTGCGAAACAAGGAGTTGAGCAAACGATGTGTCTGAAAGACGTGTATATATTTTCGTTAATTTACATATTGGTCTATATTTACAGATTGGGCCCCGAAATTTTGCGTACACATAGAACATTGTCCAATGCAACTGATGGCGTCTATATCTCATGTTTTTCAAAAATGACGCTTAGCTGATTGATGCATAACACCGTCCAATTCTCTAAAAGGATAAAATGTTTTAGAGATGTCTGTTTTAACGAAATATGCAAAATATGCCCATATAAGTACACGACTATGAACGAACTAGAAAAATTGGCCAAATATGCCCAAATATCCACTAACATACTAATGTACATCCAATTCTAGCCAAATTTAAAGAAATTTGACTTCGCTATGTCCTGAAGCAAAGGACAAAAGTATGGAAAATCATAGAAATTCGCTCCCTAGTTATAAATTATAATAGCGTTAGTCTAATATGTTCACAAAATAAAATTGCATAAATAACATAAAAACAGAAATAGTTATGGATGGCCGTTTGAAACTAGACGATTCCATTCATCATGATCCTCAGAAAACATGAAATTTTTCCCTTGCCACCAACATGTCTGGTGTGTGTACTTACCAGCTCCGCAGCTTCTCGAGGCGAAAGCCAAGCACCAACTGAGCGATTGAGAAAGCAGAGGGAGAGACGAACGGGAGGCGCGAGCGAGATTGAAGGGTGCCCCCGCCCCCTTCGCTTCCACTTAACCACACTTCGGCGCCCCTGTCAGCGGATAGCTCAACTACATGGAACAGAATGTGCGCGCCTCCGATGGGGGAGCGATAAGCCTTATTTTTTGAATTGCAGATTCAAGTCTTAAGTTGTAGGCAATACACAGCTGTAGTAGGCTATATACAGGTGAGTCACCTGTATATCGTTTAGCACCTCCTCCAGTTTAGCACCTCCTGTAATTTTTGAACGGTTGAAGTAATTCCCATGCAGTTTTCACAGAAGTGCATGAGAGAATGGAGCTAGTTTATACATATACTAATTTCCATTTTATCACTTGTATTTTACGAGATATTGAGGTAACTTTATTTTTTCAAATGGAAATATACATCTTTTTTGCTTTCTCGCCTTACGAATACTTTGTAAGAAGAGAAAGATATGTAATCGTGCACCGGAAAACGAGGAATTTTCGCCGGAAAAACACTTATAGCAGGGGTCTGGTAACGAAAATGTGGAAAAAACCTGTTGCTAAATTTAGAAAAAAATGCTCTATCTCGTGGTGTAGTCAAAATCCATGATTTGTTGCTTCTTGATACTGCAAAATCGATTGACGGCAAAAAGGCCATCTGTCTGTCTGTGGTCAACGCTAAACCTAAACCGTTCGGCCGATTTTCAATAAAATTGATATTCCCCGACCGTTTTTATTCGTCTCATGGCCTCTGGAATTTGAAACCGATATTTTGGTATTTGAGGGTACTTTACATAAAGCCCATTTTAAGATTTTCAAAGTTAAAAGAAAATGGCTCCAAATTTTTTGATTCTATTTTGTTGTTGAATAGTGCGAAGAACGTTGAAGGGAATGACGTAGGTATCATTTTCATTGATAGACGCAATTTTTCGAAAATTGCAAAAAACTGTTTAAAAACTGCAAAATTGAAGATAGAGATTTTTGCCTCAGACAAAGTCGGTTGTACAACATTAGCACTTCAAATAAGGTCATGAACCGTTTTTTGGAAAAACGAGAAGCTTTTGCGTGTATTGCGATTCAAATTTACAAAAAAATGTCAAACGTAGTTTCTATCGGAAAATAAACATTACGTTATTAATTAATCTTTTCATAAAAACGTGTCACTTTGTACCGTGATTGGCCACTGAATTATTTATAACTGGAACAACTGATATAATGATATGTTCAATTAATTATTATATTGCCCATGAAAGGTCACAATTTGTAAAACACAGATATAATTTAACTTAAATATTTAAGAGCTGTTTGGGTAAATCCTCGAGTATCATATCTGAGCATATTCGATTCAATTCATATGTCAGATGTGTGGTCTGTCCGGCCGTCACAGGAAGTGTGATGGCATTTTTTAAATAAAAATGGATGGAATAAGCTTCAAGTATATTCCCAGGATACCTCGTTTGTAATCCATCCGTTCTCACTTTTTCAAATCTCTCTGCCGTCTGGGACTGTTTCAGCAAGTTTTTTGGCATCCGTTTGTGTGGGTATATCGATAGACTAGTGACAAGTCTACTTGCTGCAAAGCAGAACATAACTGTCATATGGTTTTTGAATCACTTTGTTTACTGAGTAAACACTCTTACTTCCTTTTTCAGCTAACGCCTTCCCTGTCATTGGGCGATTGACAATATGACTCTAGTCCAATAGAGAGTATTGTAGGATCATTGATTTTCTCATCAAAGTTACTTCCCTCGATGTACCATATAACTTCTTCAAATCACATTCTGATGTCTTGTTCGCTAACACATGAACTAGCGTCTGTCACTGCTTCACTTGTCCATGTAGTGATTACGGGATGTCTTCTTAAAAATGCCTTGACCCAGCCTTCCCATAGACGGTTCTTGTTGAACGGATTGGGCAGAGTTGATCAGCTAAAAATTGTTGAACGCTATCCTGTAGCTCTTCCTTCTTCCTTGGAAAACCTTCAAGCTAGTTCAAGTGTACGCATAACAAGACTGTATTTTTCTTTAGATAATGCACTATCAGGACATAGTGGTTTTGTGATCTGGATTGTTAAAACGAAACTGCAAAGTTGTTTTGGGGATACTAAATAATTTTTCAGCAGAACGCACAGATGCCCCGTTATTTTTAACCCGTTTGATGGCATTTGCCATGACTTCTGCATCATACCCTTGCTTCGGCTCCTTTGACATTATAAGATCTATTTCAGGCCCGTGCAGTTTATACCTGTGTACAATAATATTAAACTAAGATTAAAAACAATCTGACAATAATCATTAGCAGAGTGTGCAATAACACAATTCACACACTATCGAAGATACAGTCAATGGCCAACTCCTATATCACTAAATATGCAAAGCTAGGCTTCTCATTTTCAGCTGATATTATTGTCTCTCAATAAGGTTTGTGTTTTCTGACATATCAAGGTGATTTAATTACAGCGGTAATCAAAAAACAGCGCTGTTGGATATCAGGTTTCTAAAGAAAATCTTAAGAAATGCTTTACATACAATGAACACACCGCACTGTTAACAAACATCCGGCGTATTGGCAACAGTTACACTCTTGCGGTCAAAGTAAATATTACATTATAACCAAAGGCGTCCTTTCACGTTATTTACAAAGGAAAATATTAGAACACGATGTTAGAACAAGCAGTAATTCAATTTATACTTGGAGTGGTCAATCACTGTACCGTTTAGCCTAAGTTAATATTAAGCCTTAAATACAAATGTAGAGTGCAAACTACACTTTGTAAAACCTGAAAATATTTATAATGAAAAAGGCTATACATTAGACCTCCATTGTTCAGGGTAATGGCTGGAACGGAGGTCCGCGGAAAATCAAGAAACCCGAATTAACGAAATATTTTGCAGGGATTACCGGTTCATTACTGTTGTTTATGGCATTAAACCATTATGTTAGTAAATGTCGCGGCCCTAGTGAGCTGAGACTTGTATTAAGCGAGAAATAAAAATGAATAGAATTTATGATTAGTTATGCCATGAAGGAAAAACTGTCTTTCATGTATGTTTATGTAAATGCAGAGCACACATTACTGGAATAAGTCATTAGTTCTATATTTCATTGTTGTTCTTGTTCGCCTCCTCCTCTTTCTTCTTCTTCTTCTTCTTCTTCTTCTTCTTATCCTTTCGCTCCTCCTCCTCCTTCTTCTTCTTCTCCTCGTATTCCTCCATCTTCCACAGGTATTCTTATTATTAATTCGCCTTCTTTTTATTTCTCTTTTTTTCTTTTTTTTCGTCTGCTTTGCATTTCTCTATTTTTTCTCTACTTTTCCTCCTCCTCTCTATTTTTCTTCTCAATGACCCAGCTAATTCTAAGGTATCACGGTTTCAATGGTAGCTGCAACGCGGAGTTTATAATGCAAATATTCAAGCGCGTTGCATCAAGCAGGGGGGAGCGATTTAGGTCCGGTTTCGCAACCTTTGATTCGGAGTTTGACGTCGTTTATTTTCGAATTAATTTTCTTCTAACAAATGCATACTAACGGTAGGGAATTGACAAATTCAATCTCCAACCCATCACTAGCACATCATACACCTATCAATCCAATTCTGCTCCTACCGAATGCAGTTACCACATTTCACCGGATTTAACCAGGAACCCCATAGCTATAAAAGCCAGAAACTCCATCTATTTCACAAGAATTAAAAATAAGTACTCTTTCCATATATTCCTAAAGTAATTTTGAGAAATGGACCTTAATTAGAGGTGACCATTAGGTTTCCTCAACCGCAATGCAATAATTTTAGTTTAGTAATAAGTCAATAAACATATGTAGAGTGAATGTAACTGAACTATGTAAATATCATCACAAGGAAATAATAAATTTAACCTTTTAGCGACCGAGTTTTTTTCCTTCTGCACTCCGTGCGGTACCGACTTTTTTAAATAGACGAATTTGCTTGACCCCAGTGGAGGTTTAACTGCGGCGAGTGATGACAGCTACCCCCAAGTGTTGAAAGTCCTTGTTGATACAGATTTAAAGGGCTTAACTAAGTAAGACAGTAACCACTTTTCCTCTGCAAATATTTTGTATATTTTGTAATATTTTGAGCAATGCTCCTATTAATTTTTCTACTAATTTTCATTCTTTGCTCCACCCACCCAGCCTGTGCAACGAATGTTTTCCGCATTTGATGTTTAAATTACTTTTAAATTTAGTATGTTTCAAAATTTAAAAAAAATATTTCCCACTTGCAAAGAGGTAACCTACATAATACTTTATGAAAATCAATTACAAAGTTGAAATTTAAAGAACCTATTTTTCAAATAAAAAATATTTTTAAAATATTCAAAGTAGCGGTTTAGGATATTGAATCTATATAAAACTATGAAAAGTATGATTTTTCAAAGTTTTCTAAGTGGTTTGGGAAAGTAAAAAAATAAAAATTATTTCTAAAGATGTAAAAGTATTTTATTTTCCTTAATTTTATTTTAAATGCGTAAGAAATGTATTTCGTACACAATGGATAAAGCTAAATCGTAGTGATTTAGTATCTTGAACGGAATCAATGCACGAAGATGGACAGCTTGATCGGAGCTGAAAATGTTTAATTATATTAGCTTGGATCATCTTCCAGACTGGACACAGATGCACAGTCACTGTCACTGTCCAAAAGTAACTCAATTTTGCGAGTTGTTAGCGATTGTTCTCGACAAGCCATTTTTACTTCAAAAAGCACAGGACCCAAACGCAAGCAGCAACTATTAGCAGAATACGACTGCGATCGCCCGTGAGAAGCGTGGGCCGAGGCGGGTTTGTTATGACTGGGGTGTGTGACAGGAGATAGTAGAGAGTGAAGCGCTATATATGTAGGCCTACACAAGGCCTATACAAGGGCCTAAAGAAGAAGGCACCCTAACAAAAGAAAAGCTTTGATAAGCTGAAGAGATATTTATATGGAACCACATCTTTGGTTTATGCCAATACAATAAAATATTAAGGCATTGCAAATAATACAATACAATAGATAACAAAATATGAAAACGATATATTTATTGCACTGATATAAACTTGATTTTACCCTATTGTTATCTGCTACTGTAGAAAAAATATCTTTCTAATACAATTTAATTATTACATACGAAGTTAAAAGAATATATTATGGAACAAATTTGTGAAAGTTATATGTACATGCCCCATGAAACCCAAATTCCGTTATAAATTGCATGCAGTAATAATCTCTTCTGTTCTTACTGTGGTATGTGAACTTATTATAATTTTATTGCCGTTAGAGCAGCGTCTCCAGGCGAATGTTGAACGGCGATCAACATTCTCATGTTTCTCAAGCTGCGGCGCACTGGAGAAGCATGAAAAGTCAGAGCAGCCCACGCTCCCTTTTGCGCCTCAAGACCGTACTCCGTCAACACATCCCTGCCGGATGGCGTAGGCCGGAGCGCCGAACGCGAGAATCGCCGCGCCGTTGCTTGTCACCCGTCAGCAAGCGATAGATAAGAGCCGTCGCACGCCTCTGGAGGTCAAGCGAAAAAGATCCCATTGGTACCGCTGGGTTGTACTGCTCTGGGAAACCTCTTTCCGATTAGACTTTCAAAGGTTAAATAAAGGGGGATCGACGACATATCAAGGCGTAGTAGCCACTGCTGCACTAGAAAAAAATCTGGTACATGGAGCCCCTTTTTTATCAGTGATAACTTTGAATTAGTGTAAATAAATATTTATTAACGAAATAAACGATATATAAGTTATATCTTTCTTAATTCATGTGTGCGTTCTATTCAATTCACGTGCCGCTGGGAGAAGGCTTACAGTCCCTGGCCACATTTTCAGGACATTTCCAAGAGAAGATGTAAAACATACATTATTCTTTAGTTTCCATATTTCTTCTCAAGTTCATGGATATTTAAAAATTGAAATGCAACAGTCTCTTGTTGCCGGCCAATAACACGTAATCCTGATTGTTAACAATTTTAAGACCGCCAGTAATGCAACAGAGTAACAAAGAAGCCTACATATGTATTTCCTGAAAACGTTTTGTTCATTGATAGTATCATTTATTTAATTGACAGCGTGTCAGAGCGGTCTGTGAAGTTGGTTTTGGTGAAATCAACTATGATTAGTTCATTCGTGAAATTTCTTTCAAGTGTGAATTTTCGCCGTTTAGTACTTCGGGACAAAATTTTCAGTAACATTTGAGAATATTCACATAGGAAACCTTAAAGACCTGAACAAAAGTTGTAATAACTCATCTTTTAACAAAAGAGAACTATAATGTAAGTGAAATATCTCGAAAATGCTATGTCTCACGACAGTCAATCCGAAGAAGAGGGAAGCTAGAGAAGGGTTAGAAAATTATCATATAAAACAAGATATTAAAGTGTTTTGTTTTCTAAATCAACTAGGAGTGTCCTGGTGTTAGTAGAATTGCAAAACCTGTCAAATTTTCTGTTGTTTCAAAATTTTTTCATGCATACGAAATTGTGCTTCCCTAGGTAAACATACTTTAGATGTTCCAGGCTGCATTTTATGCCACCAATGTTTAGCCTACCATTTCAGTTGTATAGTGCTGTGTTACAGCATACAGTTGTACTATGATGCTACTAAAGACAAAAATGACACGCAGAAATTACCCAAGATTAGAAAAATTAAGAGCGCATACTCCAGTAATTTTCGTAACGTAACTAATTCAACTTAGCGGCGCATGAATATTAAAAACCCTGTCCTAGTATTTACATACATTGCAAACGGAAACTATGTTCCAAGTGTCAATTTATGAAAGCTATTCAAAGCTATTAAAGTTACAAACTTCAATAGCTTTATATTTGCATTGATATGCCAGTCAGCCTTCTTTTTTATGTATCAAAATATTACCAAAACTCTGTAATAAAATATTCAATCCACACTCATATTCTCAATAATTTCATTAATTTTCAAAAAATTGTTATGTACTTAAGAGCGTAAGGTTTATAAACTTTTCATTTTCTTTCATTTTTGTAACTTACAAATAAAGGTTTTTGAGCCTAAAAATGCAGAGGCGGGATTTCGGATCTTTCGTTGGGGGGGGGGGGCAAATTGGGGCGCTATCAGAAACACGAATATATTTGTTCATATTAATGATTTAAGTTAATTGTGCTGTAATTATGTGTTTTCAATTTTGTTAATTATTTCATTGATTATTATTGATCGTTATTAATTAGATTGGTTGAACACGGAGGTGACGATCCTCATTGTTATTTGAACAGTCCGAACTGTAAATTCTACGATAATAAGGGATATTCAAAATAAAGCTGAACATTATCCCGCGCGTTTTATAATACTGAACTAAAGTTCACCAATTGATTAATGTATGTTATTAGCTCAGGCTAATAAAATTATTGTTGGATTAATTATTATTATTAAAATATCGTGACAAGTTAAAATACTTATTCTTCTCAGAATACATAAACAAATAAACCTTTTATATATAAATTTGAAGATCCGCGAAATAAAATTAAATGTATATAATTTTTAAATTTGTCCTAAGATTGGAAAGGGGGGGCAGTTGCCCCCCCTTGCCCCCCTGAATACCGCCTCTGTAAAAATTATTTGTTCAATGCGACTCGATTATTGTTTACATACTTACACTTTTTTAAGCTTTAATCTTCTTCACACCTACACATTTTTGTAGATCGAGGAAGATTCGACACTGAGGTGAACTTCAAAAAAGCCTCTATGCTATACTGCGATTTTTCTAAGAGCGACCCTCAAGGCCACTCAAATCCCATCTTCGCGATGGAATATGTCACGGCATTTCGCGTCATTCTCAGTCGTTCCGCTAGACTTCGCACGATCGCGACCGTATGAAGCAGTGCTTGCGATCATGCGAATTCTACCGGCAACACCGAGAAAAGACGCAAAATGTCGTGACATATTCCATCGCGAAGGTGGGATTTGAGTGGCCTTAAGGGACTCTTTTCATGACTATTTTAGGGAGCTCATACTGATGTGTGAAAAGGGACGACACTTTCCCCATCAGCGCCGTACTAAAGTCAAATACTTGCCCGCGCTATTGATGGATAAATAATGAAAAATTATTCAATTGTTGGAATTATGTAATATATTATTTTATAAAAACATTATTCATAACATAATATGCACACCTTGCCATCAACAGTAATTAAGTATCCTACAAGCATAATTTAAATGTAATGCATTGCATTCTATTATTGTATTGTACTGCATTCTGTATTTTATATTTCAACATGCAACGCCTCGATCACACCAGGTTGCACAATCATGCAGGCGGTCGGTTACTCGGGATTTCTTAGAACTTACCCATGCAGATCACTCTCTCAGTCGTCGTTTGAGAGCCCGGCCTTTCTAGGAAATGTTCCACCTCGCAAATTACTTGATATGTTAGCCTCGTAACACTCATCAAAATCTTTAATTTTCAATTTGCTGTATAATTGTAAAACTTGATCAAATTATAATCTAAATACACCCTAAAACCTTTGTAGCTGCTGCAACCTAATATCGATTTTCGTTGGGTGGGGCACTCAAAACCACGTGTAATAGGCTGGCGCCACCACGACACGCTCACCGAATCTTCTGTTGGCCACGAAGGCGCACACAAATCAGATGTGATGTTGCGCTATTTATTAAGTAATAATTTATGTGAATTACCGCAATGTCTGTAGTGCGCTTGTACGGCACATATTTATTTATTTATTTATTTATTTATTTGTCAAAAAACAGTAAAAACTGTATATGACGTGTGGGGAAAAAATGTATCTGCGCACATTTTCTTGAGGGCCAGAATTTAAAAAAAAACGAAAAAATGAATTTAGAAAATAATTATTTTAGAAAAAAATAAAAATATTTGAAAAATGTTTCTTCCCGAGTTATAGAAAATCAATTTCAACGGTAAATCAACTACAAGCAAAAGGAGTGCTCAACAAAACGTGCGCACAGTGAAGCTACATTTACGTCGAGAAGCAAAACAAGGGGCCATCTCAGCATTTGCTCAATGGATCAGGGAAACTGGACAAAAACCTGATCGAGATGGGGGTCATTGACCCGGAAGCTGAAGTACATTACTTGTTAGAGACGTATTAAATATTTTTTTAAATGTATACAATGCAAACGTAAACTAATTCATTATATATCTTTGTTTTGTTACATTAAATATTATTTTTCCTTTTCACGATCAGTATAGTCTCTAATTGTATAGAAACATGTTTGCAGCAGAAAAGATTTTACTTTAAACTTAAATTTGTGTACCGACTTTAATTGTTTTATGTTATCTGGCAATGCGTTGTAAAGTAACGTACATGTATTGTATGTTGATTTCTTGTACTGAGCTGTTGATACTGACACTTGATGCACGTGATTTCTACGGCGTGTGTTATAATTATAAATATCAATATTGCATGAAAATATGTTCCCTCCGTTAAGTAGGTCATTTTAGACAAATATTACAGATTCGTAAATAAATAGACAAGGCAATGGTAAGATTCCCTGTTCAATGAAAAGAGGCTTGCAGGAATCACGTGGAAGGCATTTTTTCATTATTCGAATAATTTTCTTTTGCTATCTGTAGGTCTGAATACTACAGGATGAGCTTCCCCAGAATATTATGCCATTTCTCAGGTGGGAATGCACATTTTCAAAATAAACGCAACGCGCTGCATGAAGGCTGACAAAATTTGAAAGAGTTCTGAATGCTACTCTTTGAGTCCGATGTTTAAGGTAAGAAGTTATCCAATCTAGGGCAATACCACGAATTCCATTCCAAGGTAATTTTGAGAGAAAGTTCTTATGGTCAATAGCGTCAAAAGCTTTCGAGAGATCTAAGAATATTCCAATGGGTATTTCATTTTGGTCTATTGATGAAGCAACATCTTTGAGAAAAGAAAAAATGGCAGTTTCCGTAGATTTTGATTTTCTAAAACCGTGTTGTGAGTCTGAAAACGCTGTGTTTTTCCTGAGAAAAGTTTCCATTCGTAAGTAGAAAAGCCTTTCTAATATTTTGAGAAAACTGACAAAAGAGAAATTGGCCGGTAATTTTGAATATCATTTTTGTTCCCTTTTTAAAAAGTGGCTTAATTTTTGCTGTTTTGAAAATATCTGCAAATATTCCTGTACATAAAGAAGTATTGAAAATGTGAGTTAACGGATGTATAAAGGCAGGTGCACAAGTTTTAAATAAACAATCCGGAAATTCATCTAAACCAGATGAATATTTATTTTTTAGTTTACTGACTATTCTGAGGATTTTGTTAGGGAGAAGTTTCGGAAATAAACATCGTATCTGAAAATTTTTGAGAAGTGTAAAATGTTGAATTTTGTGATTTTAGTCCCTTTGTGAGATCAGACGCAATTATAGAAAAGTGTTTGTTGAAGAGATTGGCAACTTTTTCCGGATTACTCGTTTCTCTTTCATTAACCTTTAAAATAACATTCTCTACAAGGTATCGAGATGATGTGGTTGTTTTTTTAAGATATCCCACATTGCTTTAGTTTTGTTACTAGCGCTCAAAATGTCCTGACTATTTTTCATTTTTTTGCCTGAACTATTACTTTTCTTAAAATTCTTTTATATTCTCGGAAGTATATGTGGAAATCGGGTGATACGTTATGATGTTTAGAAATAAAGTAAAGCGTACGTTTGTTTTTACACGATGTTCTAATTCCTTGTGTGATCCAAGTATTACTTTTGCTTGAAATGTTTAATTTTCTCTCTTTAAGTGGAAAGCACGCGTTAAAATGAATTGAAAGCTTGGAGAAAAATAAATTATAGTTTTCATTTGTGTCAACAGCGTTATAAACTGCGTCCCATAATTCCTTCATCAAGTAGTCAGTAAATAATTTTATATTAACTTTAGTGAATGCTCTGCACATGCGTGTATTATTTATTGTGTCAGTGCTTATGTCCTTAGTAATTTAAGAATTTGTGCATCGTGGTCACTGTATCCTAGATTATTCGTTATTATTTCATATCTAGTGCGATGTGTCGTTTGACCATCGCACGTCGCCACCCCAGTGTCACGCCAGATTAACAAGAAACTCGCAAGGACAACGCGTCCCTCGCGCCGCTTGAATCAGTTCCGCACAGCTGCGTAGGCCTCCCGAAACCCTCCACCATAAACTCAACCCCCTTTTGTCCATACTACAGAATGATTGACTTCTGGAACAACTGCGTTATAGACTTGGCGCTAGCACGCAGCAAGATAATCCCCTAAGTCCAGTAAACTCATCACATGTCAGAACACAAGAATCATGTGCGCACTTCTCTGTGCTAAACAAAGACATCCAATGGCCGCGAAAGGAAGCGATCATCTTAGCCAACCAGGTTACAAATGACATAGAAAATTCTGGAACTCTACAAACCGACCTATGAGAGCGCTAGGGCAGGAAGCACGTGATAACCCTTGCATGGTGCGAAAGAAAGACAGGGGGAGAAACACAGCGAGAGGCTCAAATTTCAGACGGGCGAAAAACATGAGAGTGGTCGAGCAGAAATAGCATAGGACAGACGAAATTTTCAACAACTTAAAAGTTACAGTTAGAGAGCGGCCGAATATCGGCTTTTAGAGAAATCATTAGTGAGAGCAACGGTAAAAAGACGACAATAGCAGTTGATGAGAGGCAAGCATTGAGCCTACCACCACGAGACCTGCCCGGCCTTCGTCCAACCGCGGAGTTTATTCCAAACAGCCAGATTTTGGCTTCCAACGTCATACGCGGTCCAGGTGTCTTGTGACGGTCTGAGACGCGCGCCAGCGCTACGTAATTGCTGCGCTGACATTCACCGCCGACATCCCGGGCGCCGGCGCCTTCATCCCGAGGGACAATCGTGAGGCTGGCGTTACAACGCTCCAGCGGCGCTCCTGTGGGTCCTGCCGCATCAGTCCATCGATCGGTGAGCAATCCCGTCGCGGTGACGTAGCCATTACGCCATTATCAACTTGTAAGTCATCTTCATCATCATCACTTATTTGATAGCCAAAAACAGTAATTCAGTGTTTGCAAGAACAGTTTTTATAATAAATGTGTCCCCGCCATTTTGGACGGGTGAAAAAGACTAAATTCTGAGTCAAGTGTTTATTATTTTAAAACAAAGAAACCATTGCAATCCCTCGACCCAGGGCACTCACCCCTTGAGACCCTCAACGCCGGCAGTGAGGTAGCAGGTAAGTGGGCGCGCGCTTGGCGCCCCTTTAAATAAATTTAGCGCGTGTCCCCCCTGCTATATGGGAACGACCGTCATACCATCAGTGTGTCGGCGCTCCCGTTCTGTGGTGTCACCTCCCCCCCCCCCCGATTCCGTTCCAAAGAATCGGCATCCGACGTGGGCGGTTGCATCACAGTAGTTGTGGTTTTGTTAATTATAATTTGATCTAATGCTTTTTGTGATTTAAGTGTATTCCGTGTAGGTACATTCACTGTAATGTCTAAATTAAAAGAATGAAGTAAATTGAGAAACTGTTCTTTTTCGTGGGATTCGCTCAGAAAATCAATATTAAAATCTCCACATACAACAATGGATTTAAAAGAGAGTTTACTAATTTTGCTCAGAATTATCTCTAGATTTTCCAAGAAAGTGAAATAATCTGAAGCTCGCTTTGTTGGATTTGGTTATTTAGCATATGTACGATGTTTTCCACACTCACAGCTGAGTTTTATTTATTTATTTATTTTTTATTTATTTATTTATTTACGTCAAAAACAGTTAACAACTGTGTGTGACAAGGTGTGGGGAGAAGTGAATTTTGTGCACGTTTTCATAATCGTGATCTCTATCCTAAACCATATTCTAGTCGAATTTTGAATACAGAAAAGAGAGTTTTTTTCGAGTTTTGTTGACAAAATATTCGCCCCTATATAATAAAATATAATTTCAAAGGTAAATTAGCTATAAATTCCTGCCTTGAACCCTCATGTTCTTTATGAAAGAATAATACTTTTTGCCGCGATAATATGGAAACGATAGTTAGGAGTTTTGGAACGGAGTTCTTTTATATGATTAACTCTAAGTTAACTGTGAATAACATTAAAGTGTTCGGCATCATGCCATGTTTCGCTCGGGTTCATAGACAGTGTCTGTGTTCATCTACTAATGTGAGCAGTGAATTACGTGGGAAAGGCTTTTGTTAAAGATATGTGATTCAACGTCATAAACGGTTTATATGTGTAAGAGCTCTTTATTATCACCATCAAGTAGTTATTACAAGGCAGTATCAATGTGCTCTGTATGTGCAAATATGCGTATGGGCTTGAAGACAGCCCGACACACAGAGAGATCGACAGACAGACCGACAGACGGACACACCGACAGACAGACCGACAGACTGGCAGACAGACTGACAGACCGACCGACAGACGAACGGGTTGGCAGGGGGGTGGACGGACGGACGCACAGACAGTCTCACAGACACACAGACACTCACAGACCGACACACAGACACACGAATACAAATACAGACACGCAGACACACAGGCACACACACACACTCACAGACACAAAGAGACAGATAGGGAGAGACAAACAGACAGACAGACAGAGAAGGGAAAGAGACAGAAAAGACAGAGAAAGAGACACAGAAAGAGAGTCTTGGAGAGGCAGAGAGTGTGTGAGAGTGAGTGTTTTGCCGTCGAGCGATATTTCGGTATCATAGAGGCTTAAAATAGTGCAAGTCTCAGTATTATTGAACTCTCTGAATTACTTTATCGTCACTTCCAAAAGTTAGAAATAAAAGCGAAAAATTTTATTATGTTGGAGTTACATTATTTTCTTAATGAAATCTATTCTTCACTATTAGACCTAAAATTATATTAAGATTCGAAATTTACAAATGAAAATCATATTTTTTTATGTGTTGGGAAAATTGCTTTTACCTGCGAAGCGTATCAGGTAGGGATACAAAGTATGTTGTACGGTACCCCTATGGTGCGGTAAATAGAAGTACCTGAGATCGTATCCTGGCATGGGTAATAGTTCTGTATTTTATAAGTGAGTCAAATAGACTATTATAGGCGAGTTAGTTCCTTATTCACGAGCGCTTAAGTGCGAATGAATAAGAAGTGATGAACACATAATGTCCTATTATCAATATGTAAAGTTTCATCCCGTCTTTTTAAGATTTCGATATATTTGTCCTCAATATATATTTATAATAATTGGCGTTGACTATGACAGTATATGATATGAATATACATTGTGGCGACAGGAATCGCGTAGTTTCTTACAATTCTAGCGAACACTCATTAAAAGCATAAAGCGAACGAAGCAGAATAGAGACGATTAAAGAAATTTCCCTAAGAATTACAAATATAGACGCTAAGGCTGAGGAGGAAGAGGAAAAAGAGAAGAAGAAAAGAAAAGAATGAGAAAATTAAGGAAAAGGAAAAGAAAAATGAAAAACACAGAAAGAAAAGAAGAAGAAGAAGAAGAAGAAAGAAGATCAAGAAGAAAAGAAGGAAGGAAAGCTGAAGAAGAACAAGAACAAGAAGGAGAGGACGAATGTAATTGATTATTGATATTTCTGGTTAATATGAATAAACTTAATTTATGAATGTAGCAATACTTTGTATCCACCGCATTGTATTCCAAATTGTTGCTAGGCAACCTCTACTACTTCGAATACTGTAATAAGCCATTTTACTAACTCCGAATGCGTGTACATACAGCATATACTCGTATAAAGGTGATCGGATAAGAAAAAAATACTTCTGATGCTTTGAAATACGTATGCGGCTCAAATTGTAAATTATAATAGTAACAAATTAAGAAAAATGGAATCAATTGAAAAATTCGTAAGATGGAATTACTGAAAGAACATAAGTCTTATTCATCTATTTTATTATTGAGTAATTATCGCCGAACAAGACATTCTATATCTGTAATGATATTCGTATGTTCTTCAAATCCGTAATTAAATTACTTCCCTTCATACTAGAAACAAGTACAGTCATCCGGTATAAACACACAAATAACATAGCTAAAATTTTTAACACTCCAGCGAAAATAAATGAAAAACTATTAATATCACAAATATTAATTTTGTACTATATGTATTGACATCACTATATCGTATGTTGAGCTATACGATATACTATATACTATATGTTGAGCTATACGATTTACTATATCGTATCTATGTAGTGTAGTGTTGTATTTATAGATCTACAGACGGCTCTGACGTAGGAAACCTCAGTCGAAATTGTGCTAGGCGGCGCCCCCCATCAGGAGACGCTACTTGAAGGTTCATGCAAAAACAAACAGGTCCGCCGAAAAGAAATGAGTTAGCACTGCAGTAATACGGACAGCAGCAAGATTCACGATCACGTGTCTGTTATGCCACGTGGTTCATTTCATCTGTGAAGTCTTAACAAGAGCGCCCTATTTTATTTATTAGATTGGGATCTCAAGGACACGAAACTTCGAGCAGTATGTGCAAGAACGTACAGAACATCAGAAACGAGAAGAGTTTCATACATGGAAGAAGATTCATGCAGTCGGTTACCCCACAGCGATATTCTAGATTAGAAGTTTTTGCTTTGACCCTCTTGAAACGAGCTTATCATTAACAAATATGCTACAACTTAGTCTTCAGCAGGTGTCACTTCAAACTGATACACCATTCACAAAGAGATCCAACGTAGTAGATCGATTAACGGAATTTTAGGTGATAATGCAGAGAATTCATCAGATACTCCTGGCATTTATTTATTATTTATTTACGTCAAAAAATAGTTAAAAACTGCGTATGACGAGCTATGGGAGAAGGTGAATTTTGTGCACGTTTTCATAATTCTGTGGTCTCTATCCTAAACCATATTTTAGTCGAATTTTGAATACAAAAAGAGAGTTTTTTTCGAGTTTTATTGACAAAATATTCGCTCCTATATAATAAAATATATTTTCAAAGGTAAATTAGCTATAAATTCCTGTCCTGAACCCTCATGTTCTTCATGAAAGAATAATACTTTTTGCCGCGATAATATGAAAAACGATAATTTGAATAACTATATTTCCCACTGAAATTCAGAAGACGTGCACAAATAATGAAGATACATTTATGTCCAGAAGCAAACAAGGGATCATCTCAGCATTTGCTCAAGGATAAGGAAAACTGGACGAAAAACCTGATCGAGATGGGGGCCATCAACCCAGAAACTGTGGTACAATACTTGTTACAGATTCTTTAGAATTATACAGTCCAAAATGATATATAATTACTATCATTGTTAAAATTAATTCTACTTTCCTTTTGATGCTCGGTATAGTCTCGAATTGTATAGAAACAGTTATGCAGCAGAAAAGATTTTACTTGGGACTTAAACTTCATATTGAATTTAATCGTTAAATGCCTTCTGGCAAAGTGTTGTAGAGTAATGTACATGAATTGTATGTGAATTTTTTGTAGTGAGCTGGTGATACTGCCACCATTACTACGTCGTGTGTTATACTTATAGACATCGGCGTTTGCTGAAAATATATTCCTGCCCTTAAGTAAATCATTTTTGACAAAAACTACTGATTCGTAAATCAGGAGACAAGGTAATGGTAAAATTCCTAGATTAATAAAGAGTGACTTACAAGAATCACGTGGGTTGGATTTGCTTATTATTCACACAATTCTTTTTGTAATTTGAAAGTCTGTGAGCTATAAGATGTATTGGCATGAAATGGTATTTCTTTGTTCCTGAGAGATCAATAGATGAAAATCAAAACTAACAGATAAGCAAGAACTGGAATATAATTGTTATTGTTCAGAAAATGATCATGGCCGGCACATGTAGATTTTAATTCCTTTTTAGTTCTTTGTAATTTCTTATTGGCAGAAGATGGGTACACTAGCTAGCTAGCTAAACAAACAAACTAATAAATAAATTACAATAAAAAAATAAAAATAAATAAAAATAAAAATAAATAATATAAATCAGTGTTTATTTGTAGCGAGGTTCAGGCCATTTAGCCTGCTCTTCTGCATAACCACTTTCAAAATTTTATTACTTAAGTGCATAATAGGAGGTCATTCAATGAGAAATACGTACGCAATTTGGATAAAAGTTTATCTCACATAGAAGATAGGAATGAAAGCGAGGTAGGGAAGAGTTTGCACAGGAGGAATGCAGTCACAGCATTTGTATGTTTAAATTTATCAATTTCAAGTTAGGGATGTAATTTAAAATTAATTCCACATATATCAAGTTAAACACTATGAGATTTCCTAAAAATTTAGTAGAAATTATCTTTGTGACTAGGCAAGCTACGTATAGAAGAGGATTTGAAAGAAATTGTATAAATCGATGAAGTATTAACATGTACTTCTAGTTGTTTCAGAAGAGGCTTTAAGTAGAAGCTACGATTGCGTACGTATTACTGAAAACTAAATAGGGAGGAAAGCACGTCAGCATACGAGCGAAAAAATATCAAGTCAAAAATTCAAGTCCTAAGAGAAACGGAGAACATTGAAAGAGATGGTGAAATGATCTTACGTGTATTTCATAATAGTAATACTAAAATTGGCAATAATATAAGAATGTATTATCAATCCATGTAAAAATATATAATTAGGAACATGGATAAGATCAATTTAGTTTAGGAAATGTTTACAATATAAAAATATTCCTCAACCTAGAAAAGAAGTAATTTTAAAAATGTAAATGTTACAGAAATTGTTGTAATAGTCTGTTTGGAAAAATAAAATATTTGCATACAAACTGCAGTAAACATTTTTATCCCTATCAAATGGGATGATAATAGTAGCGAATTTTATGCAAAAGCAAATATGTTCGAAGGTTGATATGAACATTGAAAAATTGCTAGGCATCCGCATACCAAAGCTTTATAAGTACTAAAACCTAATAATCGGCGACCTCTGATTTAGCAAAAAAACTCCTTTGATACAAGGATAAGGACAAATAAGAAATTTTTTAGACTTTGCAGGTAATCTTTAATTATACTCTTTTCATTATAATATATTTAACAAAACAAACAACATAACCTCTATATTTGCTCTTCCTCTATGTCCTCCAGATCTTCCTCAAAGTCGTCTTCTGCAGCGGCTTCCTGATACTGCTGGTATTCCGAAATTAGATCGACCATGTTCGAATCTGCCTCCGTAAATTCCATTTCGTCCATGCCTTCGGCCGTGTACCAATGAAGAAAAGCCTTGCGCCTGAACATTGCAGCGAATTGCTCAGACATGCGCTTGAACACTTCCTGAATCGCGGTGGTATTGGCCATGAAGGTGGCGGCCATCTTGAGGCCTCGCGGAGGAATGTCGCAAACGGCCGTCTTCATGTTGTTGGGAATCCATTCCACGAACAAGCTGCTATTTTTGTTCTGCATGTTTAGAACTTGTTCGTCCACTTCCTTCATCGACATGCGCCCTCTGAACACTGCGGCGACGGTGAGGTAGCGGCCGTGGCGCGGGTCGCACGCCGCCATCATGTTCTTGGCGTCGAACATCTGCATCATGAGGTCGGGCACTGTGACGGCGCGGTATTGCTGGCTGCCACGCGCCGTCAGCGGGGCGAAGCCGGGCACGAAGAAGTGCAGCCTGGGGAAGGGCACCATGTTCACGGCCAACTTCCTCAGGTCGGCGTTCAGCTGGCCGGGGAAGCGCAGGCAGGTGGTGACCCCGGACATGGTGAGGGAGACCAGGTGGTTCAGGTCTCCGTAAGTGGGGTTCGTCAGCTTCAAAGTGCGATAGCAGATGTCGTACAACGCTTCGTTGTCGATGCAAAAGGTCTCGTCCGTGTTCTCGACCAGCTGATGGACCGACAAGGTGGCGTTGTACGGCTCCACGACCGTGTCCGACACCTTGGGGGAGGGCACGACCGAGTAGGTCTTCATGATCCGGTCGGGATACTCCTCGCGGACCTTCGAAAGCAGCAGAGTGCCCAGGCCGGAGCCCGTGCCGCCGCCCAGCGAGTGCGTGAGCTGGAAGCCCTGCAGGCAGTCGCAGCCCTCGGCCTCCTTGCGGACCACGTCCAGCACGGCGTCGACGAGTTCGGCGCCCTCCGTGTAGTGGCCCTTGGCCCAGTTGTTGCCTGCCCCACTCTGCCCGTTGACGAAGTTGTCGGGGCGGAAGAGGCGGCCGAAGGGGCCGCTCCTCACTGCGTCCATGGTCCCGGGCTCCAAGTCCACGAGGACGGCGCGTGGCACGTACATGCCCTTGGAGCCAACGTTGTAGTACACGTCGATCCTTTCCAGCTGGGTAGCGGCATCGCCCCGGTAGGCTCCGCTGGGGTCGATACCATGCTCGTCGGAGATGGTCTCCCAGAACTGGAAATTAAAAGGGGGTGAAAATTAGCATACAGATAAGCGATGACACATTGTAATAGTACTATCGGAATACTACTACGACGGGAAAGAAGTTTCAAAGAACAAAAACCTCCGTACCGATTAACAAATGTATACCTACGCAACTAGAAAAAATTCCAGATGAAAGGCGTTAGAACATAATACCAATTAATATTATCACATTTCTCTTAAAATTCGCAATAAACTTTGTATTTTATTCAAGGCAGAGCAGTGGCATTCCATCTTGCCATTAAAGAATATTCGTAACGCAGGCATTACATTATGTCGTACACATGACATTTACGATTGTTGTACTACACACGATTAGAAGTCCAAAGCATTTACTGATTAGAACGATTAAGGTGTTGATCTCCAAAACAAAAATATTTGCCGTTTGTTACACACAAATAATTCTTTGCGTTCTTCTTACCTTAGATCCAATCTGATTTCCGCATTGTCCCGTCTGGATGTGAACAATTTCCCTCATCTTAATTTAATCCACTCCCGAGTTCAACAAGAGCTATGGCGGCAGTTCGGCGGCTTCCACGACTGACTGAATGAACTCGGAATGTGGCTGCTTTTATCAGTGCGGGGGGGAGGGGAATTTGCATGTACGTTGCCTACCCCTTCGCCCCCTTCCACGGCGCCCAAAGGGGGGAGCGTTCTCCTTCTTGCTTCCCCTTGCTTCTCCATTCACACCGCGTTCCTTGCGTGCGAGCCTTCCATTGGCTCCCTTCTTTGCAATAGTAATTGGATGAGTGGTCCGAATTTTCCTGTCTTTTTAACCGTTTGAATCACTGGACCAACGATTACTTTTTTATACATGAAATAACAGTCAGTATGTCAGCGTTTTTAATTAATAATATAGTATGTTTTAATTAATAATTAGTATGTCAGCTAGTGCTGGCAACTAAGTAATAGGTTTGGCTCCGATCGTTTTTTTCCCGTCTTTTCAATTGAAGCTTACGAGTGATCAACAATTTAATAATAATATTTATTGAGTCTCATATTCAATTTCAATCGTGTACGACGAGTCGAGATATGATATATGCAGTTGCATATGTCTTCCTGAGCTCCAGATTTCCTACTTTCTCTTACTACACACAATAATGAGAAGGTAAAGAGCAGCATTTTAATAAAAATATTAATGGTGAAATATAAACGATTGCATTTGATTTTCATCATTGGTCATCGCCATGGCAGGAAATCCTAAAATTCCTGCAGAATTTGCTGTGCCTCTCACCGGGAAATTATTAGGGTACCAGTCCCGACAGTGACAGGATTTTCGATTCTTAGATTGTCAGCTAGGTCGAATTCAGCCGCTGTCTGTAGGAGAAATCTTGTGACCGAATGCTCTGACTAGCAGTTGCGGCTGGCTGCTCTGATTGGCAGCGATTTAATAGCTTTTGATGTGTAGGTGGTTTCACCGACCAACACCAGGAGAATGCCGGAGCAGTAGTCTAACAATGGGACCACGGACCTCGCGCGATGTTTCCTTCCTCTTTCTCATTTTTTTATTCCTTTATTCACATATACTTAAACTCACATACACTACACTAGCACACATGTCGGGAGACCAGCCGGGAACTTGGAATTTGTCCCGGCTGCAGGGGTGCCACGCTAGTGGGAGAAACCTTGTTGGGGAAAATCTCTGTAAGCGGAGGAAGATGGCGCCGAATTTCGTCATCCAGCATGCGAATATCACCGCCACCTCACACAATAAAAACATGCACAACACTTACGGGACTAATGTATTTGACATACTCGTTACACTTGACATACCCGGATACACTAATCAGTCTTGCTGCATACTAAAATAAATTCGAAGTTTACTTTTCTATACGAAAGTACGTACAGTAAATCATACCTTACATTATAAATAAAATGTCTACTTGATTGATTATTTGTGTTTCTGGGCACGTCAATCATGCTAAAGTCAATAGACCAATAAATGTAGTATATGTTTTTTGTCGGGATGTGGTTGTGATCTTTCCCCGCAGAACAGTGAGTTCAGACGCCGATCTACACGTCGGATAGCGGTTTTTCCCAACCACGAATCTCCCAATCACCACAATCCAGCATTAATCTGGTGTTAATTGGAGAACCCACGGAAAACTACCCATCAGAGCAGCCGGCCGCTAGCGTTGCAGTAGCTGAATTCGACCTAGCTATGTAGCTAGTGTCTAAAATTCTGCCAACGCAGAGACTCGAAACCCAGGACTTCTCAGGAGCGGTCAGAGGCACGCAGTGACATCGGTTGATACCCTGAGCTACCTAAGCCGTTACATGTGTGATAGTGTTGCATGTAAGTGGTTGCGTGTATATGTGTGTAAGTGGGAGAAGAAAGGATAAGGAAGAGCAAGGAATGATCACGGGCTATTCGTGACCCGTTTGATATGAGACTGCACAGGCATTCGCCTAGTATTAATCGGAGAAATCAGGAAAATTACCGATCAGAACAACCAGCTAGAGTGCTCTAGAGAGTTACTGAATTCGACGTAGTTTTCTAAATAGTGCCTAACATCCACCCCTGTCGGGGATCGTACCCTAGAATCTACTGGTAAGAATCCTGCACAAATAGCAACAATAGTGGGCATGAGGAAACGTATTGTCAACGTTATAAAATACTTTATTTTTTCTTTTTGTATCCTCTTTGCAACCTTCTAACTAGATTATTACTTTTCTGTAACCTACTTGACTACATAAATATTTTGAAACCCAAACTTATCTGAAACGAAAAATAAACAGTACAATTAAAGTTGTAGGCATGTTCCAGAAATGTTTGACTGCCCCTCGATTGGGAACCTCAAGGGGGAACGAGAGGGAATCTGGCCCTTGGCTCCGAACCACCCCTCCAGCCCGCTCTCCTTTGCGGCGCCGTCACCAGGGCCTTGCAACATCTTCATCAAAACCGGGGACAAAGCTCGAGGGTGCTACTGTAGGAGGCGCTAGGTCGCCGGGCTCTGCAGACTAGGCTCGCCAACTTTCGCACATCAAAATTGGCTGATTTCTGAGAAATACGAAAAGTGTCTTTTAAGTGCTCAATTATTCATAATATTTACGTATAAGAAACCGCTGAAGAAAGCGCAAACATTGACGCTATCTTTTGTGACATGTAGGGCCTGCTTGTGGTCGCGAACCTACGCTACAGCCACGCACGTTTAAAGTATCGTTGGCAGCAGTTCGTATTTTAGTTCCTGTAAGAAGGTGATAGAGGAGAGCGCGCCACTGTAATGGTCTCCACCACGTTATATGGGAGTTCTTTTAACTCTCATATGATGGCCCTGGCGTCGCCCTCACACAGTCGTTGGAGGGGAGAGGCGAGCTGTTCTCATCGAGCGGCTGAGAATGATGCAAGTAAGTGGCTTGGGATAACTGCAAAGATCCTGCCGCGGGGAAAAAAGTCGTAATGTTTTTCTCAGAATCGTCATGAATTGAATCAAGTTTCATTCCGAGATACGTAATTTTGTTCGATCTTCAAGTTATAACTCGACCAAGCAAATGTAAGACTGAAGAGGGAACGGCGCATCTTAGAACTAACAATGGCGACAGTTGCTTCGATTTTTAGCGCCGGGGCGGTGGAGTCTGGTGCATTCATGCTCTGTTGGAAAGTAATTAATTCATTTTTGTATGAAATTATACTTGATGCTAATTAATCAGCCCAATTAGTTTTTTCAGAAAATTTTCCATAGAAACATTACGCGACCTTAAAGTAAAAAGGTTCTATCTAACATTTTTTCCAAAAATGACTTTACGTTATATTTGTAATGGTAGTGATGAGATTTACTTAACTCTTAAGTTACATTGATCTACGAAGATTAGTTTCAGAGATACAGATAAGGTAAAAT
>JAHLJT010008446.1:23391855-23463775 GCA_031308135.1 Acheta domesticus
ATAGTACTAAATCGGCGAAGACCAATCATTTTGACGGGTATTAAGTTTTTTTCTAACACCTTTTACATCCTATTAGAGAAAAGTAAATAAAAATGTGATTGTTAGTACATTGCATTAAACTGTAAGTATTGATGAAAAGAGCTCTGGGAAACTTCCAGAGACTGTACAATTTTATAACGGAACAAAATCCCTTTTGCTCATACCGCTTCTTCCAGTGCCTTATCTCGGAGGGAAAGCAGTGCTCCGACGTTATTTATTTATTTATTTATTATTTACGTAAAAAGCAGTTAAAAACTGTGTGTGACGAGGTGTGGGGAGAAGTGAATTTTGTGCACGTTTTCATAATCGTGATCTCTATCCTAAACCATATTCTAGTCGAACTTTGAATACAGAAAAGAGAGGGTTTTTTTCAAGTTTTGTTGACAAAATATTCGCTCCTATATAATAAAATATATTTTCAAAGGTAAATTAGCTATAAATTCCTGCCCTTAACCCTCATGTTGTTCATGAAAGAATAATACTTTTTGCCGCGATAATACGGAAAACGATAATTTGAATAACTATATTTCCCACTGAAATTCAAAACGTGCACAGTTAATGAAGTTACATCATATCTTGTCGTTGGCAATCGCTGAACTAATCAAAACGCACATTGTCCAGTGGTGGAAAAGTTGAGTTTGCTATGAAATGGTGTAGTTTATCATTCGCTCTACGCGTTCTTGCTTTCAGATTTCTTCAAAACTGATTATAATATGTGTTAAAATGCGTTTTAAATAAATGTGAAAGCAGGAACGTGTTGAACGTATTAAAAACTACACGATTTCATATCAATCTCATTTTTTCCCACCAGGTGAACAATATGTGATTTTATTAGTTGCTCCTCAAATCTATTGCCTAGTAACAAAATTGCTTCTGGAATGAAACTTTACTGCGTCTGGGAAATGAGATTCATTACAGGAACGAAACTATATCACCATAGGAGTTAGTTTCTATCCAGGATTTTTTATTAAAGATTTAGTTTCGTTATTTACGATTCATAACGTCACAAAAAAGATTTAGTTTCACACCCAGTTACATCAGTGGCGAATCGTTACATCAGTGGCGCCACACGTTCAGTGGCAAATCGTGAGGTCATTTTTGGATAAGCTTAAACACGATCATATTGTAAACACACATACTTAATTTTTCAAATATCGAATATTAGGAAGCTAGAGATCAGAAAGGTAATATAATAATAATAATAATAATAATAATAATAATAATAAATACGTCTGAGAACATTGAAATTGATACGCACACTGTGATTCAAGATCTTGAGCCAGGTAAAACTTACAAATATCTGGGCATTGAAGAATGTGAAACCATCTCGAATGACAGAATGAAAGAGAGAATCCGTAGGGAGTATTATAGGAGAGTGAGACTGGTCCTGCAGTCCGCTCTGAATTCCAGGAATAAAATATCTGCAATAGGTAGTTTGGCGGTACCTGTAACCGAATACAGTTTTGGACTAGTGGACTGGACTGAGCAAGAAATTTGCACCATGGATCGAAAAACCAGAAAACTGCTAACAATGCATCATGTTTCCCACCCTCGAGCTGATATACATAGACTTTATGTGGCACGTAAGGAAGGAGGAAGAGGCCTCAGACAAATTGAGGCCTCCTGGCACAACGCAATAGTCGGGTTGGGGAAGTATGTCGTCAGCCATCAAGACGACCCTCTAATGAGGCAGGTCATGAAATCTGACCGAAGAATGGGAAACAGAGGCATTGTTAGTGTAGCAAGAAACATTGCGAAGAAAACTAGGCAAGACACGTCGAATAACACACACTGAACTTCTGATGCTGCTAAACATGAAGTGTGAGACACAAAAAATGTTAAAGAAATCGTGGGGAGACAAACCACTCCACGGACAATATCTAAAAAGAATGGACAAGGTGCAGATTAATAAAGATCAATCATTATGTGGCTTAACAGGGGAAGGATGAAGCCAGAATCGGAAGCACTTGCAATAGCTGCCCAAGATCAGGCCTTGAGAACACGACATTATGATAAAGCGGTTCTCAAAATTTCCCAAGATGACAAATGCCGCATTTGCCTGGAGCAAGTAGAAACCATTGATCATATTGACTCAGCTTGTCCAATCCTAGCAAAGACAGAATATCTTAAAAGACATGACAGGGTGTGTAACTACCTCCACTGGCAGATCTGTACCGCTCTCGAAGGTCCAAACACATGCCCCAAGTGGTACGAACACTCACCGAAACCGGTGACGTCTGTTAGATTGTGTACTATCTTGTACGACCAACAAATTCAAACTGATCGCACGATAGCGGCAAACAAAGCGGATATAGTTGTTCGGGATTTGGCAAAAAAATCGTGTTTACTTATCGATGTTGCTGTACTTTGCGATCAAAACGTCGTTACCAAGGAGGCAGAGAAACGTCTTAAATACAAGAGTTTGGAAATTGAGATCAGCCGAATGTGGGGCGTAAAAGCACAGGTCGTCCCGATAGTTATCGGAGCTCTGGGATTTGTTCCGCAAAATTTGAATAAGAACTTGTCTAAACTCCCAGGTAATTCAAAAGACTGGGAAATGCAAGAAATTGCTTTATTTGGAACAGCCCACATTTTGCGTAAAGTATTGTAGAGGCACTAATAGTCACCGAATCTGCTCCTTAGGTAGCTGGTTGCAACCTGGAGTAGATTTTATATTCAGCCGACTCATAAGATCGTTAGTCGTGATGTAATGGAATAATAATAATAACTCCACCTAGGGAGTACATGACCTTGGAGTTGGTGGTGGAGCTTGAGTACCCCGATGAGCCTGAGAGCTATGTCAGTGGTAGCCAAGCTACTGGTAGGGCCTCCCTAGCTGAATAGGTTGAAGGTGAGGGATCCGACGAAGAAGTACTCAATTTTGAGAAGAGTGGGAATTAAGCAGAGAGGGAAGGGTCATGAACCTTTGGACTTCCTGTTTTCGGCCCATGGAGGGTACAGGAGAGAAACTGGGTTGGCCCACCAGACCACTGATTAGAGTGGAAGCCCGAGCCTTGCATTAGCCAGCGAAGGAGGCTGCCTTCAGCAGTCAGTAAAATCCCGTAGGGTTTAGTAATGCCGACTGGCGATCGAAGGGCCCCTTGCTGGGCCCTGCAGGGAGATGCCCCGAGGCCACTGTAGGTCGCAGTAACGGATCGCAGAAAACAACCCAAAGGTTAAGTGTGATCTGTGAACTCGAACTTGCTACCTGCGAATCTTCACTTGAAACCAATGAGCAAAATGAATAGAACAGGCAATGTAATGAACTTTAACGTGCCTTGTTCTACAAATGTCCCATACCTGCTCAGAAACCGAGCTAATATCACCTTGTCGACACCTGGCCATCCCACGGATGTTAGTCCGAGGGACCCAGAGCCGGCAGTAGCTCGAAGCCATCGTCAGAGATGGACACGGGATGAACTAAAGGAGGTGATGTGGTGCTTTTACTATGCAGAAGCGAAAAATGGGGGCTCAGGAATAGAAGTTTTTAAGATATGGAAAGAGCGGAAACCAGATATGAGACCTACCCTAGACTCAAAGAAGCTTGCCAGTCAACGACGATACATACTCAGCAGTGTAAGATTCACAGCAGAACAACTTGCAGACATCCAGAGAAACGCAGAGTATGTTCATCGATCAAATCATGCACATGACGAACATTTAGAACCATCTAATATCCCTGAAAACGATGATCCCCTTCAAGGTTCATCTCTTCCAAATGAAACATTCGTCAGTGGCGAAAATTCATCTGGCCATGAGTCACACGATACTGACATGATGCGGGAGCTCCTCCGACGCGAGATAGAACGAGTTCGTCTACTTCCATTCGAATCTCGTGCACTGTTGAGGAAAATTTACGAAAATGCTAAAGCTAAGAGAGTGATAGAAACAGCGAATTCTGTCTTAAATGAGGTTGTACAGGCCTCAAGTAGAGATCTAGATATATTAGTGAAATCAATCACATCGTGTATGCAACTGGATATCTAGTATCTCAGATAATCTTGGGGCCAGCCAAGAACACCGATGGCCGACTGCCAGACAGAGTAAAAAGCTCCGTACCTCCATGGATGAAAAGAATTATGAAATAATAGCCGACACGAATGATAGCCGACACACGGCGTGAAATATCAATCCTAACCGAGGCATCTTCTACGTCAAACCACACGTATAAAGTTCAACCAATAATACTCCATGTTGAACAAAATACCTAATTGACAATGACACAACAAGGCTAATGGTAGCTGAAAAGATAAAAGAAAAAATCCAAGCATGGGCTCAACGAATAAGACGGTACAAACGTATAATCGATTTCCGTGTACAGAACCGGTTGTTTGAAACATGACGCGAAGAGATTCTATCGCAGTCTGACTCAAAAACCGAATGGAAATGCTGCCGCTCCTTCAAAAGATGACGTCGAAACATTTTGGTCAGGAATATGGGAGGAAACCAGATTCTACAACAAAGACGCATCATGGCTCCAATCTGAAGTTGATGCTGCCAATGGACTCGTGGAAACAGTTGAACATGTTCAAGAATTCTCGAAAGAGGACCTATGCCGAACAATTAAGAATATGGGAAACTGGAAATGCCCCGGGGTTGATAAGATCCAGATTTATTGGATTAAGAAATTAACAGCACTACATTCTCATCTTACAAAGGCTGTTAATAAAATTATAGAAAACTCTAACGAACTCCCCTCGCGGCATCACGTATTTGCTACCCAAAGGAGGAGACAGCTCTTTGGCGAAGAACTACAGGCCAGTTTCTTGCCAGCCAGTAATGTACGAACTTGCCATTGGTGACAAAATGTATAGGCACCTAGAGAAGAACCACCTGTTGCCAGTTGAACCGAAAGGATATCGTAAAGGTTCCTATGGCTGCAAGGAAATCTTGCTTCTGAATAAAATAATTTTGAATGATGTAAAGAAACGAAAACGTAATTTGAGCATGGCTTGGATTGACTACCAGAAGGCCTTTGACAGTGTACCACACGATTGGATTTTGAAGACCCATGAGATCTATCGATTTCATCCTAGAATTGTTGAGTTTTGCAAGGCTAGTATGAAGTCGTGGAGCACCAGGTTACTAATCCACAGCGGAAAGGGAGTAGTAGAAACAAGAAGTATTTAGATTAACAGGGGAATTTTTCAAGGAGATTCACTATCCTCTCTGCTGTTTTGCATAAGTTTGATCCCTCTATCGAGACAGCTGTCGCACACTGACTTTAGTTACCAACTCCATGGTGATGAATGGCCAGTATCACATTTATTTTACATGGATGATCTGAAAGTGTTTGCTAAGAATGAAGCTATTCTCACCCAAATGCTGTCTGTCGAGTATGACTTTAGCAATGACATCTGCATGAAGTTTGGTCTTGACAAGTGTGCAAAAGTCAACTTAAAAAGAGGCAAAATGACCACGTCAGAGAACATTGAAGTTGATAGACACACTGTGATTCAAGATCTTGTGCCACGTAAATCTTACAAATATCTGGGCATTGAAGAATGTGAGACCATCTCGAACAACACAATGAAAGAGAGAATTCGCAGGGAGTATTATAGACGAGTGAGACTTGTCCTGCAGTCCGCTCTGAACTCAAGGAATAAAATATCAGCAATAGTTAGTTTGGCGGTGCTTGTAGCCGAATACAGTTTCAGACTAGTAGACTAGACTGAACAGGAAATTCGCATCACGGATCGAAAAACCAGAAAACTGCTTACAATGCATAATGTCGCCCGCCCCCGAGCTGATGTACACAGACTTTATGTTTCACGTAAGGAAGGAGGAAGAGGCCTGAGACAAATTGAAGCCTCCTCGCACAATGCAATAACCGGGATGGGAAAGTATGTAGTCAGCCATCAAGATGGCCCACTAATGAGGCAGGTCATGAAATCTGACCGAAGAATGGGAAACAGGCATTGTAAGTGTAGCAAGAAGCATTGCGAACAAGACTATGCAAAACACCCAGAATGACAGAGACACTGAACTTCTGATGCTACTTAACATGAAATTTGAGACACAGAAAATGTTAAAGAAATCGTGGAGAGACAAACCACTCCAGGGACAATATCTAAAAAGGATGGACAAGGTGCACATCAATGATGATCAATCATTTATGTGGCTTACAAGGGGAAGAATGAACCCAGAATCGGAAGCACTTGTAATAGCTGCCCAAGATCAGGACCTTGAGAACCCGACATTATGATAAAGCGGTTCTCAAGGTTCGTTGCCTCAACATCAGCTAATTGCATATTGTTAATTTTCAATGGAACATGCGATTTCCGATTTGAGATGCAAAAATGCATTGAAACAGTTTTTTCTTTCGTTAACAATTAATTTGTTATTATTAAAACAATTTGAAACTTCTAAAATTGTACTATTTACTGCATCTTTTTTGCAAAGAACATTCGTGTCATGAGCAAACATAACCATTCTTCAGTTTTTAATTGACGCGGGCATATCGTTTACATATAACAGAAAGAGAATAGGCCCTAAGATTCGAACCTTGCGGGACCCCATGCTGAATTGGCAAAGAATTGGAATATAAGTATGCAATGTCCTTTCCTGCCAGTATGGTATTTCTACTCATTGAGTCCGATGTTTAAGGTAAGAAGTTATCCAATCTAGGGCAATACCATGAATTCCATACGAAGGTAATTTTGAGAGCAAGATCTTATAGTCAATAACGTCAAAAGCTTTCGAGAGATCTAAGAATATTCCAATGGGTACTTCATTTTGGTCTATTGATGAAGCAACATTTTTGAGAAAAGAAAAAATGGCAGTTTCCGTAGATTTTGATTTTCTAAAACCGTGTTGTGAGTCTGAAAACGCTGTGTTTTTCCTGAGAAAGTGTCCATTCGTAAGTAGAAAACCCTTTCTAATATTTTTGAGAAAACTGACAAAAGAGAAATTGGCCGGTGAATTTTGAATATCATTTTTGTTTCCTTTTTAAAAAGTGGCTTAATTTTTGCTGTTTTGAAAATATGTGCAAATATTCCTGTACATAAAGAAGCATTGAAAATGTGAGTTAACGTATGTATAAAGGCAGGTACACAAGTTTTAAATAAACAATCCGGAAATTCATCTAAACCAGATGAATATTTATTTTTTAGTTTACTGACTATTCTGAGGATTTTGTAGGGAGAAGTTTCGGAAATAAACATCGTATCTGAAAATTTTTGAGAAATGTAAAATGTTGAATTTTGTGATTTTAGTCCCTTCGTGAGATCAGACGCAATTATAGAAAAGTGTTTGTTGAAGAGATTGGCAACTTTATCCGGATTACTCGTTTCTCTTTCATTAACCTTTAAAATAAAATTCTCTACAGGTACACAGTATGATGGGGTATCAAGGTATCAAGATGATGTGGTTGTTTTTTTTAAGATATCCCACATTGCTTTAGTTTTGTTACTAGCGCTCAAAATGTCCTGATTATTTTTCATTATTTTTGCCTGAACTATTACTTTTCTTAAAATACTTTTATATTCTCGGAAGTATATATGGAAATCGGGTGATACGTTATGATGTTTAGAAATAAAGTAAAGCGTACGTTTGTTTTTACACGATGTTCTAATTCCTTGTGTGATCCAAGCATTACTTTTGCTTGAAATGTTTAATTTTCTCTTTTTAAGAGGAAAGCATGCGTTAAAATGAATTGAAAGCTTGGAGAAAAATAAATTATATTTTCATTTGTGTCAACAGCGTTATAAACTGCGTCCCATGATTCCTTCATCAAGTAGTCAGTAATTAATTTTATATTAACCTGAGTGAATGCTCTGCACATGCGTGTATTATTTATTGTGTCAGTGTTTATGTCTTTAGTAATTGTAAAAATTTGTGCATCGTGGTCACTGTATCCTAGATTATTCGTTATTATTTCATATGTAGTTGTGGTTTTGTTAATTATAATTTGATCTAATGTCTTTTTGTGATTTAAAGCGTGTTCCGTGTAGGTACATTCACTGTAATGTCTAAATTAAAAGAATGAAGTAAATTGAGAAACTGTTCTTTTCCGTGGGATTCGCTCAGAAAATCAATATTAAAATCTCCACATACAACAATGGATTTAAAAGAGAGTTTACTAATTTTGCTCAGAATTATCTCTAGATTTTCCAAGAAAGTGAAATAATCTGAAGCTCGCTTTGTTGGATTTGGTTATTTAGCATATGTACGATGTTTTCCCCACCCACAGCTGAGTTTTATTTATTTATTATTTTTTATTTATTTTTTACGTCAAAAACAGTTAACAACTGTGTGTGACAAGGTGTGGGGAGAAGTGAATTTTGTGCACGTTTTCATAATCGTGATCTCTATCCTAAACCATATTCTAGTCGAATTTTGAATACAGAAAAGAGGTTTTTTTTCGAGTTTTGTTGACAAAATATTCGCCCCTATATAATAAAATATATTTTCAAAGGTAAATTAACTCTAAATTCCTGCTTTGAACCCTCATGTTCTTTATGAAAGAATAATACTTTTTGCCGCGATAATATGGGAAACGATAGTTAGGAGTTTTGGAACGGAGTTCTTTTATCTGATTAACTCTAAGTTGTCTGTGAATAACATTAAAGTGTTCGGCATCATGCCATGTTTCGCTCGGGTTCATAGACAGTGTCTGTGTTCATCTACTAATGTGAGCAGTGAATTACGTGGGAAAGGCTTTTGTTAAAGTTATGTGATTCAACGTCATAAACGGTTTATATGTGTAAGAGCTCTTTATTATCACCATCAAGTAATTATTACAAGGCAGTATCAATGTGTTCTGTATTTGCAAATATGCGTGTGGGCTTGAAGACCGCCCGACACACAGAGAGATCGACAGACAGACCGACAGACGGACACACCGACAGACTGGCATACAGACTGACAGACCGACCGACAGACGAACGGGTTGGCAGGCGGGTGGACGGACGGACGCACAGACAGTCTCGCAGACACACAGACACTCACAGACCGATACACGGATACAAATACAGACACGCAGACACACAGGCACACACACACACTCACAGACACAAAGAGACAGATAGGGAGAGACAAACAGAGAGACAGACAGAGAAGGGAAAGAGACAGAGAAAAGACAGAGAAAGAGACACAGAAAGACAGAGAGTCTTGGAGAGGCAGAGAGAGTGTGAGAGTGAGTGTTTTGCCGTCAAGCGATATTTCGGTATCATAGAGGCTTAAAATAGTGCAAGTCTCAGTATTATTGAACTCTCTGAATTACTTTATCGTTACTTTCAAACGTTAGAAATAAAAGCGAAAAATTTTATTATGTTGGAGTAACATTACTTTCTTAATGAAATCTATTCTTCACTATTAGACCTAAAATTATATTAAGATTCGAAATTTGCAAATGAAAATCATATTTTTTTATGTGTTGGGAAAATTGCTTTTACCTGCGAAGCGTATCAGGTAGGGATACAAAGAATGTTGTACGGTACCCCTATGGTGCGGTAAATAGAAGTACCTGAGATCGTATCCTGGCATGGGTAATAGTTCTGTATTTTATAAGTGAGTCAAATAGACTATTATCGGCGAGTTAGTTCCTTATTCACGAGCGCTTAAGTGCGAATGAATAAGAAGTGATGAACACATAATGTCCTATTATCAATATGTAAAGTTTCATCCCGTCTTTTTAAGATTTCGATATATTTGTCCTCAATATATAGTTTATAATAATTGGCGTTGACTATGACAGTATATGATATGAATATACATTGTGGCGACAGGAATCGCGTAGTTTCTTACAATTCCAGCGAACACTCATTAAAAGCATAAAGCGAACGAAGCAGAATAGAGACGATTAAAGAAATTTCCCTAAGAATTACAAATGAAGACGCTAAGGCTGAGAAGGAAGAGGAAAAAGAGAAGAAGAAAAGAAAAGAATGAAAAAATTAAGGAAAAGGCGAAGAAAAATGAAAAACACAGAAAGAAAAGAAGAAGAAGAATAAAGAAGATCAAGAAGAAAAGAAGGAAGGAAAGCAGAAGAAGAACAAGAACAAGAAGGACAGGACGAATGTAATTGATTATTGATATTTCTGGTTAATATGAATAAACATAATTTATGAATGTAGCAATACTTTGTATCCACCGCATTTTATTCCAAATTGTTGCTAGGCAACCTCTACTACTTCGAATACTGTAATAAGCCATTTTACTAACTCCGAATGCGTGTACAAACAGCATTTACTCGTATAAAGGTGATTGGATAAGAAAAAAATACTTCTGATGCATTGAAATACGTATGCGGTTCAAATTGTAAATTATAATAGTAACAAATTAAGAAAAATGGAATCAATTGAAAAATTCGTAAGATGGAATTACTGAAAGAACATAAGTCTTATTCATCTATTTTATTATTGAATAATTATCGCCGAACAAGACATTCTATATCTGTAATGATATTTGTATGTTCTTCAAATCCGTATTTAAATTACTTCCTTTCATACTAGAAACAAATACAGTCATCCGGTATAAACGCACAAATAACATAGCTAAAATTTTTAACACTCCAGCGAAAATAAATGAAATCTATTAATATCACAAATATTAATTTTGTACTATATGTATTGACATCACTATATCGTATGTTGAGCTATACGATACACTATATACTATATGTTGAGCTATACGATTTACTATATTGTATCTATGTAGTGTCGTGTTGTATTTATAGATCTACAGACGGCTCTGACGTAGGAAACCTCAGTCGAAATTCTGCTCGGCGGCGCCCCCCATCAGGAGACGCTACTTGAAGGTTCATGCAAAAACAAACAGGTCCGCCGAAAAGAAATGAGTTAGCACTGCAGTAATACGGACAGCAGCAAGATTCACTATCACGTGTCTGTTATGCCACGTGGTTCATTTCATCTGTGAAGTCTGAACAAGAGCGCCCTATTTTATTTATTAGATTGGGATCTCAAGGACACGAAACTTCGAGCAGTATGTGCAAGAACGTACAGAACATCAGAAACGAGAAGAGTTTCATACATGGAAGAAGATTCATGCAGTCGGTTACCCCACAGCGATATTCTAGATTTGAAGTTCTTGCTTTGACCCTCTTGAAACGAGCTTATCATTAACAAATATACTACAACTTAGTCTTCAGCAGGTGTCACTTCAAACCGATACACCATTCACAAAGAGATCCAACGTAGTAGATCGATTAACGGAATTTTAGGTGAAAATTGCAGAGAATTCATCAGATACTCCTGGCATGAAACGGTATTTCTTTGTTCCTGACAGATCAATAGATGAAAATCAAACTAGCAGATTAACAATTATCTTCCAGTTCTTGCTTTTGTTCAGAAAATGATCATGGCCGGCACATGTAGATTTTAATTCCTTTTTAGTTCTTTGTAATTTCTTTAATGGCAGAAGATGGGTACACTAGCTAGCTAGACAAACAAATAAATAAAAATAAATAAAAATAAATAAAATTAAATAAAAATAAGTAAATCATAGTGTTTATTTTTAGCAAGGTTTAGGCCATTTAGCCTGCTCTTCTGCATAACCACTTTCAAAATTGTATTACATAAGCGCATAATAAGAGTTCATTCAATGAGAAATACGTATGCAATGTGGATAAAAGTTTTCTCACATAGAAGATAGGAATGAAAGCGAGGGAGGGAAGAGTATGCACTGGAGGAATGCAGCCACAGCATTTGTATGTTTAAATTTATCAATTTCAAGTTAGGGATGTAATTTAAAAATTAATTTCACATCTATCAAGTTAAACACTGAGATTTTACTAAAAAATTTAGAGAAATTATCTTTGTGACTAGACAAGCTACGTCTAAAAGAGGATTTGAAAGAAATTTTATAAATCGATGAAGTACTAACATGTACTTCTAGTTGTTTCAAAGAGGTTTTAGTAGAAGCTATGATTGCGTACGTATTACTGAAAACTAAATGAAAACTAAAAAGGGAGGGAAGCTTGTCAGCATACGAGCGAAAAAATATCAAGTCAAAAGTTCAAGTCCTAAGAGAAACGGAGAACATTGAAAGATATGGTGAAATGATCTTACGTGTATTTCATAATAGTAATACTAAAATTGGCAATAATATAAGAATGTATAATCAATCTATGTAAAAAATATATAATTAGAAACATGGATAAGATCAATTTAGTTTTAGGAAATGTTAATATAAAAATATTCCCCAACCTAGAAAAGAAGTAATTTTAAAAATGTAAATGTTACAGAAATTGTTGGAATAGTCTGTTTGGAAAAATAAAATATTTGCATACAAACTGCAGTAAACATTTTTATCCCTATCAAATGTGATAATAGTAGCGAATTTTATGCAAAAGCAAATATGTTCGAAGGTTGATATGGAACAGTGAAAAATTTTTAGGCATCCGCATACCAAAGCTTTATAAGTACTAAAACCTAATAATCGGTGACCTCTGATTTAGCAAAAAAACCCTTTGATACAAGGACAAGGACAAATTAAGAAATTTTTTAGACTTTGCAGGTAATCTTTAATTATACTCTTTTCATTATAATATATTTAACAAAACAACATAACCTCTATATTTGCTCTTCCTCTATGTCCTCCAGATCTTCCTCAAAGTCGTCTTCTGCAGCGGCTTCCTGATACTGCTGGTATTCCGAAATGAGATCGACCATGTTCGAATCTGCCTCCGTAAATTCCATTTCGTCCATGCCTTCGGCCGTGTACCAATGAAGAAAAGCCTTGCGCCTGAACATTGCAGCGAATTGCTCAGACATGCGCTTGAACACTTCCTGAATCGCGGTGGTATTGGCCATGAAGGTGGCGGCCATCTTGAGGCCTCGCGGAGGAATGTCGCAAACGGCCGTCTTCATGTTGTTGGGAATCCATTCCACGAACAAGCTGCTATTTTTGTTCTGCATGTTTAGAACTTGTTCGTCCACTTCCTTCATCGACATGCGCCCTCTGAACACTGCGGCGACGGTGAGGTAGCGGCCGTGGCGCGGGTCGCACGCCGCCATCATGTTCTTGGCGTCGAACATCTGCATCATGAGGTCGGGCACTGTGACGGCGCGGTATTGCTGGGCTGCCACGCGCCGTCAGCGGGGCGAAGCCGGGCACGAAGAAGTGCAGCCTGGGGAAGGGCACCATGTTCACGGCCTAACTTCCTCAGGTCGGCGTTCAGCTGGCCGGGGAAGCGCAGGCAGGTGGTGACCCCGGACATGGTGAGGGAGACCAGGTGGTTCAGGTCTCCGTAAGTGGGGTTCGTCAGCTTCAAAGTGCGATAGCAGATGTCGTACAACGCTTCGTTGTCGATGCAAAAGGTCTCGTCCGTGTTCTCGACCAGCTGATGGACCGACAAGGTGGCGTTGTACGGCTCCACGACCGTGTCCGACACCTTGGGGGAGGGCACGACCGAGTAGGTCTTCATGATCCGGTCGGGATACTCCTCGCGGACCTTCGAAAGCAGCAGAGTGCCCAGGCCGGAGCCCGTGCCGCCGCCCAGCGAAGTGCGTGAGCTGGAAGCCCTGCAGGCAGTCGCAGCCCTCGGCCTCCTTGCGGACCACGTCCAGCACGGCGTCGACGAGTTCGGCGCCCTCCGTGTAGTGGCCCTTGGCCCAGTTGTTGCCTGCCTCCACTCTGCCCGTTGACGAAGTTGTCGGGGCGGAAGAGGCGGCCGAAAGGGGCCGCTCCTCACTGCGTCCATGGTCCCGGGCTCCAAGTCCACGAGGACGGCGCGTGGCACGTACATGCCCTTTGGAGCCAACGTTGTAGTACACGTTGATCCTTTCCAGCTGGGTAGCGGCATCGCCCCGGTAGGCTCCGCTGGGGTCGATACCATGCTCGTCGGAGATGGTCTCCCAGAACTGGAAATTAAAAGGGGGTGAAAATTAGCATACAGATAAGCGATGACACATTGTAATAGTACTATCGGAATACTACTACGACGGGAAAGAAGTTTCAAAGAACAAAAACCTCCGTACCGATTAACAAATGTATACTACGCAACTAGAAAAAATTCCAGATGAAAGGCGTTAGAACATATACAAATTAATATTATCACATTTCTCTTAAAATTCGCAATAAACTTTGTATTTTATTCAAGGCAGAGTAGTGGCATTCCATCTTGCCATTAAAGGATATTCGTAACGCAGGCATTACATTATGTTGTACACATGACATTTACGATTGTTGTACTACACACGATTAGAAGTCCAAAGAATTTACTGATAAGAACGATTAAGGTGTTGATCTCCAAAACAAAAATATTTGTCGTTTGTTACACACAAATAATTCTTTGCGTTCTTCTTACCTTAGATCCAATCTGATTTCCGCATTGTCCCGTCTGGATGTGAACAATTTCCCTCATCTTAATTTAATCCACTCCGAGTTCAACAAGAGCTATGGCGGCAGTTCGGCGGCTTCCAAGACTGACTGAATGAACTCGGAATGTGGCTGCTTTTATCAGTGCGGGGGGAGGGAATTTGCATGTCGTTGCCTACCCCTTCGCCCCCTTCCACGGCGCCCAAAGGGGGGAGCGTTCTCCTTCTTGCTTCCCCTTGCTTCTCCATTCACACCGCGTTCCTTGCGTGCGTGCCTTCCATTGGCTCCTTTCTTTGCAATAGTAATTGGATGAGTGGTACGAATTTTCCTGTCTTTTTATTCGTTTGAATCACTGGACCAAAGATTATTTTTTTATACATGAAATGACAGTCAGTATGTCAGCGTTTTTAATTAATAATATAGTATGTTTTAATTAATAATTAGTATGTCAGCTAGTGTTGGCAACTAAGTAATAGGTTTGGCTCCGATTTTTTTTCCCCGTCTTTCAATTGGAGCTTACGAGTGATCAACAATTTAATAATAATATTTATTGAGTCTCATATTCAATTTCAATCGTGTATGACGAGTCGACATATGATATATGCAGGTGCATATGTCTTCCTGAGCTCCAGATTTCCTACTTTCTCTTACTACACACAATAATGAGAAGGTAAATAGCAGCATTTTAATAAAAAAAATTATTGGTGAAATATAAACGATTGCAAAATTCCTACAGAATTTACTGTGCCTCTCACCGGGAAATTATTAGGGTACCAGTCCCGACAGTGACAGGATTTTCGATACTTAGATTGTCAGCTAGGTCGAATTCAGCCGCTGTCTGGAGGAGAATACTTGTGACCGAATGCTCTGACTAGCAGTTGCGGCTGGCTGCTCTGATTGGCAGCGATTTAATAGCTTTTGATGTGTAGGTGGTTTCACCGACCAACACCAGGAGAATGCCGGAGCAGTAGTCTAACAATGGGACCACGGACCTCGCGCGATGTTTCCTTCCTCTTCCTCTTTTTTTATTTCCTTTATTCACATATACTTAAACTCACATGCACTACACTAGCACACATGTCGAGAGCCCAGCCGGGAACTTGGAATTGGTCCCGGCTGCAGGGGTGCCACGCTAGTGGGAGAAACCTTGCTGGGGAAAATCTCTGTAAGCGGGGGAAGATGGCGCCGAATTTCGTCATCCAGCATGCGAAGATCACCGCCACCTCACACAATAAAATCATGCACAACACTTACGGGACTAATGTCTTTGACATACTCGTAACACTTGACATACCCGCATACACTAATCAGTCTTGCTGCATACTAAAATAAATTCGAAGTTTACTTTTCTATACGAAAGTACGTACAGTAAATCATACCTTACATTATAAATAAAATATCTACTTGATTGATCATTTGTGTTTCTGGGCACGTCAACAGCTAAAGTCAATAGACCAATAAAAGTAGTATATGTTTTTTTTCGGGATGTGGTTGTGATCTTTCCCCGCAGAACAGTGAGTTCAGACGCCGATCTACACGTCGGATAGCGGTTTGTCCCAACCACGAATCTCCCAATCACCACAATCCAGCATTAATCTGGTGTTAATTGGAGAACCCACGGAAAACTACCCATCAGAGCAGCCGGCCGCTAGCGTTGCAGCAGCTGAATTCGACCTAGCTATGTAGCTAGTGTCTAAAATTCTGCCAACGCAGAGACTCGAAACCCAGGACTTCTCAGGAGCGGTCAGAGGCACGCAGTGACATCGGTTGATACCCTGAGCTACCTAAGCCCGTTACATGTGTGATAGTGTTGCATGTAAGTGGTTGCGTGTATATGTGTGTAAGTGGGAGAAGAAAGGATAAGGAAGAGCAAGGAATAATCACGGGCTATTCGTGACCCGTTTGATATGAGACTGCACAGGCATTCGCCTAGTATTAGTCGGAGAAATCAGAAAAATTACCGATCAGAACCGCCAGCAAGAGTGCTCTAGAGAGTTACTGAATTCGACGTAGTTTTCTAAATAGTGCCTAACATCCACCCCTGTCGGGGATCGTACCCTAGAATCTACTGGCAAGAATCCTGCACAAATAGCAACAATAGTGGGCATGAGGAAACGTATTGTCAATGTTATAAAATACTTTATTTTTTCTTTTTGTATCCTCTTTGCAACCTTCTAAATAGATTATTACTTTTCTCTAATCAACTTGACTATATAAATATTTTGAAACCCAACTTATCTGAAACGAAAAATAAACAGTACAATTAAAGTTGTAGGCATGTTCCAGAACTGTTTGGGATTTGATTGGGAACTCGATTGGGAACCTCAAGGGGGAACGAGAGGGAATCTGGCCCTTGGCTCCGAACCACCCCTCCAGCTCCCTCTCCTTTGCGGCGCCGTCACCAGGGCCTTGCAACTCTCCATCAAAACCGGGGACAAAGCTCGAGGGTGCTACTGTAGAAGGCGCTTTGGTCGCAGGGCTCTGCAGACTAGGCTCGCCAACTTTCGCACATCAAAATTGGCTGATTTCTGAGAAATACGAAAAGTGTCTTTTAAGTGCTCAATTATTCATAATATTTACGTATAAGAAACCGCTGAAGAAAGCGCAAACATTGACACTATCTTTTGTGACATGGACGGGCCTGCTCTTAACCTACGCAGCAGTAACGCACGTTTAAAGTATCGTTGGCAGCAGTTCTTATTTTAGTTCCTGTAAGAAGGTGATAGAGGAGAGCGCGCCACTGTAATAGTCTCCACCAAGTTATATGGGAGTTCTTTCAACTCTCATATGATGGCCCTGGCGTCGCCCTCACACAGTCGTTGGAGGGGGAGGCGAGCTGTTCTCATCGAGCGGCTGAGAAGATGCAAGTAAGTGGCTTGGGATAACTGCAAAGATCCTGCCGCGGGGAAAAAAGTCGTAATGTTTTTCTCAGAATCGTACATGAATTGAATCAAGTTTCAATCCGAGATACATAATTTTGTTCGATCTTCAAGTTATAACTCGACCAAGCAAATGTAAGGCTGAAGAGGGAACGGCGCATCTTAGAACTAACAATGGCGACAGTTGCTTCGATTTTTAGCGCCTAGGCGGTGGAGTCTGGTGCATTCATGCTCTGTTGGAAAGTAATGAAGCATTTTTGTATGAAATTATAAGTGATGCTAGTTAATCACCCCAATTATTTTTTTCAGAAAATTTTCCATAGAAACATTACTTTAACCTTCCAGCGGGCGCCCGTAACATTTTCACACCAGCAGGCGCGTGTGGTAAATTTTACGACATTCAATGACTGTTGAAAAAATCAAAGAAATTGTAGAACAATGGTATTTTATGTCGCATTATAATATCTAAGAATGATATTTACTACCAAAAAACATATCCGTTGATAAACGTTCCTATTTAATTTCAAAACGATCTTGTTCCGATTCGGTATCGTTCTGATGCTCGTCTATATTTTCAACATTCGTTTACTGTCACTGTCACTGTCACTATCCAATTCATGATCTTCCTCCGATCAGACAAGCTCTTGAAGAATATTCTGATTTTCGTTCACATGAATTCTTTATCTGGACATTTTACAGAAAATTTCGATTAGGCCAAATTATTATACAATATTTTAGAACAGCCGGCGCGCAGCGTAAAGTTTACGTCACTATGCACTTATTCCGAATAGTGCGTTACAAAAACTGAATATAGCGTGCAAACTAAACAGTGACTGCAGGAATGCATCACCAAAGTTACCCGCAAGGAATACCAAGAACGCAGAAGTCTTTGACAACAATGAGTTGACAGCAAAACAAAAAAAAAATCTGCTATTGTCGTAAAATTTACGACAGCGCGGCCGCTGGAAGGTTAACCAGTCCGAAAACACTTAATAATCTAATCACTCATTAAAGATTTGTAACTGATTTGACCTCATTTTTACGTTGTATTTTATGGGAGTCTGGAAGTTAAACAAAAAATTCCTGGATGTTTTTCATTAAATCGATGAATATAATGTACTCGTGTTGTAGAATTGGTTGTGTAGCATGACCGGAATATTCAATTACTTTTAGAGACTCAAAATAGTTCCGTTCTTTACATAATTACATGTATTTATTAATTCAATTATCGAACGCGTCCGCAAATTTCCGTGGTTTTAAATGGAGTGTCATGGGTATTGTTAAACCTAGAAAGACATTTCAAGAGTGCCGTGTATACGTCTCCGGACTTCGATCTAGATCAGTGCTTCAGTTTTCAGTTTCACTGACTATACCAACAGCTTTGTCTCTTTCTCTCCGAAGCAATACAAAGCGCAGTGCTGCCGTCGTTGACAGTCCTACACTCCGCTCAGTCGTGTTATACCTGTGTGATTTTGTGTTTGTAAATAGACAGATATATTATAAATAAACATATACAAAACATTCCGACGTGTCCATCCATATATATAATAAATAAATATATGGACCATTTCCAATTTCGCTGAATTTTGGTGATGTTATAAGAAATAAAAGTACCGTATAACGCAAGGACGTCAGTCCACGAAAGCGGCGAAAGTTATTGTAGTTGAGGGTTGGCACCTTTGCGGGGAGGACAGTAGCCTGTCATTTGCACAGAGGGTTCATCTTCACAGCGCGTAGATTGAATGCGTGGGCGTCTAATGCAATGACCCATGCTGTGAATTGATTTGCCTACTTACTTGTATTTAAAGAGGTAATGTCCCTAAAGGGCCATAATTCACTATTCTATAAGGGCCTATATTCTATATTCTATTCTATAAGGGCCATAATTCACTATTTATTTTCGTCTGTGCCCTGCTGTGTAGCGGCATACTTTTATTTTTATATTTTAGTTCATGTTCATTGCGACTGTTAAACAATATTTTAAAGCAGTGGCATTTAAAAAAATAATGTTTACTGCTAACAAAAATTTACGATTTAATAATTCATTTGCACTGGTAATTTTGTATTCTCCAAATGATAGAAAACTGAAGGGAATTATGAGAGCAATCACTCACATCATGATTAAAATGAAAACGAAATATAGGCAATTTCAAGAAGGCATGGAATAGTTAGCAGCGCACATATATAATGGCCAGATATTCCTATTATGAATCTGAATGAGAGATACCAACGAGCAAATCTCTGACAGTATGTCCAGGAGAATGAGATATTATCGGTTTGGTTAAATAGAATGGAAAGGGCTTAAATAGAATGGAAAGAGCTTCTGTACCATTTCGTAAACGATTGTCAATAAATAGTGCTCATTGATTTTGGATTATAAATCTATAATGCACTCTTGACAGATATCAGAGCAGAAAGTAATAATAATTATTTAAGAATAAGATATTTTAGCTTTGATAGAACCGTCTTCCATTGTCACCTTGTTATACATCGATCACAAACATTTTCCAGCATAATACAAAAGGCAATATTTCTTAAACTGTATGTAACAGTCCCTCATTTCTCGCTGATTGCTACTTTTATTTACGCGCTACGATTCGAATTGCGCATCTGATTGGTGGTCCCCACTCCTAGAATGGGTCTCATCCCAACCCTTCTTGGTTTGCTGGAGTTGCACTCGAGTGCCTCGCGCACGGCTCTCTAGGTCTGTGAAATTGAAAAATGTAGTGCGGTCCTTGTATAAGTAAAAACTGTTTCTAAAAAAATTGTAGAAAAAAGCAAATAACTAAAATTTTGATCACAGAATTTAAAAAAGAAATTATGTTAATGGAGGTAACGACAAGACCTGTAGTGAGCGATTGCTTCTAAACTTGTTTGATATCAATTCTTTCTCTTGCAAATCTAATATGACCACAAATTCTTCCTATTTTAACTATTATTTATTGCACGGTTATTATCACACATTTGTAAAAACATCATTTTTTATTTTCTTTAAAACGTGTCTACTGAAACGGCACAAAATTAAGAAGCCATAATCACGTAATTAAACTTGAAGTTGATCCATCTACAAATTATCGGAATGCACGAGACAAAATTATCCTCGTTTCTGCGAATTCCTATCTGTCGTTCTTTGCATTAGGTTTCCGAACTTTCGGTGTTGAGAGTAATGCCAGAAAAGAAACTGGTAACGGGAAAAAATCCGAAAATGCATTTGGTGTGTCAGTGTATGTTCGTGTGCACGTGTGTGCGCGCGTTTTGTTCTCGTGTGTATGTATGTGTATGTGTATGTGCGTGCATGTGCGTGCATGTTCGTGCGTGTGCGTGCATGCTTGTGTGAGCGTGCGTGTCTGATTGCGCATGGGTGATTGTGTTGCGTGCGTGCACCTGCGTGAGCGTGGGCGCGTGTGTGCGGCGTGCGTGTGATTGTGTCTGCGTGCGCGCGCGCGCGTTTTTGTCCCTTATCGTACCGAATTCACTCAGGTGTCTTGAGATCGGTGAACGAATATGAATAGGGGACGGGTACGAGGACGTTCTGTTTCGTAGTTTACAAGAGAAGGGTATGTATTAATTAATTATAAAAGTATTTTGGCGTAAAGAGTTAGAATTTATGCTCAATAATATTTTATGTTTACCGTGTAAGCTGAAGGTCGGAACCTTGTCATAACTTCATGTCAGTCTGTTCATGTCCTTCGTGCTGTGAAGACGTCTTTTGGAGCGCTCCGGGATCATCTACAGGTAGCTTAGAAACAGGTAGTCGTCGGCCGCATATTTCCCGGTTAGCGGAGCCCGCAGCAGTCGGTGAAAACAGAACAACTTACGACAGATAAGTATTCTTTCGTGTATTGCATTTCATAAATTTCAAAATTTGACTAATTTATTTTTATTCTATCAATTTCCTTCATTCTATTTATTACTTTTCTGAACAGTAAGCTTGTTTCAGTAGATTTCCAACCTCGTTATAATCTTGATTTTTGCTTCTCGTCCTTAGGTATCTACTTGCTATTACTTATTTTATCACTTTCTTTACTTATTCGACAGAAGTACCCTATTTGCCCTTAAGTTCATTCTCCGTTTCTCCCGTACTTTAATTTTTTCCTCTTAATCATGCCCCCGAAGGTCATCCGCAATGACGACTCCGACCTCCAGGCCAAAATCAAGGCTGAGGTTGATGCGGCCCTGGAACGGACTCTTCATTCGGAGATCTTCATGAAATCCCTCTCCTCCACTTTAACAGATATAGTAGCAAAGAAGTTGGAGGAATCAATGGCCTTCAATGAAAGTCTTATTTTATCATTGCAGCAAAAAATTGAAGACCGTGATTGTGAGATTCGGAAGCTGAGAACCGAGCTGGATCTGAAAACAGATCCAGCTTGAAATGTACAGCAGAAGAAACTGCCTCCGTATTTTTGGCCTGGAAGAAAAGGAAGGGGAAAACACTGACGATATGGTCCTCAACGTCGCCAAAAAGATAAGTGTAGACTTGTCCTTAAATGACATTGATAGGAGCCATAGAGTCGGTCGCAAATTTGCTGGAAAAAGCAGGCCAATTATAGTTAAGTTTGTTAGTTATAGGAAACGTCGAGAGGTCTTCCAGTCGAAGAGGCAGCTGAAAGGCCAAAAAATCACAATTCGCGAGGACCTCACCCGCCAGCGTCTGGACGTGCTGCACGCTGCGATCTCCCGGTTTCAGATGCGGAACGTCTGGACAGAAGACGGGCAAATTGTGGTTAACGCAGGTACCGGACGCTTCCGCGTCCAAACAATGGCCGAGCTTAACTCTCTTCATGAGGCTCGGGGCGCTCCTTTTTCCTTTTCTCGGAAAGCGTTCTTCACTGCAATCTATTTTCTCTCTCCCTCTCTCTCTCTCTGTCTTATACCATTTCTTTGTTTCTATACATCTCTAGTTAACCCATCTCTTTCACCCCTCTGAGTCATTGGCAGTTGGCGGCCGTTTTAGGAATTCCCAGTGTACCCAAATGCAAAGCGTTCTCCCCACCCCACAGCTTTCGCTACCTGCAAGTGTCCACTCCCCCTCCCTGCCAACCTTGGTCGCTGTAAACAGCACGCTCAATATTTCTAGGAACTGTTTTTACGTGGCGCATTTAAATGCACAGTCTCTCCTTTGCCATCATTCCGAAATTCACGAAATTGTAACGAAACATAAATTTCACGCACTCCTCGTTAGCGAAACATGGCTCAGAAAATCTTTAAATTCTCAAACCGTCAAAATTCCCGGATACAGACTTTGGAGGTCCGATAGAAAATCCAGCGTTGCTGCACACGGCGGTGGTGTCGTTATGTATTTACGTGCCGACATAAATTGCAAAGTTATTTTCTCTTCATCAAAACATAAAGACCACTTCACCGAATATTTAATTACAGAAGTCAATCTTGCAGGAAAGAAGTGTCTCTTGGCGGTAGTGTATTCTCCTCCCAAATCTGGCAACATTGACGAACTTGACGACTTACTCGCTTCATGCGTCACTAAATATGAGGATATTCTTATAATGGGTGATTTCAATTGTAACTTACTGAAAAAATCTGCTTCATCCGACAGCTTTGCTCGCTTTTTTCGCAACATGAATCTAACGATTCTTCCTCTAAAGGCAACTCATATCACAAGAGATACCGAAACGTGGATAGATCATATCATATTGTCAAATCCAGAAAGAACGCGTTCTCATGGACAATTTTCCGTTCCAGGAATATCGAAACATGATCTTATCTACGTATCATATAATTTAAAGTGTCCCAAATACACACCGAAAATAATAAAATATCGAGATTACAAGAACTTCGATGCAATTTCCTTCCTTTCTGATGGATTCTCGGTCCCTTGGAACCTTGTACAAAATGAAACCTCGCTCAATGGCAAAGTAGCAGTATTTACGGAAATGTTTAATGGACTCGTAAATAGAGATATACCACTAAAGACATCACGCGTGACACGTCCCGCAGCTCCGTGGATATCCGGTGAAATTCGTCAACTTATGCATGAAAGGGACATTGCGTACAAAGTTTTTTGGAAAACAAGAAACAAGGACGACCATGTTAAATACAAAAAACTTAGAAATCGTGTCACCCAAATGTTGAGAAATGCCAAGATTAAATATTATCATTCTATTTTTCAAAATAACCGGGATTCTAAATTACACTGGAAAAATTTGCGCACTATAGGTGTTGGAAATATTCGAAATTCAACCGAGATCAATGTGTCTCTTGATTTGTTAAATCATTCGTTTGTTAAGCTTGCGCAGCCAATAAATCCACTCCAAAAATCTCAAACTTTAACCATGCTGCGAAGCACAGAGATTAGTTTTAAAGACACTTTCTACTTTGCATCAGTAACACCCACAGATGTCGCTAAAATCATTTTGAGTTTAAAATCAAACGCATCCGGCTCCAATGAAATCAATTCAAAGTTGCTAAAGCTTGGAACTGAAGTAGCACTCCCGGCAATAGTAGACATAATTAATTTCTCGTTAATGATCGGTGAATTTCCTTCGGCCTGGAAGACAGCACTTGTCCATCCTCTCCCTAAAAGCGCAAATCCCATGACGGCTGTTGATTTCCGTCCCATCAGTATCTTGCCAACAATATCAAAAGTTCTTGAAAAGATTGTCAGGAAGCAGATCGAACATCACCTTCAAAACTTCAGTATTTTAAATAAAGACCAGTCAGGTTTTAGACCCGGCAAAAGCACAGGAACTGCGCTTCTTAGCGTGATTGAAGATGCCAGAGAGGAAATGGACAACGGTAAAATCACAATTCTCGTCCTTCTCAATTTTAGCAAGGCTTTCGATTCTGTAGATCACGATATTTTGTTAGCAAAGTTAAAAAACATTGGATGTGCCACACCCACACTCAAATGGTTCTCCAGCTATCTATCTGAACGGCAACAAAAAGTTGTGTGCGGTGACAGTGTGTCTTGTACCTTGCCATTAGCACGTGGCGTCGCACAGGGCTCAGTGTTAGGACCCCTCGCTTTCCTAATTTATGTTAATGATATTGGTAAATCAATAAAAAATTGCTGTCATCACATGTATGCTGATGATCTTCAATTGTATATTAGCGGTCCCTCTTCTTGCGTCCTCGAACTTGCTCAAAAAATCAATGAAGACCTGCAGTCACTCTCCGCTTGGTCATCATCAATAGGGCTACAGCTAAACCCCAATAAATCTCAGTGTCTTGTAATCGGCTCCAGAAACTCCCTAAAAAAGTTATCAATCTCCGCTCTTCCTGACATTTGCATAAATGGAAGCCCCCTACCGTGGTGTAGCGACGTGAGAAATTTAGGTGTGCATATGGATAATTCTCTAACCTGGAATTCTCAAACTGATAAAATATGTCAAAAAGTTTTTGCGTCCCTGCATGTTTTAAAACGCATGCACACTCTCTTACCTACAAAAATTTGCTAGACTCTTGTACAATCCCTCCTTATGCCTCACTTTGATTACTGCGATTTCCTGCTGACCGACATAAATTTAAAACAGCAACGTAAGATACAAGTAGCTCAAAATGCATGTATTCGTTTTATTTTCGATCTTAGAAAATACGATCTATGCTAAATCTAAAATTCTTACCGTTTATAAAAGGTGCTTACTTCACTGCCTCCTCCTCCTCTACAAGATTTTAAACAGCACTCATCATGGCACCCTATCAAAACGATTTCAATTTATGAAGCTACATCGTGCCCGAGCATCACGCCTTATTTGTATTCCGCATCACAATACCACTACTTTTAGCAAATCTTTCACTGTCACGGCCATCCGTGCTTGGAACAAGCTTCCCACTACTACAAAAAATAGCAGTACATTTCAAAAGTTTAAAAAAGAAGTCACAAACTGGTTTCATGAAAATAATATTTAACTAAATTGCCACTGCTCGTTTACTAAAACTCAGGACTAGGTGGACGCCACACTGCTTCAGAGCTGTGACAAATCTCATATTTAACTTACCTATCGTACAAAGTTCTACTCCATTTTTCCAATAAATACTTTCCCTCTCTTTCTTTTTCATGTCTCTCTCTTTCCCTCTCTCTTCGAATCACTAAAATCCAAGTGTTTTGGTTTCCTTTCTCTCTTACTTTTAAATTTCAACACAGAATACTTTACTCTCTCTTTCCTCTAATTTATCACTATTATCTAGTTTTTAACTTTAAAAGTTAACTAATCTCCGTGGCACACAAAAATACCGTTCCTCTTCTTCTTTCCCTTTTGCATTTATCCTTAGTTATATTTACTTCAGTTCACACATGTGTACGTTTATCCTTAATTACATTTAATACATCCATTTATTTCAGTACACACTTGAGCATACCTGATTATTGAGTGCGTGATTATGCATGAGTATTGCTCTAATGTGTATGTACTCAAGGTATTTGTATGCTTTTAAATCTGTCTAGATGTGTTACACTAATTTGCAATCTTTCTGTTTCAGTTCATCATCTCTTGCAGCCTTCACCATATGTTAAGACATTTTATTCAAATCAAACTACTTACGTTTCTCCTTTATATTTTGTGTGCACCGAAATTATTTACTTATTTATATTGTGTTCTTAGAAGTGTATTGTGTCTTGGCCTTAAGCCACCATCCTGATTGAGGTTTATCTGGGTTTATTCAATCACTTAAGGCGCATGCCGGGATGGTCCCTTTGTTTGCAGTCCCAGGAATAAATGTAGCGTAAATCGTTGGCTTGTGGGTGAGATATGTCGGGTCGGTTTTTCAGGTCTTGGGAATATTCTAAATGGTTAACACTTTCCTACATTATTAAAATTTACAATTTTCAAGGGTTGGGAAATATCTTTATATTGTAAACATTTTACTAAAACCGAATTGATCTTTTCCCGTTTTTAATTATATTTTTTACTAAATAGATTGATGATACATTCTTTTATTATTGCTAATTTTCTTATTATTACTATTATGAAATAGACGTAAAATCATTTTACCATTTTCTTTCAATGTTCTCCGTTTCTCTTAGGACCTGAACTTTTGACGTGATGTGTTTTCGCTTGTATGCTGACGAGACTCCCTCCCTTTTTAGTTTTCATTTAGGAGTATTTCAGAAATACGTACGCAATCATAGTTTCCACTAAAACCTCTTTGAAAAAATTAGAAGTACATATTAATACTTCACCGATTTAAACAATCTCTATCTAATCCACTTCAATATGTAACTTGCCTAATCAAAGAAAGATAATCTCTTTAAATTTTGAGTAAAATCTCGTAGCGTTTAACTTTATATATTTGGGATCAATTCTTAAATTGCATTCCTAACTCGAAATTGATAACTTTAAACATACAAATGCTGTGACAGCATTCCTCCTCCACCAACTCTTTCCTCCCTCGCTTTCATTCCTCTTTCCTATGTGAGAAAACTTTCATTCAAATTGCGTACGTATTTTTCATTGAATTACCTCCTTATAGAATGCACTAATGTTGTTCAATCTCGCGAACAATTACAAGGAAACTCGCCAGCAGGGTGCAGCCTCAAATTGTCTTTCCCCCGCGCGGCCAACATTCTTCGGCTGCCCCACCTTCAAAGTTTCTCACGGCTCTAGCACGTTTATACAAAAACATAAGAAATGGAACACAGATGTTCAGGCAACAAAACGATTCTCGTTGAGCCCTCTCTGCCGCAAGCGCCAAAACCGCGCACCGCGTATTGTACTGTAGCCGGGGAAGGGGCTTAGGGCATTTACCCACCGCCGGCGCGCCGGGCGCGCGGCCCTTAAGCCATTAGCCGTTTTCCTGCCCCTTTCTCAGTCTTCGGCGGTCAGATGTTTACAAACATTCCAAATATCGCTACGTGCCTCCCGCACCAATACTGGCGTTAATATTCGCCGACTACGAGCGCATCTGCTAGGCAGCCGCGCCCGCGCCCGCCTTACCGCCCTCTTCTCTCAACCAGCATCGCGGTTGCCGTGAGAAAATACCAAACCTTGCTAATGAGATGCAGCCATCGCGGGCACAGCCAGTGCCGCCACAAGTCACGTGACACACTTCAAAACATAACAACGAATAGCGAGCATTTCTCGTGGCACACTGCGTCTCACTGTACATCATAGGCTAGCTGCAATTGTCACGTGACTCTTCCCCCTCTGCACTCGGAAACATACGTTCAAATAAATACGGCAACTCCGCTCCCACGCGCCACTTCAATGTCATTTCTACTATGTGAAACTATCATGTCAAACTCTTCAGTCAAACTACTACTACAACTGCTATGTCAAACTTCTAAGTCAAACTACTATACTGCTGCTACAATTACTGCTCTGTTCACTACTATGTGAAAATACGCAGTCACACTTCTACGTCAAACTCTACTATTACGCAGTCACTCTTCAGTCAATCTCACTGCTACTATTACGCAGTCACTCTTCAGTCAATCTCACTTGTTCTACTACGCAGTCACTCTACGTCAAACTACTATTACTGCTGCTACAATTACTACTCTACTCGTCAGACAGCCTGCGAACGAGTCAGCCGTCTTTGTTCTGCCTATCAAGGCTCCGGCAATCAATCGGCGCGGCCAGCAGGCCGCGATCAACATTTGGGCCACCCGTGAAGCAGCCTTCACCTGGCCAAATCAACAGTACGGGCCGCTCCAGCACTCGAGTACGCGCCCATGGTGACATTCAGCCTACCAGCCGTAACATCCGCAGCCCATTTCAACGGACGGCACGCACACACTCAGCCGTCTGACCTGGGTTTGTGCTTGCTGTACTCTCATCAATCTGTAAGTGTAAACTTCAAGCAAGAAGAAACTTTTAATCATAAACATTCATAGGTCCTCCAGCTTACTGCCTAACTACTTACTTGTAAAACTAATCAATATCTCAAGAATTAAATTAAATTTGTTCACAAGTGCATTGCCTTTCATTTGCCCCTAAGAAACAATCCCCTGAAACCTGATCTGACCCTGTATGTAGTCGCTTCGCAGTACGGATCTCACACCGCGCTGCATCCACTACAAATGTAATACAATTTTGAAAGTGGCTAGGCGGAAGAGCAGGCTAAATGGCCTGAGCCTCGCCACAAATAAAGACATTTATTTATTTGTTTATTTAACTTCGCCACGCTTAATGAATTGCCAGCGGTGCATGTAGTGTTCAGCATCAAGCTACTTAGGAATGAAATGCATTCACAATAAATAAACCCAAGGAAAATCTATGTCAATCGTGAATTACGAAGGCCGGAGCGACCTTACGAAATTGGACAACATAGCAAAGCGTCACTTTGCATTAAAAGTCGAGGTTAAAAATACATCAATCACCCGCCGGCGCGTGTTGGCGTTCGCCATGTTCTCGTGAAAATGAGCCAATTCCTGGTCGGTTGTTGTCATAAGAGAGAAGAGACTTTTTTTGATAAACCGAATTACAAAATGTGACAGACATTTTACAAATCCACTTCCGCACGATTTTTCTAATATATCAGGGTGAATGGGCTTTTACCCGCTCACAGTCGCAATCCACCCCATACACCCACGAGCACCTCAGTAATGATCACAGCTTTGGCGGACAAGCGAGATCATTTTTGACGGAAACATCATTGGCTGAATCGCGCTTCACAGCCCTTTTCATTTAAAGCTAATAAAATTAAAGAATATTTTAGTGTTTTAATATAGCACAAACCTACATTACGTAGAGAAAACATGAAATTAAAAGTGCTTGTTAAATAGAAAAAAGTAATTTTGTAATAAAAGTAGTTATGCTACAACAGCGCACACTTTCTAGCATAATGTGTAACGTTAGCAATTTTTAGGAGTTCAGGGAGTTGAAACGAAAATAAGACTTGAAGGATTTTTAAGCATTCTTTACTCTATGGAAAAAAGTGAAGAAATTTGAGCGGTTTTTGAGAAAAAATATAAATCGCATTGGATTAATACATTTGTTGCACGAGCAGAAATTACGCAAGAAATACGATTTAAAAAAAATCTGTTTATGGCCATTTTTTATATACAATGATATGGAACAATTTATTTAAATCTATCATCAATATTGTTTTTTAATGTTCCTTTTTGCACTTTTTGAAAATACAGAGCGCACCATCAGTGCGACAAGCACGAGTTTTTACATTCCTGTACGAGAGAAAAATGAAGATAAATTTCGTGGAGTTTTTGAAATTGTAATTATTTTAAAAATTGTTTATTTCTCGCAAAATTACATGAAACTAATTTTCGGAAAATTGTAAATTTCCTTATTTCAAGATCTTTGAACAACATATTTCATTAAAGAAAAGAATAATCTTCCATTTTGTAGTGGTGGAAAGAAGCCGAAAATTGAACTATTGCAATTTTCGAATATTTTAGAGATTTCAATGAAAATTAGACCTGCCCCATTTGTTGGGGCCTCTTTTACGCAACCTGAGGACAATCTTTAATCCAAGAAATTGTACAACTTTTGAGAAAATTTTGCAAAAGGTAATTTGCACAAATCACAGGTTTCCAACATCAGTGATGTTCAAATGGTTATGGATCAGGCGACGTCCGAGCAGCGAGCTATAATCAAATTTCTCAGGAATGAAGGCACGAGACACAAAGATATAAATTCACGAATGCAGAAATCATTTGGGGACAATGCACTTTTCCCATTCACTGCCAAAGTACTGAGCTGTTTAAATTTGGGCAGAGGATCAATCGAAAACGATGCACGCTCTGGAAGGTCTGGACGTGACTTGTTCGGAAATGTGCAACAAGTGGTGAAGTAGGAACAATAGCAACAGAGTTCGAGGTGCTTGAGTCAATAGTTGTGAGCCCTCTTCATGAACTCTGTAGTACGTTTCGACGCTTAGGCATATGTCAGTTGAGACCGGAATTTTATGTAATTACTAAGGAGCGGATTTCAATGATTTTTGCATATTTTTGTCCGTTGCTTCATGGATAGCTAAGTAAAATTTCTTTACATTTGGTTAGAATTGGATGCTATGTAGACTAATATGTCAGCGCATATTTGACTAATTTTTCCTGTTGGTGCATATTCGTATACTAATTATCAGCGCATATATTGCGTATTTCGTTAAAATAGAGACTTATCTCCAAAACGTAACATCTTTTCATAGAATCGTTTTACTTGTGACCTTTCATTAATTCGATAGAGATTGTCACAGTTTGCGTTTAGTTATATTTTCTATAGATGATAAAATTCTTGTGCAAATGTAGGTTCTTGATATATATTTCGAAACCAAGCAGAAAAAAATGCAACATGACTACTAGATGACCAAATGCCTAAGTGATTACTGAGTTAAAACCCTTCGATGAGAGTATTGCACGTTTCAGTGATTGTTTCCTGGTCGTAGATACCTTCAGTTTGTACGATGGCTTCTATTGCGTCTAGTCTGTCTGCCAAACTACGGTACTGGATGAAGCTTTTATTGCTGACAGGAAAGGTGTATGGTTCAAAGTGTGCATCAACTTATGATCTCCAAATGATTTTTAAAATCTTTCTATTATTTTGAAAACTTGTTTAGAAATTTCGTAATAAATGTAGTTTCGTATTATGTAAATTTACGTCCGTCCATTCTTGGTGAACGCTAGCGCCTAATCCGTTCAGCCGATTTTCTACAAAATTGATATTAATCAATCGTTCTGGCTGGTGTCGCGGCTCCTGGAATTTGAAACATATTTTCATTTTGGAGCATTGTTTAGACGAGGCTCAGACATTTTCAAAATTTTCAAAAAAACACTCCAAATTTTTTGATTAAATTTTTTGTTGAAGTGCGAAGGACGTTTAAGAGAATGGTGCAGGTCATATTTTCGTTAAAATCCCCGATTTTTCGACATTTTCAAAAAAAATTTCCAAACTGCAACATTCAAGATGTAAATTTTTGCGTCAGGAAGAGTGTTGTAAGAAATTCACTCTATAAATAAGGTCATGTACAATTTTTTTGAAAAAAGCTACGTTTTTTCATAATTTGCGCTTGAAATTTACGAAAATTTTGTTTCTCAAAAATGCTCCAAATTTTTACTTAATTTTTTCCATTTATGTAATTAGGGGCTAAAAAAATATACCGATAGTCTCATTTTTAAATATTACTCTTTTTTTCGACAATTGCAAAGAAAAATTCAAAACTACAAAATTGAAGATAGCGATTTTTTGCCTCAGACAAAGTCTGTTGTACAAAATTAGCGCTATAAAAATTTATGTACGATTTTGCGGAAAATTTACTGGTTTTTATGTAATTTCTGTTTGAAATCAATGAAGCATATGGCCGTCCAGTCGTACATAACGATAACATTTTAAAATTGGAAGAATGTATGTGCTGTTGCAGCACCACTAGTTTCACTACATATATATGTACATATTTTAACATTTCATACTACGTATTTTTCCAGTCTCTATTCATCAAGGTTTAGTATAAAATGAAGGTTACTAGAAGAAATCCACATATGTGCCGTTGAAAGCAAAAGTGGTGCAAGTCAAATTTTGAAAGATTTGAGTTAGATGCACTAGCAGATGTCTTGAACTTTGTTTCATCACAGTTTGAAATGATACGAGTCAAACTTCAATATTTCTTAGCTAGAGGCCAGCACAATACAGAAGTAGCCAACAAGTTGCTCATATCGCTGCATGCAATTGTGGTAAAACTCACAGGTGCAACGAAACAATAGCTAAGAGGGGCTTCCAAGAAATACCTTTTTGTTTATCTGCACCTATCAGAGAAGAAGAATCTCGAAAAATAACATTTAATTTCTTTTACTAATATGAGCTCAGGTCAAAATCACAACTTCAGAACTGCTCACACTTCGATTAAAATTGCGAGAAAGCCCTATTTTTCCATCAAACCAGTTGAAAATTGTGCGTACAAATTATTTAAATGTAAGTCATAGTTTTTGAAACTATATGCGCAAAAATGCTGAAAGTCAACTAAAGAGTTAGTTACTTCATTAATAAGCAATATTTCTGTCCAAAATATATTTAGTATTTATTTAAAACAATATAACCTTAACATGTTCATAAGGCTTCAAGTCATTTATTTCTAAGCATTACAGTTTCACAGAGTTGTTCGTTTAAACGTCATTTTCCGGAAAATACGTTTTTGGACTTCAATCACTTTTGCTCTCAATGGCTCATATAATACATGCACATTACTTTAAAACATTAACAGATGACAAAAAAATTGTATCTGGTACACAAGTTTACGTGCTAAGTAATATCTTTTTTTCTGTTGGATAACCGTTTCTATACAATTAAATTCTATCGTCCAATAAAAACAATGATGTTTAATATATTACTTAACACTTGTACTGTATAATTTTAAAAATACTAAATATGCCTGAAACACGTGATGTATTTCCGCTTGTGGGTGAATTACATATGTAAATAATTTGTTATATAACGGGAGCGAAAATATAGTTTTTCAAATGTTGCTAACCTGGCTTTTTCGGTACATTCATCCTATGTGTAGTAAAAGAATAGGGAAGTGATTCTAGAGTTGAAGAAAACGTGCGCAGATTATTCTTCTCCACACGGTACATACAGTTCCAATTTTTCACGAAAATAATTTTGGAGAATATGTTGGAAGCGAAATGTTATAGTCAATGGCGTCAGAAGCTTCCAAAAAATTTATAAATATTCCACAAGCTCCTTCATTTTCATATATAGATGAAATATCCTTGAAAAAAATTGCCGTTTCCGTAGATTGTCTAACAGTGCCAACGTTTGTCCGGTGCTGACGTCTGTACTTCTCGAAGATCTTTTTTTCTTTTGCCTCCTGAGATAACTTTGCAAAGTTAGTTTTCCACGCGGTACGTCAGTAATTATTAAATGAATTTAGCCATATTGGATGAATAGTACATAAACTACCTTAACTATGAATACTTTAAAATTTAAGTATGGATTTTCATGCTATGATTAAATATTTGCTGTAGCAAAACGTTGAGGTGGTGCCCGCCATTCCTTATGTTACAGAGGGTGTAGTAAGTTGTGCGCGGTCTAGCTACGCGGAGTGATGCCGACTAGAGCCGTATTGAGCCAACTATGGGAAACGTGCACGCGCATACGCTCGAGCGGTCCGACCGCAATCTGCAACAGAACGAGGACAAGCCATTAGCACTACCCGTTCCGACATCCCCGCCCGTCCCGACATCCCCGCCCGTCCCGACACTCTCGCCCCGTCTTCCTCCAGCTCCAACCGTGGTGTCCTCGCCACCCTTACCACCACTGGATCGCAAGGTACCAACGCTTTCTTGGATCAAATTCACATAAAATTTCGAAGACCCTTGAAAAAGGTCTCTAAGAAGGCTGCTTCTTGTCTACATTTAGTCATTTTGAAAGGCATCAGAACAATCATTATGCATATAAACCACACCAAAACTATCGAAGCAACACCGACTCTGATATTTATATGCGATGATATATTTGCGATGGCGATGGCTGCATCGAACAACTCGCGGCAGCAGGAAACTCGCGGTGAGTCGGAATCCAGCAGTTCGCCGAATAGGCAAGAATAGGTCATAAGAATAGGAAGTTGGAATATTAAAGGTCTAGGCTCTAAGCTCGACATGACTTCCAGAGCTACATAAATACGTTTGACATAATAGGTCTCGTTGAAACTTCGTGGAAGGAAGGTGAAACTTTAAATGTACGGGTCATTCCATATTAAATCAACACAATTGTAAATAAAATTTTACCTCACCGTTTTCGATTCAGATGAAATTTGTCAAATAGGTAGTACGAATAAAGAACAAAAAAACTACAAATTTTGAGTAAAATATTTCCACACATTTGTGAAATACAGCCATGTAAAATTTTGCAAAATTGGGTTCCCGAAAATTTTCAAACTGATGTAGAACCTCACCAAATTAAGATAGAGAGGTGGAACAGGTGTCATTTTCAGCTTTCTTTATGGCCTTTTATATTGTATACAACTCAATAGGGGTTGTGTTCAAAACGTTTTTCAAATTTGAATTTCAAATTTTAATTTTGAGTTTTTTCAAAATGCTCATCTTCAAAAAAATTGAAAACAATCTAAAATAATCTTATATGTTTCCAAACTGATGGCGTAAGTTTAAAAATGGGACTACTATGAGTTCATATGGTAATCTCTACTAAAAATGCACAATATTTACTTACCCTAGATTGTATTGATTTAAAATGCATTTTATTTCAAATTATATGCCCTAATATATACAAATTATTAATTTAGTGTTTTTTGTATGTGAGTGTGTAGTGTTTTATTGTTGTTGTTATTGTTATGATTATTATTATTATTATTATTATTAGACCGCGGAACGCCATGCAATTGCATATTTTTACTGACCTTGCATATCGAAAGGAAATGTATATAAATTAACCTATCACCAAAAATAAAAATAATTAAGGTCACCTTTCAGTTGATGAACCAGATACTGGGAACCTAAACATTTAAGCGAAATGAATCGTTGAGGAAAAAGCACCAACTCTGAGCAGCGTCAGCTGGATATTCACCATCATGCAAAGGATTAATAATGCCCAAAAATTTGCAAAATGCCATTAATGAAAAAAGCACAATCAGTGGCATAATCACAAGGTACATCAATGAATAGGCGACTGAACTGCAACCCGGAGGAGAACGTTCGAAAACTTTCTGACCGAGAAGAGAATCTTGTGAAAATAATAAAGAAGGACCCTTGTATTAATGCACCAAACCATACTCCACAGATATAAATTGGTATTCGCAAAAAAAGTAAATCCTGAAACCGTGCGAAGGGTACTAAGGAAGTTCGTTTTCCATACCCGCGTTGTCAGAAGAAAGCCACTTCTAAGTTGCAAGAGAAATGCGCAAAAAAAATCTTACTTCGATCCACGTCTCCACAAAAATCTGGAATATATGTACTAAAATATACCGCATACATTAAGATATGCAGTAAACCAAAAAATTGCACACAAGCAAAATAAAAATAAGGTAGATTTATATAATATTTGGTTATATACATCTCCTTTCGATATGCACATGCAATCGCATTAAGTTCCGTGGTATAATAATCAAATAATAATAATAATAATAATAATAATTATTATAATAATTCAAGCATGGGCTCAATGAATTAGACGTTACTAACGTAGAATATATTTCAGTGTACAGAACCGGTTGTTTGAAACAGACGCGAAGAGATTCTATCGCAATCTGACTTAAAAACCGAATGGCAAAGCTGTTACTCCTTCAAAAGATGACGTCGAAGCATTTTGGGCAGGAATCTGGGAGGAGAGCAGATCCTACAACAAAGACGCATCTTGGCTTCAGTCTGAAGTTGATGCTGCCGATGAACTTGTAGAAACAGTGGAAGATGTTCACCAATTCTCGGAAGAAGACCTCTTCCAAGCAATTAAGAACATGGGAATCTGGACGTCCCCCGGGATTGATAAGATCCAGATTTATTGGATTAAGGAATTAACAGCAATTCATTCTCATCTAGCAAAGGCTGTTAATAAAATTTTAGAAAACCCAAAGAAACTCACGGAATGGCTCACATGCGGCATCACGTATTTGCTACCCAAAGCGGGAGACAGCTTTTGGCGAGGAACTACAGGCCAATTACTTGTCTGCCAGTACTGTACAAAGTTATCACTGCAGCCATAGCTGACAAAATGTACAGATATCTAGATAAGAATCATCTAATGCCAGCTGAACAAAAAGTCATAAAGGCTCTTATGGCTGTAAGGAAATCTTTCTTCTGAATCAAGTCATTTTGAATGATGTAAAGAAACGAAAACGTAATTTGAGAATGTCTTGGATTGACTACCAAAAGGCCGTTGATAGTGTACCACACAATTGGATTTTGAAGACCCTGCATATCTATCGATATCATCCTAAACTTATTGAATTTTGCAACGCTAGTATGAAGTCGTGGAATACCAGGTTACTAATACACAGCGGAAAGGAAGCAGTAGAAACCAGAAGTATTCAGATTAACAGGGGTATTTTTCAAGGAGATTCACTATCCCCTCTGCTGTTTTGCACTTAGTTTGATCCCACTATCGAGACAGTTGTCGAGGCTGACTTTGGTTTTAAGCTCCATGGTGATGAAAGGCCAGTATCACATCTGTTTTACATGGATGATCAGAAAGTGTTTGCTAAGAATGAAGCGATTCTCTCCCAAATGCTGTCTGTCGAGTATGACTTTAGCAATGACATCTGCATGAAGTTTGGTCTTGACAAGTGTGCAAAAATCAATTTAAAAAGAGGGAAACTCACAACATCTGAGAACATTGAAATTGATACGCACACTGTGATTCAAGATCTTGAGCCAGGTAAAACTTACAAATATCTGGGCATTGAAGAATGTGAAACCATCTCGAACGACAGAATGAAAGAGAGAATTCGTAGGGAGTATTGGCGTAGGGAGTATTAGAAAGAGAGTTAGGCTGGTCCTGCAGTCCGCTCTGAATACCAAGGATAAAATATCTGCAATAGGTAGTTTGGCGGTGCCTGTAGCCGAATACAGTTTTGGACTAGTAGACTGGACTGAGAAAGAAATTCCGTGGATCGGAAAAACAGAAAACAGCTAACAATGCATCATGTTTCCCACCCTCGAGCTGATGTACAAAGACTTTATGTGTCACGTAAAGAAGGAGGAAGAGGCCTCAGACAAATTGAGGCCTCCTGGCACAACGCAATAGTCGAGTTGGGGAAGTATGTAGTCAGCCATCAAGATGACCATCTAATGAAGCAAGTCATGAAATCTGACCGAAGAATGCGAAACAGAGGCATTGTTAGTGTAGCAAGAATCATTGCGAAGAAAACTAGGCAAGACACGTCGAATAACACACCGAACTTCTGATGCTGCTAAACATGAAGTGTGAGACACAAAAAATGTTAAAGGAATCGTGGAGAGACAAACCACTCCACGGACAATATTTGAAACGGATGGACAAGGTGCAGATCAATAAAGATCAATCATTTATGTGGCTTAAAAGGGGAAGAATGAAGCCAGAATCGGAAGCACTTGTAATAGCTGTCCAATATCAGGCGTTGAGAACACGACATTATGGTAAAGCGGAGCTCAAAATTTCCCAAGACGACAAATGCCGCATTTACCAGGAGCAAGTAGAAGCCATTGACCATATTGTCTCAGCTTGAACAATCCCAGCACACACCGAATTACTGAAAGGACATGACATGTGTAGCTACCTCCACTGGCAGATCTTTACCGCCCTCGAAGTTCCAAACACATGCCCCAAGTGGTACGAACACTCATCGAAACCGGTGACGTCTGTTGGATTGTGTACGATATTGTACGACCAACAAATTCAAACTGATCGCACGATAGCGGCGAACAAACCGGATATAGTTATCCGGGATTTGGCGAAAAACTCGTGTTTACTTATCGATGTTGCTGTACCTTGTGATCAAAACGTCGTTACCAAGGAGGCAGAGAAACGTCTTAAATACAAGAGTTTGGAAATCGAGATCAGCCGAATGTGGGGCGTAAAAGCAATGGTCGTCCCGATAGTTATCGGAGCTTTGGGGTTCGTTCCGCAAAATTTGAGTAAGAACTTGTCTAAACACCCTGCTAATTCAAAAGACTGGGAAGTGCAAGAAATTGCTGTATTTGGAACAGCCCACATTTTGCTTAAAGTATTGTAGAGGCACTGATAGTCACCGGATCTGCTCCTTAGGTAGCTGGTTGCAACCTGGAGTAGATTTCATATTCGGCCGACTGATGACATGTTTAGTCGTGATGTAATGGATAATAATAATAATAATAATAAAAATAATTAATCCAACAATAATTTTATTAGCCTGAGCTAATAATATACATTATTCAATTGGTGAACATTAGTTCAGTATTATAAAAAGCGCGGGATAATGTTCAGCTTTATCATTGAATTTACTGTTCGGACTGTTCAAATAACAATGAGGATCGTCACCTGTGTGTTTAACCAATCTAATTAATAACGTTCAATAATAATAAATGAAATAATTAAGAAAATTCAAAACATATATAATTACTGCACAATTACCTTAAAGCCTTAATATGAACGAATATGTTCGTGTTTCTGATAGCGCCTAAATTTGCCCCCCCCCCTCTCCAACGAAAGAACCAAAATCCCGCCTCTGAATTTTTAGGGTCAAAAACGTTTATTTGTAAGTTACAATAATGAAAGAAAATGAAAAGTTTATAACCTTACCCTCTTAAGTACATAACAGTTTTTTGAAAATTAATGAAGTTATTGAGAATATGAGTGTGGATTAAATATTTTATTACAGAATTTTGGTAATATTTTGATACATAAAAAAGAAGGCTGACTGGCATATCAATGCAAATATAAAGCTATTGAAGTTTGTATCTTTAGTAGCTTTGATTAGCTTTCATAAATTGATACTTGGATCATAGTTTCCGTTTGCGATGTATGTAACTACTAGGACAGGGTTTTTTATATTCATGCGCCGCTAAGTTGAATTAGTTACGTTACGAAAATTACTGGAGCATGCGCTCTTCATTTTTCTTATCTTGGGTAATTTCTGCGTGTCATTTTTGTCTTTAGTAACATCATAGTACAACTGTATGCTGTAACACAGTACTATACAACTGAAATGGTAGGCTATAACATTGGTGAAATAAAATGCAGCCTGGAACATCTAAAGTATGTTTACCCAGGGAAGCACAATTTCGTATGCATGAAACAATTTTGAAACAACACAAAATTCGACAGGTTTTACAATTCTACTAACACCAGGACACTCCTAGTTGATTTAAAAAACACTTTAATATCTTGTTCTATATGATAAATTTCTAACCCTTCTCTAGCTTCCCTGTTCTTCGGATTGACCGTCGTGAGACATAGCATTTTCGGAGATATTTCATTTACATTATAGTTCTTTTTTGTTAAAAGATGAATTATTACAACTTTTGTTAATATCTTTAAGGTTTCCTATGTCAATATTCTCAAATGTGAATGAAAATTTTGTCCCGAAGTACTAAACGGCGAAAATTCACACTTGAAAGAAATTGCACGAGTGAACTAATCATAGATGATTTCACCAAAACCAACCTCACAGACCGCTCTCACACGCTGTCACTCAGCTAAATGATACTAACAATGAACAAAACGTTTTCAGAAAATACATATGTAGGCTTCTTTGTTACTCTGTTGCATTACTGGCGGTCTTAAAATTGTTAACAATCAGGATTACGTGTTATTGGTTGGCAACAAGTGACTGTTGCATTTCAATTGTTAAATAACCATGAACTTGAGAAGAAATATGGAAACTAAAGAATAAGGTATGTTTTACATCTTTTCTTGGAAATGGCCTGAAAATGTGGCCAGGGACTGCAAGCCTTCTCCCAGCGGCACGTGAATTGAATAGAACGCACACATGAATTAAGAAAGATATAACTTATATATCGCTTATTTCGTTAATAAATATTTATTTACACTAATTCAAAGTTATAATTCATAAAAAAGGGGCCCCATCTACCCGTTTTTTTTTCTAGTGCGGCAGTGGCCACTACGCCTTGGTTTGTCGTCGATCCCCCTTTATTTAAATTAATTATTTCCTTATGATGATATTTATATAGTTCAGTTACATTCACTCTACATATGTTTATTGACTTATTACTAAACTAAAATTATTGCATTGCGGTTGAGGAAACCTAATGGTCACCTCTAATTAAGGTCTATTTCTGAAAATTACTTTGGGAATATTTGGAAAGAGTACTTATTTTTAATTCTTGTGAAATAGATGGAGTTTCTGGCTTTCTGGCTATGGGGTTCCTGGTTAAATCCGGTGAAATTTGGTAACTGCATTCGGTAGGAGCAGAATTAGATTGACAGGTGTATGATGTGCTGGTGATGGGTTGGAGATTGAATTTGTCAATTCCCTACCGTTAGTATGCATTTGTTAGAAGAAAATTAATTCGAAAATAAACGACGTCAAACTCCGAATCAAAGGTTGCGAAACCGGACCTAAATCGCTCCCCCCTGCTTGATGCAACGCGCTTGAATATTTGCATTATAAACTCCGCGTTGCAGCTACCATTGAAACCGTGATACCTTATTAGAATTAGCTGGGACATTGAGAAGAAAAATAAAGAGGAGGAGGAAAAGTAGAGAAAAAATAGAAAACTGAAAAGCAGACGAAGAAGAAGAAGAAAAGAGAAATAAACAGAAGGCGAATTAATAATAATACCTGTGGAGAAGAAGATGGAGGAAAACGAGGAGAAGAAGAAGGAGGAGGAGGCGAACAAGAACAACAATGAAATATAGAACTAATGACTTATTCCCATAATATGTGCTCTGCATTTACATAAACATACATGAAAGACAGTTTTTCCTTCATGGCATAACTAATCATAAATTCTATTCATTTTTATTTCTCGCTTAATACAAGTCTCAGCTCACTAGAGTCGCGACATTTACTAACATAATGGTTTAATGCCATAAACAACAGTAATAAACCGGTAAACCCTGCAAAATATTTCGTTTATTCGGAATTCTCCATACTCCGCGGACCTCCGATCCAGCCATTACCCTGAACAATGGAGGTGTAATGTATAGCCTTTTTTATTCTAAATATTTTCAGGTTTTACAAAGTAAAGTTTGCACTCTACATTTGTATTTATAGCTTAATATTAACTTAGGCTAAACGGTACAGTGATTGGCCACTCCGAGTATAAATTGAATTACTGCTGGTTCTAACATCGTGTTCTAATATTTTCCTTGTAAATAAAAGCTGCGAAGTCACCGACGGTTTGGCGTGGGAAAGGTATCAGCAGCCGAGTAGGCTGGGAAGTTACAGATGGCCAGGCGTCGGAAGAGGATCAGCAGCCGAGTAGGTTGGGAAGTTACAGACGGCCAGGCGTCGGAAGAGGATCAGCGGTCGAGCAAGCTACGAAGTCACTGACGGCAAGGCGTCACAAAGGGATCAGCAGCCAAGCAGGCTGCGTTGTCACAGACGGCCAGGCGTCGGAAGGGGATCAGCGGCCAAGCAGGCTGCGAAGTCACCGATGGCTTAGCTCCGAAGCCAGAAGACAAAGGGATCGGGGTGTTGGGGTAATGTTCAGCGGTCGAGCAGGCTGCGATGTCACTGACGATCAGACGTCGGGACTCAGCGATCGAGCAGGCTGCGATGTCACAGACTATCAGTCTTCGGAACTCAGCGGTCGTGCAGTTTGCAATGTCACTGACGCAGAGGTCTGACATTGCAAACTGATGCAGTTTGCAATGACGATCAGTCTTCGGGACTCACTGGTCAAGCAGGCTGCGATGTTACTGACGATCAGTCTTCGCAACTCAGCGGTCGAGCAGGCTGCGATGTCACAAATCATCAGTCTTCGGAAGTCAGCGGTCGAGCAGGCTGCGATGTCAGAGACCATTAGTCTTCGGAACTCAGCGATCGAGCAGGCTGCGATGTCAGAGACCATCAGTCTCCGGAACTCATCGGTCGAGCAGGCTGCGATGTCAGAGACTATCAGTCTTCGGAACTCAGCGGTCGAGCAGGCTGCGATGTCAGAGACCATCAGTTTTCGGAACTCAGCGGTCGAGCAGGTTGCAATGTCACTGACGATCAGTCTGCGGGACTCACCCGCCGAGCAGGCTGGGAGTCGGGGGGGGGGGGGAGGGCGCAGCAACGGAGAAGGCTGCGCATTACGACGGCGCCCATTTGCCGAGACAGGGTGAGAAGCCCAACACGTTGCGCCTGGCGCAGGCAGTCAGCTTTGCCGCGGTTTGCCGCGAAGTTCAGCGGCAAACCGTGCTGCACAATGCGTCGCGTGTCAGGTCGAATAGCCGTTCCTGTCTCAGTGGTCTTTCTTTCTTCGCGCCTGGATCAGATGACGGAAGCTGCTGCAGTTGTTGTGGTGCAGGGCCAAGTGGAGGGGCGTCCAGCCGTCGGCGTTGGTGACGTCGGTGCGCGCGCCCGCCGCCAGGAGAGCGCTCGTGCAGTGGCCCGAGGTGTCCGAGCAGACGGCGGCGAGAAGCGGCGTCGCTCCCTCCAGGTTGAGAGCTTCCATGTGCGCTCCGGCGCTCAGCAAGAATCTCACCACCTCCAACCTGCGCACGCGGCCGTCTATAGAGTGGACATCCTAACACTAACTCTACCGTAACTCCGCACTTAGTCAAACCGTAAATCCGTAGTTACTCGTACCCTAACTCCGTAGTTAGTCGTACCCTAACTCCGCAGTCAGTCGTACCCTAACTCCGCAGCCAGTCGTACCCTAACTCCGCAGCCAGTCGTACCCTAACTCCGCAGCCAGTCGTACCCTAACTCCGCAGCCAGTCGTACCCTAACTCCGCAGCCAGTCGTACCCTAACTCCGCAGTCAGTCGTACCCTAACTCCGCAGTCAGTCGTACCCTAACTCCGCAGCCAGTCGTACCCTAACTCCGCAGCCAGTCGTACCCTAACTCCGCAGCCAGTCGTACCCTAACTCCGCAGCCAGTCGTACCCTAACTCCGCAGCCAGTCGTACCCTAACTCCGCAGCCAGTCGTACCCTAACTCCGCAGCCAGTCGTACCCTAACTCCGCAGCCAGTCGTACCCTAACTCCGCAGCCAGTCGTACCCTAACTCCGCAGCCAGTCGTACCCTAACTCCGCAGCCAGTCGTACCCTAACTCCGCAGTCAGTCGTACCCTAACTCCGCAGTCAGTCGTACCCTAACTCCGCAGTCAGTCGTACCCTAACTCCGCAGTCAGTCGTACCCTAACTCCGCAGTCAGTCGTACCCTAACTCCGCAGTCAGTCGTACCCTAACTCCGCAGTCAGTCGTACCCTAACTCCGCAGTCAGTCGTACCCTAACTCCGCAGTCAGTCGTACCCTAACTCCGCAGTCAGTCGTACCCTAACTCCGCAGTCAGTCGTACCCTAACTCCGCAGTCAGTCGTACCCTAACTCCGCAGTCAGTCGTACCCTAACTCCGCAGTCAGTCGTACCCTAACTCCGCAGTCAGTCGTACCCTAACTCCGCAGTCAGTCGTACCCTAACTCCGCAGTCAGTCGTACCCTAACTCCGCAGTCAGTCGTACCCTAACTCCGCAGTCAGTCATACCGTAAATCCGCAGTCAGTCATACCGTAAATCCGCAGTCAGTCATACCGTAACTCCGCAGTCAGTCATACCGTAACTCCACAGTCAGTCATACCGTAACTCCACAGTCAGTCATACCGTAACTCCGCAGTCAGTCATACCGTAACTCCGCAGTCAGTCATACCGACCCGGCTTAGTGAACGATAGCAATTCTTGAGATTATGCTTCCACCGCTTCCTACCTGCGCACGCGGTTGTGAAATGTTGCAATATGACGTTCTACGTCAAAAAGATATAGACATTCTGATCTGACTTAAACTCAATAGTTTCCACAGCAGAGTTTGAACTTTAGAATATGAAATACGTTCTTAGTAGGGAAATAAAAAGATGGTAGCCTGAAAAACACACAGAATATTAGTATATTCATTTTACATCAGCTGGAACAGTTTGGTTGATGTGAATAACTGGAAAATATATATTTTTTTATTATGCATTATTAAAAATACGTAGATGTGCGTCAAAACCTGAAGAATGAGGAAGCTCCGAGGCTCAGCACAAATCTCACCACCTCCAACCTTCGCACGCGGTCGTCAATACAGTGGACATCCTAACACTTCGCCGTAACTCTGGAGTTAGAGATATCAACGCTGGTGAAGAATTACAGTCCTTGAGATTAGGCTTCCACCGCGTTCTACCTGCGCACACTTCCGGAAATTGACATTTTAAACCCTCTGCTGCAACTCGGTACGAGGAGTTAATGTGTTCCGATCAGACCCAACCCTGATGAAGGATCACAATCCTTGAGAGTTTTTGCCGCTTTCAATCTGCACCCACTTACGGAAACAGTGGACATTTTAAACCCTCTGCTGCGTCTCGGAAGAGGGAGTTACCCGGAGTGTTCTAACCCGGCCCTGGTGAAGGATTAGCGTTTAGGAGTAGACGATTCTTGAGTTTCTCCGCGATTACCACAACTTAAATGTCAAGGAGGGATGTCAAGCGTGTTTCTCGTTTTGACGTGGCATTTACCCTGGGCTCAAGAGCAATCGGAAAGGGTTTAGATCTGACTTGGGCTGTGAAATTACATCTCCCACACAACCAACCTCGGAGCTGCTGATATTCCCTATTTGATAGGCGTCAAACCAAGCTTTTCAGAACCTTGAGGAGGCCAAGAGCATCAGTGTGCGTTAGTTCCCAGTCTCCTCGGATCCTTGCGTTCCGTGTTGTAGACTGAGAATATCGCCAATAGGCGGGCGTGAAACAAAACTTCCTGGCAATCGGCAGTGGTGCTTCGAGCCACAAGAGAGAAAGAACTCGCCATTGATCCCATTTTCTTTTTTACGCGTCTACTTATATGAAATACATCGAATATTAGCAAAATAGCCCGGATGTTGCCCGAGCTATCTTCATATAATTTTCTTTCATTTTATTTTACAGTACATCGCTATTAGATTAAAAATTATCTTACGCACCTCTAGCGGCTCTGTTAGGCACCAGTTCTACCGCACCGCTTCTGGCATCTGGCGGAATATATGATGAACCAATCTGCTTCTGAGCGACAGGCAAAATGATGATCGTAGTAAATTTACCAACATATTTAAATTATTTATTTTTCGCATTTGTGTTGTATTAATCTTTAGCAAACTTTGCATTGGACATTGCAACAATCCTGAAGAATTTCTTGTAAATAATTCGTATCTATTCATACATATTTTTTATGGTATCAATGTCTGTTACATTTCGTTGAATTTACTTTTACTAGTACATATTTGAAGAAACACGTAAAATTTACTGTTAGATTGATACATCTAAAATTAGATACAATATTATGACTGAACACGTTGGCAATGCAGTCAGAATTAAAAAGAATAAAACCTAACTATGCCTATTTACTGTCATTTTTGTTGGGCATCTGTGATAATGGTCTCTCCGCTGACATGAATTGTATTACATAGACGCATTCGATATTGAGAAAATAATTTAATTTCTTCTGGTATATGACATAATGGCCAATTATTTTCCATTTAAACAACTTGGTAAGCGTACATGGTGTCATACAAACAATGCTCAACATAATATCGATATTCGTGGGCTGCAACACTGGCACAACTCAAAACAAATCAATTTTGAGTTAAATCACTCAGGTTCGAATATTTTATAATTGTTAATATTCCTACGAAGTCTTTAGTAATCCTTACATCTTAATGCACCTCTTACCAAGCGTGTGATATCTGTAATACAACCACTTTAAACACTTTTATCTCGAAACTTCATTTTTCGAGTCGTGCCAATATGACGGCTCATAATCGATATACAGGCTTCTGTCTACGTTCGTAAAAGCTTGCAATATGTTGATCTACGTCAAAAGATATAAACTGACTTATACTCAATATTTTTCACAGAAAAGTTTGTACTTTAGAACTTTAAATAAGTTCTTAGTTGGAAAATAAAAAGATGGTAGCCTGAGTGTTTCACAAAATATTAGTATATTCATTTTACATAAGTTGTTACAATTTGGTTCACGTAAATAACTGGAAAATATATTTTCTTTTTATTATGGATTAGTAAAAATACGTAAATGTGCGTCAGAACCTGGGGAATGAACTACAGTGAAATTTGTTTTTGACGCACAGCTTTTTATGCAGGGACTTTTTATGCGGATTAACCTTTGCGGGGATCCAAGCTGTATGGGGCCCTACGTACTGCAATTCACTTCATTATTCAAGCCTGATTTTTGTTTAAGGTCAGAAACAATTCAAAAATTGATTTTCTATACAGAAAGTGATGCCAAAAAATACGTAGTTAACAAATTTTTCCATGTGGCTTAAACGTTTTGAGAAGATTTTGTATAGAACTTAAGACTGGTTGACGCCTTTGGAAATCACAGATTCATTTGGTTGTGTTCCTCAATTTCTTGTGATTTATCCACTTACTTTAGCACGTTATCCACTTACAAGCAACGAATTTTATAAATTTACTTAAATTGTAAAGAACTTAAATTACAAATGGGTGAATGTGTCGAAAATTATCTGCATTTTAATTTATTTTTGGCATTCAATAACTGTTTTAATTTAATTCCTGGAGCATTTTATGAGACAAGAGGCTGTTCAGAAAGCGAAATAGAACTTCAAATGATGTACTGGGAGAGCTATGATGTGGGGTGTGATACATACATTCTGCAAATAATTCTCTCGATGATCTTTGCAAAAACTCAATAGATCCCTCTTATTAGAAGATTTATATGAAAGAATCAGTGAGCATTGAATGAATAGTTAACGTTTACCTGTATTGAGCGTGGGGAGAAATAGTTTGGGATTAATTTCGGCTAGCAATTTGGTGGTTAGTCTTTTTACACCATTTTTAAGCGGGAAATATTATGCGCTCTTAGAACTGCTGACTGTCGGCTCTCGTTACCAACTGTTTAGAGGTTAAATTCACTTATCACGGCACGTTTAACGCGCACACTCCTGCTTGCCTTGCATGTGCGTGAACAACTGCTATGAAATCACTGTCGTGGAGATTTGAATTTTGCAACAGTGCTAGGAGTAGTCTGAACGGAAACCTCCAAGTTTTTCAAAGAATTTCTAAAAATAACACAGCGGCTTGCCAGGTGACCAGTAGGAGCTGCCATCTTGCGGTCGTGTTTGAAAACAAATTTACCAACACCTGTAGATCTGGCGCCAAAGATTTTATCCCCCTTAACCCATTTCTGCCTAGAATAATTCTGTTCGCACTGCGCTCGCCCATTGTTGTCGCATTCGTGCCCGCACAGGAACAGTTGCAGACCTCTGGTAGCATGTTTTTGCCACTTTTAGTGCTATTCAATTGTTATGTTGTTAAATTATACTATTAGAGCGCTCCTAAAGCGCCAAACGGTGGTTATTGGGTATTTTTTTCCTATAAGGGGAAGCAAAACCGTTGAAACTTAGCTGCATAAGCCCCGTCAACTTCGATGCAGGACCAACCACGGTTTGTTTTACATCGGCCTCTCCCTCCGACTTAACCACAGGCTTATAGCAGCTAAGCACGGTTTTTGATGAACATTCGAACCAACCCCTAATCATATATACACCCTGGCCAGTAATGTACAATGACTTAGCGATCACGCCTAAACCAACATCTGGCATTCAAGAATGAAAAATCGTGCATATATGTTATATATACTGTTATATAAACTGCATGGAGATAAAATGAAGCTTCGAAAATCTTTGCATCGTAGCCACACGTTGTCAAAACTAACGTTACATATATGTAACGCTAGGCAGAGCATTTCGTGAAAAGAAGTTTGTCTGCACCTTTCTTTAGAATTAGCGCGCAGATTAGCGCAAGTCCAACGCGGAATGCTTAAAATGTAAATTCTGAGCTGGTAATTAATGCCAAAGATTGTTATTAATAATTGATTTGCCCGAACGGCGCCAAATTTAAATCATTTATTGGCGCCCATGTGCCAACAGATTCGATCCCATTCATTTAAACGTAAGCATATAGAATAGTTCCGAATTTGTGCTTCAAATTTACTTCTATATTTTCAAGACAATTTCAGTTCAAATGAATACCGTGTGACCTATTTCCGACGATGTCGACGCACCTGCCACGGTGAGCAGCGCAATGCAGCGCGGTGTTGCCCTGGGCGTCCTTCGCGTCGATGTGGGCGCCAGCGGCCAGGCACCCCTGCACCTCCTCCAAGTTGCCAGCCTCCGCAGCGGCCACAGTTTCTCCGCCAGCGTCGGCCTTCCAGGTACGGCCCCGTTTCCCGGGCCCACAGGCACTGAAGTTGAGGTGGAGGAGGTAGAGGTAGAGATGGAGGTAGAGATAGAGGTAGAGGTAGAGGTAGAGGTAGAGGTAGAGGTAGAGGTAAAGGTAGAGGTAAAGGTAGAGGTAAAGGTAGAGGTGGAGGTGGAAGCGGTGGTGGAGAAGGGGGAGGGGGGGAGTGAAGGATGATGTTAACTGGAGCGCGACGTTTAGTGTGTTGGAGGCGGGTGAAAGGCGGAAGTCGTGTCCGGGGGCGTGTCCGGGGGCGTGTCTGGGGGCGTGTCCGGGGGCGTGTCCGGGGGCGTGTCCGGGGGCGTGTCCGGGGGCGTGTCCGGGGGCGTGTCCGGGGGCGTGTCCGGGGGCGTGTCCGGGGGCGTGTCCGGGGGCGTGTCCGGGGGCGTGTCCGGGGGCGTGTCCGGGGGCGTGTCCGGGGGCGTGTCCGGGGGCGTGTCCGGGGGCGTGTCCGGGGGCGTGTCCGGGGGCGTGTCCGGGGGCGTGTCCGGGGGCGTGTCCGGGGGCGTGTCCGGGGGCGTGTCCGGGGGCGTGTCCGGGGGCGTGTCCGGGGGCGTGTCCGGGGGCGTGTCCGGGGGCGTGTCCGGGGGCGTGTCCGGGGGCGTGTCCGGGGGCGTGTCCGGGGGCGTGTCCGGGGGCGTGTCCGGGAGCGTGTCCGGGGGCGTGTCCGGGGGCGTGTCCGGGGGCGTGTCCCGGGGCGTGTCCCGGGGCGTGTCCGGTGGCGTGGCCGGGGGCGTGGCCGGGAGCGCGGCCGGGAGCGTGGCCGGAGCTGTGAGACGGGGCAAGGGTAGAGTAGTGCGTGCGGGATAACCTAGCACTGTAGGTGAGGGACTCACTGGGGGGAGGTGAGGGACTCACTGGGTAGAAGCAAAGTCGGTGCTGTGGGCGCCGGAGCTATTGGTGGAGGTAGGGTCACAGCTGTAGGTGGTGGCACGGCCCGAGGTGCGGGTGAGAGCAAAGCAAGGTGTCCGGACGGTTCCGGAAGGGACACGGCGGAAGGCGCGAGTGCGACAACCGCGGGAGTTGCAAATGGGACGACCGTACGTGGTGCAAGTGGAATCAAAGCGCCAGGTGCAAGTGGGATCACAGCGCCAGGTGCGAGTGGGACGATCGCACGTGGTGCAAGTGGGATCACAGCGCCAGGTGCGAGTGCGACGACCGCGGGAGGTGCGAGTGGGGCCACAGCGGGAGTTGTGAGTAGCACCACAACAGGTAGTGCGGGAGGTGCGACGGGAGATTCGGGTGGTTGGAAGGGCGGAGGCTTGTGTGGGGGTAAGGTTAGAGGTTTGGCCAGAGGCAAGGACGGAGGTTTGACCGAGGAACAGGCCGGAAGTTTGACCGGAAGCATGGGCGGAGGTTTGAATGAGGTTTGGACGGAGGAAAGTTTGATCGGAGGCAAGGCTAGAGGTTTGAACAGGGGCAAGGCGAAATATCTGAGTGGGGACAACGCTTGAAGTTTGATCGGGGACGAAGCTAGACGTTTGTGTGAGGGGAAGGCTTGAGGTTTGAGCGGAGGCAAGGCACGGGATGCAGATAAGATGAAAATTGGAGATGTGAGCAGTGGGAAGGCCGAAGTTCTGAATGGAGTTAAGCCGAGTGGTGCACGCGGTGTTTAGACCTAGAATAGAAGTGTGTGTGGCTCCGAGAAGAGAGGTGGGGATCTGTGCATGGTTAGACATGGGAGTGGGGGAAACAGAGGTGTTATTAGTAATAAGATTTTCTCCTACATCAGAGGTGTTATTGGAGGTAAGACTAGGGACGTGAACAGAAACGTTTGAGGTGTGCAAGTGGGCAGAAGCATCGGAGGTCGAGGTAAAGGTGTGGGTGGGGCGCGTGAATAAGGAAGGGAGACCCGTTGGCCGAGGGATGAAGGCGCTTGAAGGATTCAGCTGCGGCTGCGGCTGCGAAAGTGCGGGCGGAGGATCAGAGGGTGGCGGCGGCGAGGCGTGGGTCCCTGTCAACCCCTTCCTGAGCTTCGAGCGGAGGGAGGCCGGCACGTCTCCAGCGCGGGGAGCGGCTACAAGCGGCTTTGGAGCGCTGGGCTTGCGCTTCGCCACACGAAGCGGACTCGCGTCTCTCTCGGGAAGTTCGCGCTCTGCACACACAAACACAGGACGTTGAAACAAGGATTACAATTCTTAAGATTAGGTTTGCACCGCTTCCAACCTGCGCCCGCTTCCGGAGACACAGTGGACATTTAAAAACCTATGCTGACTGTGCAGGCACCTCACGCTCTGCACACACAAACACAACATTGAAACAGACACACTCAACATGCTGACATGTGGCATTATTGCAGATGGATCACTGAAGCTAATGTACGTTTATCTTTAGAGTTTTACTATCAGATTGACATATTTTTCGCCTCACGTAAATTACATCCTCATATAATAACTAATTTTTTTACTACCCTACTGTATCACCTTTTACGGTGAAGACAATGTGTCCACAAAAACAATGTGAACACAATTTATTACGGGAGAGGGTTGCAGGGAAAAACGGGAGAGGGTTCCAGGGAAAATGGGAGAGGGTTCCAGGGAAAATGGGAGAGGCCTCGAGGAAAAATGGGAAGGATTCGCGGAACAGTTAGAGACGGTCCGCAGAAGAATTAGTCCTCGGGTTTGGGGATGGAAATCAATAGCTGGACCGTTTACGGAGACTCCTATACACCCTCCTACCATAATAGAAGACAGGGCGGATGATGGTTCTGTATAACCGCAAGAAACATGCACGGTCTGCACCCAATGAGCTACCGGTAAAAGTGCGTAGGTGCGTAGGAGTTGTCTTTAAGTCTCCAAGAATGTAGGGTGCGATGAATACGGCTCCTCCGTAATCTGGTAACGTTTTGCAAGTGGTGTCGTAGGCTTTCTCAATATTGAAGAAAATGACTACAAGTTGTATTACGAAAGCGGTTCTTGTCTGTGTAGCTATGGTGAGTAAGTAGTGCATGGTCGACCGGTGTCATCTAAAATCCCACTGAATAGGTTAAAGGAAGTTAATAATTAAGATTCTTTCTCCGTCATTATCAATTAAGAAGGAAAACATTTCGCTTGAAAAAAATGACGTCGGAGGAATCACGAAAATTTTCCCCCTGAGGAAGCAAGTTACTTCGTTCCAGGGAGCAATCCAGAACAAGATAGAATTCGCTCAAAAAGACCGCACACACGGGATGTGAGTGAGATTGGGTGGTAGCCTGATGAGATTGTTCTATCCCTTCCTCTTTGATGATTGGGATAACAATGGCTTCGTGCCTGTTCCAGGAAAGGAAGCCACGCCTGGCAACCAAGCCCTGCAACCACGCCAGGCAACCTCGCCAGGCAACCACGCCAGGCAACCACGCCAGGCAACCACGCGAAGCAACCACGCCAGGCAACCACGCCAGGCAACCACGCCAGGCAACCACGCCAGGCTACCACGCCAGGCTACCACGCCAGGCAACCACGCCAGGCAACCACGCCAGGCTACCACGCCAGGCTACCACGCCAGGCAACCACGTGAGACATCGACGAAAGGAGAATTTTGAGGAGAGCGCCTAATGTGAATGTTACGAGGGGAGGGATGAGAGAAAGAAGTGCTCACGCCTACGGTTCAGGTTATCAAGTCGCTCACGGAATTGCTCGTAGAGACGTTCCTCGAAGGCCCTCATCTTGTGCTCCAGCAGAGTCAGCGACCTCTCCACAATCTGCTTCACGGTACTCCGCACACACTGCTCTCTGTTCTGGAGCGGCGTCGGCCGCTCCTGCCTCACTGCTTTCCGCATTTCGTGCACATCACCAAGCGGACCTCGTAACTGCTCGGGTTGCGCTGTGCGCGGGGCAGCGTCCCTATGCTCCTCAGACGCGTCCAAGTTCCGTAACACCGTTGTCACGCTCTTCGCGGCTTCGCTAACACCACGTGCACTTGCCTCCTGTAACAGCACAAATTGCAGCTACGGATAAAGCACAAGGATTTTCATTTATAAAGTACGAGTACATGGATACAGCTCAAAATTTCAAAGCAGAAAACCAAACGGACAAACGGCGGTAATTTTACACTTGACATTACAAAGTGAATGCAAATAAGTTCTAAACTTTTATTCACAGTTTGTTTCAGAACCTACGTAGATGCAATAAACAATGCAAATAAAAGTGTCAGTGTTGTCACTATCTCACACTCAAAAAGCATATATATCAAAATCACTTATCAAAAAGTATAAGGGTGCCAGACGTATAAGGATTTTCCTTATATGACGTTTAGTCTACAATTTTTTTCACAATTTTAACTTAATTCTAAGGTAATTATTCGTATTAAATAGTCATATTAAAGTATTAAACGACAAAAACTAAAGTTTCATAAAATACTTTTACATTCTATTACACCTTTGCACGCATACCTCATTAATTTAATTACCATTTTTATCTCATTTATCTAATCATGCTGGCAGGCATGGCTTACAAAATCTTGACATTTCAGTTACACTGTTCGAACATCATTTTATACTCTTTTATATTATTTTTTTCGTGATTTATACTTCAATCTGTATTGATTACTATTACATTTATGGCTTCACTATTTGGCTTGATTACTATTTCACTTATGGCTTCATTTCATATATAGCTTCACTGACATACTAACGGATGAGAATCATAATTAGAGAAAAAGGATGTGAAAACACTAAGGAATTGAGAAATGAACGTGAATAATGAAGGCAAGAAAACTTTAAATTAATATTATTTGGAAGAACAAAAATTGAAGATGCGGTTCACACTAAAAATCTGTATTATCCTAGAAAATACCACATATATAAAGTGTAAATATTTCGCGAGACAGCAGAGCATAATCCATTACACTACCTCCATTTCCACTAATAAACGTGAGTTCCGCTTCTGTATCCTGTCCATGGTTGCAGTTTAATATTTCGAGATTAAATCTTTCGCTTAATTCCAACAATTCCTTCCCATCGTTATTGAAGACTGGGTCTTTGCTTTTTCTAGTGTTCGCTCTCGCTTCTTGCCCGTCGAAGTCCGAGAACACTTCCCGCTCATTGCCAATTCGAGCATTTATGTTACCTAACACTAATAAATCAGTACTCGGATACCTCTGCTTCAGCGTATCTATGAAATCGTTGATTTCGTCGAAGGCTACGGGAGAGATATAACGGGAACCCTGTGGGTACCGGTAAATAAATACAATCGAAATGCCCGTATTTTGCATTACTGGTCTAAATAACAGTAAATTATTGAAAATTATCTAAATTTGTAGGAATTTCATTAATAAGCTGCATTAACCTAGCGCAAAATAAGCATGGAACACCGCCCGGGTATCGATCACTTTCCCCTCTATTTTTTTTTTTTTTGCATACGGTTAAAAAACCTGGTACATTTAAAGTTTTACCTTCCTTCCACCAAGTTTCAACGAGACCTATTAGGTGAATCGTATTTACGAAGCTCTGGAAGTCATGATTTTCGAGCTTAGAGCTTAGACCTTTGATATTCCAACTTCCTATCCTTATGACCTATTCTTGCCTACTCGGCGAACTGCTGGATTCCGACTCACCGCGAGTTTCCTGCTGCTGCGAGTTGTTCGAAGCAGCCATCGCTATCGCAAATATATCATCGCATATAAATATCAGAGTCGGGGTTGCTTCGATAGTTTTGGTGTGGTTTATATGCATAATGATAGTTCTGATGCCTTTCAAAATGACTAAATGTAGACAAGAAGCATCCTTCTTGGAGGCTTGTTTCAAGGGTGTTCGAAATTTTATGTGAATTTGATCCAAGAAAGCGTTGGTACCTTGCGATCCAGTGGTGATAAGGGTGGCGAGGACACCACGGTTGGAGCTGGAGGCAGACGGCGCGAGAATGTCGGGACGGGCGGGGATGTCGGGACGGGCGGGGATGTCGGGACGGGCGGGGATGTCGGGACGGGCGGGGATGTCGGGACGGGCGGGGATGTCGGGACGGGCGGGGATGTCGGGACGGGCGGGGATATCGGGACGGGCGGGGATGTCGGGACGGGCGGGGATGTCGGGACGGGCGGAAATGTCGGGACGGGCGGGATGTCGGGAAGGGCGGGGATGTCGGGAGGGGCGGGAATGTCGGGAAGGGCGGGGATGTCGGGACGTGCGGGGATGTCGGGACGGGCGGGGATGTCGGGACGGACGGGGATGTCAGGATGGACGGGGATGTCGGGACGGGCGGGGATGTCGGGGCGGGCGGGGATGTCGGGACAAGCGGGGATGTCGGGACGGGTAGTGCTAATGGCTTGTCCTCGTTCTGCAGCAGATTGCGGTCGGACCGCTCGAGCGTATGCGCGTGCACGTTTTCCCATAGTTGGCTCAATACGGCTCTAGTCGGCTTCACTCGGCGTAGCTAGACCGCGCACAGCTTACTACACCCTCTGTAACAAAAAGAATGGCGGGCACCACCTCAACGTTTTGCTACAGCAAATATTATATCATAGCATGCTAATCCATACTCAAATTTGAAAGTATTCATAGTTAAAGTAGTTTGTGTACTATTCATCCAATATAGCTAAATTCATTTGATAATTACGGACGTACCGCATGGAAAATTAACTTTGCAAGGTTATCTCAGGAGGCAAAAGAAAAAAAGCTCTTCGACAAGTACAGACGTCAGCAACGGACAGACGTTAGCACTGTTAGACAATCTACGGAAACGGCAATTTTTTTCAAGGATATTTCATCTATATATGAAAATGAAGGAGCTTGTGGAATATTTATAAATATTTTGGAAGCTTCTGACGCTATTCACTATAACATTTCGTTTCCGACATATTCTCCAGAATTATTTTCGTGAAAAAATTGGAACTGTATGTACCGTGTGGAGAAGAATAATCTGCGCACATTTTCTTCAACTCCAGAATCTCTTCCCCATTCTTTTGCTACACATAGGATGAATGTTCCAAAAAAGCAAGGTTAGCAACATTTGAAAAACTATATTTTCGCTCCCGTTATATAACAAATTATTTACATCATATGTAATTCACCCACAAGCGGAAATACATTACGTGTTTCAAGCATATTTAGTATTTTTAAAATTATACAGTGCAAGTGTTAAATAATATATACAAAAAATTGTTTTTATTGGACGACAGAATTTAATTGTATAGTAACTGTTATCCAACAGAAAAAAGATATTGTTTGGCACGTAAACTTCTCTACCAGACACAATTGTTTTGTCATCTGGTAATGTTTTAAAGTAATGTGCATGTATTATATGACCCATTATGAGCAAAAGTGATGGAAATCCAAAAACGTATTTTCCGGAAAATGACGTTTAAACGAAAAACTATGTGAAACTATAATGCTTAGAAATAAATGATCTGAAGCGTTATGAACATGTTAAGGTAATATTGTTTTAACTAAATACTAAATATATTTTGGTCAGAAATATTTTTTATTATTAAATAATTAACTATTTCGTTGACTTTCAGAATTTTTGCACAAATAGTTTCAAAAAAATATGACTTACATTTAAATAATTTGTACGTACAATTTTCTACTAGTTTGATGGAAAAATAGGACTTTCTCACAATTTTAATCAAAGTGTGAGCAATTCTGAAGTTGTAATTTTGGCCTGTGCTCATATTAGTAAAACAAATTAAATGTTATTTTTCGAAATTCTTCTTCTCAGATATGTGCAGATAAACAAAAAGGTATTTCTTGGGAGCCCCTCTTAGCTGTTGTTTCGTTGCACCTGTGAGTTATACCACAATTGCATGCAGCGATATGAGCAACTTATTGGCTACTTCTGTATTGTGCTGGCCTCTTGCTAAGAAATATTGAAGTTTGACTCATATCATGTTAAACTGTAATGAAACAATGTTCAGGACATCTGCTAGTGCATCTAACTCAAATCTTTCAAAATTTGACTTACACCACTTTGCTTTCAATTGCATATAAGTGGATTTCTTCTAGTAACCTTGAATAGGTACTGAACCTTGATGAATAGAGACTAGAAAAATGTGTAATATGAAATGTTAAAATATGTACATATATATGTAGTGAAACCAGTGGTGCTCGAACAGCACATACTTTCTTCCAATTTTAAAATGTCATCGTTATGTACAACTGGACGGCCATGTTTCATTGATTTCAAACAGAAATTACATAAAAAACCACTAAATTTTACGCAAAATTGTACATAAACCATTTTAGAGCGCTAATTTTGTAAATCAGACTTTGTCTGAGGCAAAAAATCGCAATCTTCAATATTGTAGTTTTGAATTTTTCCTTTCTAATTGTCGAAAAAAAACTAATGTTTAAAAATGAAACTATCGGTATATTTTTTCAGCCCCTAATTAAATAAATGAAAAAAAATGTAAAAATTTGGAGCATTTTCGAGAAACAAAATTTTCGTGAAGGGTCCCCCCCGATAAGATGGTAAAAAGTTCCCCTCAACCAAATTACATATGAGTGGTTACACTATACTTCTAACATAAAAATAATATTTTTGAAAGGTTTCTTAGCCTCCGTCCTACCACCCACACCCCTATACAGCCAAAAACGTTTTTTAATTTCAATTTTTTTCGACAACTTAACACTATTTTATCAGACTGAAAAAAATATGATAAATAAGAACACAACTTGGACTATCAGAAAAATATTTTCAATATTTTCTCAGGCCCAAATTCGAACACAAAAAAAATTCGAAAAAAAAATAAATTTTTATTGTGTCTTAGAAGCCTGGAACAGGCCTCGAAAAAAATGTCAAAGGTTCCTCTTCACACACAAAGTATTGTGTATTTTTTTTCAGATTTTTTCCGATTACTGGGCTGCAGTTAAAAAACGAAAAACCATTTTCCCGCCTTTTAAAGCACCTGGACTTTCAATATACTTTGAAAACTGACTGCAACGGTTCTCTGCATTTATTTTAGTGTTTATTATACATTTGTATACATTGCTGTATCACCCAATAAAGTTTTGATTTTGGAAAATACTTACGAAGTATCATTTTTAAAGCTTTCTAAACATTTGTATGAGAATATCATACGCTAAGGAAAGATAATAGTGTTTGGCAGTTTATTAAATAATAATTCCGTCATATTTGAGGGATAATTGGGGGACATGTGGAAAAATGAAGGGGAAGAGGTTAAACCCAGATTTACAAGAACTGTTTTGCTTGTCTTAGAACACAGACACTGGCACGAAAATAATCTTCAAACTTCATCTCAAAATGCTTGTGAATTCTTTTCATATTTTTTTAATAGCTGGGTCATAGTTTTTAAAAAAAACTAAGACATTTGTAGTCAACCACTTGGCAGTTCGGCAGTTGCCGTGTCCTAAGCACATGCGACCTTGCTTGAAGAGGAAGGCCACAGAATAGCAGCTAAAACGTTGACAACTGAGCCCAGAACGCGGCGCCTCCCGGACAGATAAATAGTAACGCATTGGTTGCGGAAGCCTGTGGTCTCACGTCTGTAGATTGTTTCAGACTAGAGAAAAAGTTGTCTTTTCCTTTACCTAAGTATTTGTTCTTGTATACGTATAAATATGGAGACACTCGTACAATCTGTACACGTGCGAAAACTCTGCACTTTGTAACTAATAATTGTACGAAAATTGAAAATTGAGTTAATGTAGCACCCAACTGCAAACGTTCATCCCCCTTAAAGTAGTTTACGGCATTATATACCCGGTACTGTGCGAGAGAATTCATTCCAATATTACTGAGCGTTGAGATAAAAATTCGCAGAATATAAAATAGTCCCGTTAATTTTATCGAGAAAGATAATTTCAGTATTTTCTTTCAATTTAATTTTACATTGATATTGGCTTCTCTTTTCTGTCCATCTGTGCTACGGAAAAGGCGCACCCAAAAGAACTAATATGGAAAATTGTAAAATGGGGATGATCATGAAAGTGGTATTTTGAAAAATTCATCCCAACAACATAATCGGGGCCTAATATGTTCCCCTTCACTTCCCCACTGTCCCCCATCTATCCTGCACACGAAATGTCTATTATCATTTCCCCATTTGTCATCTACCCGTCACCCAAAACATGTGCGTTAGAATTTACTTGTTCTCAAAAAAAAAAAAAAAAAAAAAAAAAAAGGCGTGTCCCCATGAGACAAGCAAACCTGGTTTAAAAGGCCTAGGAAGCATCGCTTCCGAGTTATTTACCATTATAATGTGTGTTGCAATATTCTTTTTTTGCATGTCATAATCTGCAAACTTCTATTTTATCTTCTAAAATCTGTTTGATGTAGGATGGGGTGTAATTCTTTATCCACCAGTATCACACTTACAAGGTTTTGTGTCGATTGTTTCTTATAAATTGCCAAATCAATCGTCTTTCCGTAGCATACGATTACTTATGCAAACGATTAGAAAGCTTTAAAAAACGATACTTCGTAAGTATATTCCAAAATCAAAACTTTATTGGGTGACACAGCAATGTATACAAATGTATAATAAACACTAAAATAAATGCAGAGAACCGTTGCAGTCAGTTTCAAAGAATATTGAAAGTCCAGGTGCTTTAAAGGCGGGAAAATGGTTTTTATTTTTTTAACTGCAGCGCAGCAATCGGAAAAATCTGAAAAAAAATACACAACAATTTGTGTTTGAAGAGAAACCTTTGCCATTTTTTTTGGAGCCTGTTCTAGGCTTCTAAAACACAATAAAAAATATTTCTTGATATTTTTTTTTGAAAATATTTTTTTTTGCGTTCGAATTTGGGCCTGAGAAAATATTGAAAAATATTTTTCTGATAGTCCAAGTTGTGCTCTTATCTATCATATTTTTTTCAGTCTGATAAAATAGTGTTAAGTTGTCGAAAAAAATTGAAATTAAAAAAAAACGTTTTTGGCTCTATAGGGGTGTGGGTGGTAGGACGGAGGCTAAGAAACCTTTCAAAAATATTATTTTTATGTTAGAATTATAGTGTAACAACTCATATGTAATTTGGTTGAGGGCAACTTTTTACCATCTTATCGGTGGGGACCCATTCAAGCGCAAATTAAGAAAAAACGTAGCTTTTTTCAAAAACTTGTACATGACCTTATTTATAGAGCGAATTTCTTACAACACTCTTCCTGACGCAAACATTTATATCTTGAATCTTGTAGTTTGGAAATTTTTTTTTTAAAATTTCGAAAAATCGGGGATTTTAAGGAAAATATGACCTACACCATTATCTTAAACGCCCTTCGCACTTCAACAACAAAATTTAATCAAAAAATTTGGAGCGGTTTTTTCTTGAAAATTTTGAAAGTGTCTGAGCTTCATATAAAGAATGCTCCAAAATGAAAATATCTGTTTCAAATTCCAGGAGCCGCGACACCAGCCAGAACGATTGATAAATATCAATTTTGTAGAAAATCGGCTGAACGGATTAGGCGCTAGCGTTCACCAAGATTGGAAGGACGTAAATTTACATAATACGAAACTACATTTATTTCGAAATTCCTAAACAAGTTTTAAAAATAATAGATAGGTTTTAAAAATCATTTGGAGGGCATAAGTTGATGCACACTTTGAGCCATACAACTTTCCTCTGAGTAAGTAAAAGCTTGATCCAGGACCGTAGTTTGGCAGACAGAATAGACGCAATAGAAGCCATCGTACAAACTGAAGATATCTACGACCAGGAAACAATCACTGAAACGTGCAATACTCTCATCGAAGGGTTTTAAGTCAGCGATCACTTCAGCATTTAGTCACCTAGTATGTCTTGTTGCATTTTTTTCTGCTTGGTTTCAAAATATATATCAAGAACCTACATTTGCACAAGAATTTTATCATCTATAGAAAATATAACTAAACGCAAACTGTGACAATCTCTATCGAATTAATGAAAGGTCACAAGTAAAACGATTCTATGAAAAGATGTTACGTTTTGGAGATAAGTCTCTATTTTAACGAAATACGCAATATATACGCTGATAATTAATATACGAATATGCACCAACAGGAAAAAATTAGTCAAATATGCACTAACATATTAGTCTACATAGCATCCAATTCTAACCAAATGTAAATAAATTTTACTTAGCTGTCCATGAAGCAACGGACAAAAATATGCATATTTATCTAAGATGTAGCCCTAATTGATGCATATCAATTTTTCCCCCCTTAAAAATATTGCATCTTTCCTAAATAAAAGTATATGTTCATGCCGTAAAGGATCCATGAACTTCAATACCACACGTCAAATATTATTTTAGCTTAAGTAATATGTTGTACAGTAAGAGCACTTCCTGCTGCCGCCGCGAAAGCGTTCCGAAATAACTGCTATTGCAAAATATTCTAAACTCTTCTACGTGGAACATCGAAGTTAAGGCAAGCGGCCTCGACTATCCATTTCTCGAAGTTGAATGACCATTCAACCCGCCGCTTTGCTTTTCCAGATGCAAGATGAGAGCATGTCTTTCTCCCAAATCTTGGAGTTACTGAGTGAAACCATTTCATTAGACAGTTGACAGCTACTCGGGAAAAGTATTGTTTGAGTTGTTTTGTTTCTTTGAGCTTGCATTGTAGTTAGCAGATACGTACACACATGAGTAATGACCATTTCTTCAATTTAATTCTTCGAGGTTACTACGTAGTACAGAATGTAAGGGAGTAGAAACAGTTTACTTTTACACCACTTCAGTGTTATAATTTTCAATATTTTTCTATGATATTTTCATAATGTACAACAAAAGTTGACAAAGACGAAAATAATTATGCAATATAATCAATTTTTAACCCCAAACCTTCTTTTGAATTATTTAATTTTTTAAATTTATTTTAATTTATTTTAATGCAGAATCATTATCCTTACTACTTAAATATTTTAGGACATGCATATTTTGCTACTTTAAATTAATTAGAAATACTTAACATGCATGTCCTAAATCTTTCAGTTATATCTCTACATGTCCAATATTTTCATTTGTTTAAAAAATTAATCAATTTATAACTTTTCCATTTAATAATTGCATACTTTTTTGAACTGAAAATTATTAATTGGTTAAGTTTTGTAGATTTTACATAAAAACACCCTAATAATTACATAGTTTTATGTTGGTTATTTTTTTACTTATGAGGGATTTATATCTCAAAAGAATATTTTATGGAAAACCGGAATAAACATAAACAATATGCAAATTAAACTGCAACTCTATTGCTCTGTATATTTTTTCTCCAAAACATATCTGAATATACATAAAATTATTTTCACACTGAAAATTGAATTCTTTTAGTTGTAAGGAACAACTTTAATATAAACAAGGCATTCGCGCGAAATTTCGCACACTGCTCGAAGGCTCCTGTTCAAAATGCTCCAATACTGCTTCCTCTGTAGCGACAGATGAGCGAGACACACCTGTATTGATACTTTCGCCCGGTAAAACTGACCCCGACTCACGTATTCTTGCGTCGAGGCGCAGAAAAACGCAGTGGGAAGGGTGTCTTCTGCTAGGGTATCCCTCGGCGTACACTCGAGCTGCCGCACGAGCGTTGTTCCGGCACTCGCCGAAGACTAAGTACATGTCGCAGTACTCGTTAATTGAAAACATGCTTATTCTGGCCTCTCGCACTCAAACTCGATATTTCTACTAATTTGCCTTGACGGGGCTTAGCTTTTAGTACACGCTGCCGGCGGCGGGACGCTGGGGGTGGTGCGGAGGGGAGGGAAGGGGATAGATGACTCCGTACAGGTGCTTTTTCAGCCATGACCACTGTGCGGGCCACGTTTCGAACTGCGCAATCTGTTGTTTTGAGGCAAAACTGACATGCGGCAGATGGGCGAATCACTAGGCGGCGGTGGGAGGTTCGCCATACGATATAAACCACGATGTGACGCGGCCTAGCAAGTGAAATTTGCAAGGACACCGACCATAATAAGAGCTGCGAATGGCAGAGGGCCGGTAACCTCAGTGAAACATGGTCAAACTTTTGCCTGCTAGAGGTATTTGTACATCACGCAATGCAACATCACAGTTTTTCTCAGTCTTTTACCCCTTTCACACCAGTAATATACTAGTATTGTATTTTTTATACATTGTTGCATGGCACGTACGGTGACGCTATTTTATCGCTGTTGATATTGACCTGTCGGTTAGGTTAATGGCCTACGTGCCCCTACAAATAAACTTCAATGCACTGTTTCGGTCTGCATCATCACAAAATGACTGCAAAAAGTATCAATTCAAATTCCGCGCCCAGACATAAACTCAGTATTTTCATGGAACGGGAATTCAGGAAACAAATATTTCTTTCCAAAACACTTTTAGTATATCACGATATTTAGAATAATCTACAGACTATCATATACGAGGCAATCTTTAGCCCAAAGCACTAGTCCATATTAATATGTGCTAAAAATAAATATTCGAGCATTCCAGGAGATTCAATATTTTTCATAAATGTTGGATCGTGTTCATAATTTATGTTTACGCCGCCGTGTACTGTGGCTATCATTTTGAACAAAACTCGATATTCGGTACGTACATTTAAAATATTTATTGAATAGAACCTGCAAATGCTTGATACTATTAAGTATTCTAGTGTAAGCAACGCGATGCTTTCCAAAATATTACTCGACTGTTTCACCGTTTACGCGGAGAAACGAGGAAATGCTCCGCGTAGAAGGTGACACCGCTGTCGGCAGTGTCGTTGCGGCCGGTTTGGATTTCGCGCCCCGGAAGTGATTTTTAAACTCAATTTTCTCAAAGACAAATTTTTTTTTGTGAAAAACTGGACCTGCCAATCTTTATGTCTGGCATCACAGAATTTGTGGTATTTTTTTGTAACTGGAGCTTCTGGACATTCTGTATATGTGTCTCGTGCCTTCATTCCTAAGAAATTTGATTATAGCTCGCTGCTCTGACGTCGCCTGATCCATAACCATTTGCACATCACTGATGTTGGAAACCTGTGATTGTGCGAAATAACTTTTTCAAAATTTTCTCAAAAGTGGTACAATTTTTTGGATTAAAGATTGTCCTCAGGTACCGTAAAAGAGGCTCCAACAAATGGCGCAGGTCGCAACAAATGACTGAATTTTTATTGAAATCTCTAAAATATTCGAAAATTGCAATAGTTCAATTTTTCGGCGTCTTTCCACCACTACAAAATGGAAGAAGATTCTTTTTCTTTAATGAAATATGTTGTTGAAAGATCTTGAAATAAGGAAATTTACAATTTTCCGATAATTAGTTTCACGTAATTTGGCGAGAAATAAACAATTTTTAAAATAATTACAATTTCAAAACTCCACGAATTTATCTTCATTTTTTTCTCTTACAGGAATGTAAAAACTCATGCTGGTCGCACGGATGGTGCGCTCTGTATTTTCAAAAAGTGCAAAAAGGAACATTAAAAAACAATATTGATGATAGATTTAAATGAATTGTCCAAATCATTGTATATTAAAAATGACAATAACAGATTTTTTTAAATCGTATTTCTTGCGTAATTTTTTGCTTGTGCAACAAATGTATTCATCCAATGAGATTTATATTTTTTCTCAAAAACCGCTCCAATTCTTCACTTTTTTCCATGGATAGAGTAAAGGATGCTTAAAAATCCTTCAAATCTTATTTTCGTTTCAACTCCCTGAACTCCCAAAAATTGCAAACGTTACACATTGTGCTAGAAAGTGTGCGCTGTTGTAGTATACCTAGTTTTATTACAAAATTATTTTTTCTATTTATATATTTATATACAAGCACTTTTAATTTCATGTTCTCTCTGCGTAATGTACTTTTATGCTATATTAAAACACTAAAATATTCTTAATTTCATTAGCTTTAAATGAAAATGGCTGTGAAGCGCGTTTCAGCCAATGATGTTTCCGTCACAAATGATCTCGCTTGTCCGCCAAAGCTGTGATCATTACTGAGGTGTTCGTGGGTGCATGGGGTGGAATGCGACTGTTTGAGCGGGTAAAAGCCATTTACCCTGAGATACTTGAAAATTCGTGCAGAAGTGGATTTGTAAAACGTCTGTCACATTTTGTAATTCGGTTTATCAAAAAAGGCTCCTCTCTTATGACAACAACGGACAAGGAATTGGCTCACTTTCACGAGAACATGGTGAACGCCAACACGCGCCGGCGGGAGAGTGATGTATTTTAACCTCGACTTTTAATGCAAAGTGACGCTTCGCTATGCTGTCCAATTTCGTAAGGTCGCTCCGGCCTTCGTTCTTCACGATTGACATAGATTTTCCTTCGCTTTATTTATTGTGAATGCATTTCATTCCTAAGTAGCTTGATGCTGCACACTAAATGCACCGCTGACATTTGATTATGCGTGGCGAAGTTTATGACAAGGTTCCGATCTTCGACCTACACGGTAAACGTAAAATATTATTGAGCATAAATTCTCTTTACGCCAAAATACTTTCATAATTGACTAATAAGAACATTAATTAAATAATAATTGACTATAAGACTTATAATTTATAATTTACCCTTCTTTTTTGAACTATGAAACAGTACGCCCTCGTACCCGTCCCTATTCATATTCGTTCACCGATCTCAAGACACCTGAGTGAATTTGGTACGAAAGGGATAAAAACGCGCACGCGCACGCACGCAGACACAATCACACGCACGCCGCACACACGCGCTCACGCTCACGCAGGTGCACGCACACACACAATCACCCATGCGCAATCAGACACGCACGCTCACACAAGCATGCATGCACACGCATGCACATACACATACATACACACGCGAACAAAACGCGCGCACACACGTGCACACGCACATACACTGACACACCAAATGCATTTTCGGATTTTATCCCGTTACCAGTTTCTTTTCTGGCATTACTCTCAACACCGAGAGTTCGGAAACCTAATGCAAAGAACGACAGATAGGAATTCGCAGAAACGAGGATAATGTTGTCTCGTGCATTCCGATAATTTGTAGATGGATCAACTTCAAGTTTAATTACGTGATTATGGCTTCTTAATTTTGTGCCGTTTCAGTAAACATGTTTTTAAAAGAATTAAAAAATGGCGTTTATACAAATGTGTGATAATAACCGTGCAATAAATAATAGTTAAAATATGAAGAATTTGTGGTCATATTAGATTTGCAAGAGAGAGAGAATTGATATCAAACAAGTGTAGAAGCAATCGCTCGCTATAGGTCTTGTCGTTAACTCCATTAACATAATTTCTTTTTTTAAATTCTGTGATTACAATTTTAATTATTTGCTTTTTTTCTACAATTTTTTTAGAAACAGTTTTTACTTATACAAGGACCGCACTACATTTTTCAATTTCACAGACCTAGAGAGCCGTGCGCGAGGCACTCGAGTGCAACTCCAGCAAACCAGGAAGGGTTGGGATGAGACCCATTCTAGGAGTGGGGACCATCAATGAGATGCGCAATTCGAATCGTAGCGCGTAAATTGAAGTAGCAATCAGCGAGAAATTAGGGACTGTTACATACAGTTCAAGAAATATTGCCTTTTGTATTATGCTGGAAATGTTTGTGATCGATGACAATGGAAGACGGTTCGATCAAAGCTAAAATATCTTATTCTTAAATAATCATTATTACTTTCAGCTCTGATATCTGTCCAGAGTGCATTACAGATTTATAATCTAAAATCAATGAACACTATTTATTTACAATCGTTTACGAAATTGTACAGAAGCTTTTTCCATTCTATTTAACAAAACCGATAATATCTCATGATTCTCCTGGACATAGTGTCAGAGATTCGCTCGTTGGTGTCTCTCATTCAGATTCATAATATGTGCGCTGGTCATAATATGTGCGCTGCTAACTATTCCATGCCTTCTTGGAATTGTCTATATTTCGTTTTCATTTCAATCATGATGTGAGTGATTTCTCTCATAATTCCCTTCATTTTTCTATCATTTGGAGAATACAAAATTACCAGTGTAAATGAATTATTAAATCGTAAATTTTTGTTAGCAGTAAACATTATTTTTTTAAATGCCACTGCTTTAAAATATTGTTTAAAAGTCGCAATGAACATGAACTAAAATATAAAAGCCGTTACACAGCAGTGCACAGACGAAAATAAAAAGTGAATTATGTCCCTTATAGAAGAGAATATAGAATACAGGCCCTTATAGAATAGTGAATTATGGCCCTTTAGGGACAATACCTCTTTAAATACAAGTAAGTGGGCAAATCAATTCACAGCATGGGTCATTGCATTAGACGCCCACGCATTCAATCTACGCGCTGTGAAGATGAACCCTCTGTGCAAATGACAGGCTACTGTCCTCCTGCAAAGGTGCCAACCCTCAACTACAATAACTTTCGCCGCTTTCGTGGAATGACGTCCTTGCCTTACACGGTATTTTATTTCTTATAACATTACAAAATTCAGCCAAATTGAAAATGGACAATATATTTATTTATTATATATTGTAACGAAAAACCCCTCTCACTGCTACTGATATCGATCACGCCCACGAAACGGGCGCCAATGCAACGAAAATCCCCCCTTTTGTATTTACTAAAACGCCCTACGAACTGGGCACTAATGTAATGAAAATCTCCTCTCTCAACTCCTATTGTTGATCACGAAAAACTTCCTTGCTGATCACCTGTAATATCTACAATGCACACCACTGTGCCCCCCCTTTTACTATCCGGAGTTTTCCTGTTTACATAAATTTATCAGGGCGGGCCGTGATTTGTTCTCTACAGAACACAAGCGCCACGCCAATGCAGGACCAGGATCAGCTAGCTATGTGATAAAAACACCGGTTACGTAACATCAAAACGAGAACTCAAAATCTCGTTTGTTTATTTTCTTTTTAACCAACACAAACATTAATACTCTCATAAAAGAATCAATACCACACAACATCAACAAAACACGATATCATAAAAATCACAAAAATCAATAAACATATTATACCCAAACGTTATTACGAAATAATGAGCTCAATACTGTGGCCACACCCATTACATTGTAATCCCCCCCAAAATGTTTCCAGTTTTGGCTTAGCAAATCATTTATTCTTCCCAAGAGCAAAGAAATCAAAGTCATTGACTTCACTGGAGTGTTGCAAAACAAAAAAATATTCCACTTCTATTTCATTGTTAACGAAGCAGCGACCGGGTCCACACACACAAGATCTCACGCCGTCACGCGTAAGAACTCTGCTCCATTGCTGCCTGCTAGCGCCGAATTACCAGTGCCCCCCAAATTGGCACTGACCCACGGCGACGATATGCAAAGACGCGCTCGAGTCTGTTGCACCTCGGCACACCTCGTTCGGCGACACCCGCTTCGATTTTTCAATGGTCGAAGTAACACCAGTTCCAAGCATTAGTAGAAAAACTTTCAAAATTCACAAAACTCAAAATTATGATCGCGCGTGGCATAGCTTTATATATTACTACTAAAATAGTTCACATCACACGGCCATACAGTTCCGCCACCCTTGCGAATACAAGTCCAAAAAAGCAACACCTTCTCGAAATTTCTTAAGTTCGCGTGTTAAAATAATATCACGAGTGACGCGGAGTACAACTCGCCACGAAGTTATTCACTCCTCTCACAGTTTATAATAGTTCACTAGTACGAGTCCAGAAGAGAACACTTCATCAAAAAATTGCAAATCCAAATTTTAAAATTATTCTTGCAACAAGCGACGCGGATTCTTCCTCTCGCTACCAAGCTATTCACCCGTCTGTCCCCCATTGTTGTCCTAAAGCATTATAGCTTTTTCCGAACAAAACAATAGCGCCTCTACTGTCTTCTGCTTTATAACTTATAAAATAGTATATTATTAATTTCTAACGTTTTCTGGATTGTCTTATTATATTGTAAAATTCCCAATTCAAATTTCGTATCCATTCCACTTCTTAGACATCACTTTTCTCACTTCATTTGTTAAAACAATGCTTTTTCGTGCGTCTCATGCCTACAAACATCGCTCGTTTATTTCTCAATTAACTAATGTAACATAATGTTTATCTATTAATGTTCGGCGTCCTAAAATTGTGTCACCACGTTTCTAATTTGGCCCGTATTCCACGGAATACTTTGGTACATGCCAAATCTCGGTAGACACACTAGTTTTTCGTTTAATTTATTAATATATCCAAACTTTTCTGAAGTGACGTCACGACCATTGTTGTTTTCGTTCTTTAACATGTTAAAAGTCAATGTCGTGATCACAAAACTCACGATATTATGCGTTTCTGTGACCCGATTTAGCTGAAACAAACTTTATTCTGTTCCTTATAATTTTGCGCGTTGACTAGTAACACGCAACCATTAATTCCCCACTGCGTTCACATGTTCGTCCGAAATACTCGTTTTCTTTTAGATCACCTTCACTTGTTTTTTCTATATTCCGCTCTGGAAGTTTCTACATAAAGTTCTATACCCGGTTCATAAACCAATGGTCACTTCATGTTATTTACCTATTTCATTTGTAATAGATGGCTAAACTATTACAATATATGGATGGACACGTCGGAATGTTTTGTATATGTTTATTTATAATATATCTGTCTATTTACAAACACAAAATCACACAGGTATAACACGACTAAGCGGAGTGTAGGACTGTCAACGACGGCAGCACTGCGCTTTGTATTGCTTCGGAGAGAAAGAGACAAAGCTGTTGGTATAGTCAGTGAAACAAAACTGAAGCACTGATCTAGATCGAAGTCCGAAGACGTATATACGGCACTCTTGAAATGTCTTTCTAGGTTCAACAATACCCATGACACTCCATTTAAAACCACGGAAATATGCGGACGCGTTCGATAATTTAATTAATAAATACATGTAACTATGTAAAGAACAGAAGTATTTTGAGTCTCTAAAAATAATTGAATATTCCAGTCATGCTACACAACAAATTCTACAACACGAGTACATTACATTAATCGATTTAATGAAAAACATCCAGGAATTTTTTGTTTAACTTCCAGACTCCCATAAAATACAACGTAATAAAGAGGTCAAATCAGTTACAAATATTTAATGAGTGATTAGATTATTAAGTGCTTTCGGACTGGTTAACCTTCCAGCGGCCGCACTGTCGTAAATTTTACGACAATAGCAGATTTTTTTTTGTTTTGCTGTCAACTCATTGTTGTCAAAAACTTCTGCGTTCTTGGTGTTCCTTGCGGGTATCTTTGGTGATGCATTCCTGCAGTCACTGTTTAGTTTGCACGGTATATTCAGTTTTTGTAACGCACTATTCGGAATAAGTGCATAGTGACGTAAACATTACGCTGCGCGCCGGCTGTTCTAAAATATTGTATAATTTGGCCTAATCAAAATTTTCTGTAAAATGTCCAGATAAACAATTCATGTGAACAAAAATCAGAATATTCTTCAAGAGCTGTCTGATCGGAGGAAGATCATGAATTGGATAGTGACAGTGACAGTGACAGTGACAGTAAACGAATGTAGAAAATATAGACGAGCATCAGAAAGATACCGGATCGGAACAAGATCGTTTTGAAATTAAATAGGAACGTTTATCAACGGATATGTTTTTTGGTAGTAAATATCATTCTTAGATATTATAATGCGACATAAAATACCATTGTTCTACAATTTCTTTGATTTTTTCAACAGTCATTGAATGTCGTAAGATTTACGACACGCGCCTGCTGGTGTGAACATGTTACGCGCGCCCGCTGGAAGGTTAAAGTAATGTTTCTATGGATAATTTTCTGAAAAAACTAATTGGGCTGATTAATTAGCATCACGTATAATTTCATACAAAAATGCTTCATTACTTTCCAACAGAGCATGAATGCACCAGACTCCACCGCCCCGGCGCTAAAAATCGAAGCAACTGTCGCCATTGTTAGTTCTAAGATGCGCCGTTCCATCTTCAGTCTTACACTTGCTTGGTCGAGTTATAACTTGAAGATCGAACAAAATTACGTATCTCGGAATGAAACTTGATTCAATTCATGACGATTCTGAGAAAAACATTACGACTTTTTTCCCCGCGGCAGGATCTTCGCAGTTATCCCAAGCCACTTACTTGCATCTTCTCAGCCGCTCGATGAGAACAGCTCGCCTCCCCCTCCAACGACTGTGTGAGGGCGACGCCAGGGCCATCATATGAGAGTTAAAAGAACTCCCATATAACGTGGTGGAGACCATTACAGTGGCGCGCTCTCCTCTATCACCTTCTTACGGGAACTAAAATACGAACTGGTGCCAACGATACTTTAAACGTGTGTGGCTGTTGCGTAGGTTCGCGACCACAAGCAGGCCCGTCATGTCACAAAAAATAGCGTCAATGTTTGCGCTTTCTTCAGCGGTTTCTTATACGTAAATATTATGAATAATTGAGCACTTAAAAGACACTTTTCGTATTTCTCAGAATCAGCCAATTTTGATGTGCGAAAGTTGGCGAGACTAGTCTGCAGAGCCCGGCGACCCTAGCGCCTCCTACAGTAGCACCCTCGAGCTTTGTCCCCGGTTTTGATGAAGAGTTGCAAGGCCCTGGTGACGGCGCCGCAAAGGAGAGCGGGCTGGAGGGGTGGTTCGGAGCCAAGGGCCAGATTCCCTCTCGTTCCCCCTTGAGGTTCCCAATCGAGGGCAGTCAAACATTTCTGGAACATGCCTACAACTTTAATTGTACTGTTTTATTTTTCGTTTCAGATAAGTATGGGTTTCAAAATATTTATGTAGTCAAGTAGGTTACAGAAAAGTAATAATCTATTTAGAAGGTTGCAAAGAGGATACAAAAGAAAAAATAAAGTATTTTATAACGTTGACAATACGTTTTCCTCATCCCCACTATTGTTGCTATTTGTGCAGGATTTTTGCCAGTAGATTCTAGGGTACGATCCCCGACAGTGGTGGATGTTAGGCACTATTTAGAAAACTACGTCGAATTCAGTAACTCTCTAGAGCATTCTAGCTGGTTGTTCTGATCGGTAATTTTCCTGATTTCTCCGATTAATACTAGGCGAATGCCTGTGCAGTCTCATATCAAACGGGTCACGAATAGCCCGTGATCATTCCTTGCTCTTCCTTATCCTTTCTTCTCCCACTTACACACATATACACGCAACAACTTACATGCAACACTATCACACATGTAACGGCTTAGGTAGTTCAGGGTATCAACTGATGTCACTGCGTGCCTCTGACCGCTCCTGAGAAGTCCTGGGTTTCGAGTGTCTGCGTTGGCAGAATTTTAGACACTAGCTACAAAAGCTAGGTCGAATTCAGCTACTGCAACGCTAGAGGCCGGCTGCTCTGATGGGTAGTTTTCCGTGGGTTCTCCAATTAACACCAGATTAATGCTGGATTGTGGTGATTGGGAGATTCGTGGTTGGGAAAAACCGCTATCCGACGTGTAGATCGGCGTCCTAACTCACTGTTCTGCGGGGAAAACATTTTATGAATAATGTAAGGTATAATTTACTGTACGTACTTTTGTATAGAAAAGTAAACTTCGAATTTATTTAGTATGCAGCAAGACTGATTAGTGTATCCGGGTATGTCAAGTGTAACGAGTATGTCAAAGACATTAGTCCCGTAAGTGTTGTGCATGTTTTTATTGTGTGAGGTGGCGGTGATATTCGCATGCTGGATGACGAAATTCGGCGCCATCTTCCTCCGCTTACAGAGATTTTCCCCAACAAGGTTTCTCCCACTAGCGTGGCACCCCTGCAGCCGCGACAAATTCCAAGTTCCCGGCTGGTCTCTCGACATGTGTGCTAGTGTAGTGCATGTGAGTTTAAGTACATGTGAATAAAGGGGAAAAAAAGAGGAAGAGGAAGGAAACATCGCGCGAGGTCCGTGGTCCCATTGTTAGACTACTGCTCCGGCATTCTCCTGGTGTTGGTCGGTGAAACCACCTACACATCAAAAGCTATTAAATCGCTGCCAATCAGAGCAGCCAGCCGCAACTGCTAGTCAGAGCATTCGGTCACAAGAATTCTCCTACAGACAGCGGCTGAATTCGACCTAGCTGACAATCTAAGAATCGGAAATCCTGTCACTGTCGGACTCGTACCCTAATAATTTCCCGGTGAGAGGCACAGCAAATTCTGCAGGAATTTTAGGATTTCCTGCCATGGCGATGAC
>JAHLJT010008446.1:23464775-23497617 GCA_031308135.1 Acheta domesticus
TTGTTTTACATCGGCCTCCTCCCTCCGACTTAACCCATTAACGCCCAACTTAATTTTTTGGTTTAAAACCTAATTTTTTTTACATAACTCGTCTTCTATTGTTACTAAAAGACCTCGAATACGATTATTACATTTTTTTTGCAATAGTTCTCCTTTACCGCAGTGATCTAAAAATAGATCGCTGGGCAGATACGGGTGTTTTCAACCTCCTATGGAGTTCGTGAAATAATGAAGAAAATATCAATGCTATTGTTTTTTTTATTCAAAATAGCATGTTTAACAATTATCATTATACCATATTATAAACAAAGAATACAAACACTTCATAATAAAACGAAACAAAATTAGTTGTGTTGTGGAGTTATCATGATAAAAATGTTATTTGGTGTGATAGGGATAAAAACACTTCTGGCAGAGTGTAATATCACATTTTTCACAAAATGTTAAGGGTCTTCCTGCACACTGTTTGTTTTGTGACAGCCGCCTTTGGGACGCATGCTTACCCATAAAATGTTCTTTGCCATCATATCGCAGATCATACTGCACTTGTTTGCGCGAAGACATTATAGGTCGACCTACTACACGAGGCTTAGCAAACATTTTTAGATATTGCAAAGTAACGCATCTGCGAAACTCTAAGAGATCCAGTGCATTATTTTTATGGATGCATTTGTAAATAATCCAGGAATTCACGATAGCCATGTCAATCATCCTGGTAAAAAGTGGCCAGTACCATTTCTTACCTCGTATTGCTACATTGTATTTTCCAACAAGCCAATCATGGTGATCAACACCTCCCATGTATGCATTATAATTTTTAATTACTCGAGGCTGAGGGATATTTACTCGCGAACGTGCTTCTTTGCTCCATCTGTTAGCTGTTGCGACTGGTTCTACACTGTCAAAATTCGTCCCCACTGTAACACATTTATTGTCGTGCCATTTCACAAAAAGGACCTTCCCGTTCTCATCCACACAATAATCATAGGCTCCTCTATTTTTTTTCTGCAATTCTTTGGTTGGAAGTAATGGGCATTTTGACGTTCTGTTCTCTCTTACAGTCCCTGTAGCCTTCATCCCCAATTCTTGTAGGTGAACTAGAAGGTCCCGGCTCGTGAAAAAGTTATCAAAGTACACTGAATGCTTTGAAAAATCAGTAACACAGTCCAGCATATTGAGAACAACTCTAGAACTAAGACCCAAGTCTTGCCTTCCGGAGGTTTCATTCACTTCTTTGCCACAATATAAGTCAAAATTGTAACAATAGCCGTCGCTACCACAGAGCGACCATAGTTTGTAACCAAACCGAATTGGCTTACCTTTTATAAATTGTTTAAGTCTATTATGGCCAAAATACCTCACAATCATTTCGTCAATAGATAAGTTTTCCGAAAAAATTCCGAATTGCTGGAATGACGAATTTAGCATAGATATGAGTGGTCTTACTTTGAATCCTCTATCATTTTTACTTTCTTCTAACTCACTATTGTTATTAAAATGTAAAAAGCTCTTAACTTTAGTGTATCTATTCCTTGGCATTGAGTTCTTTACAATACTAAGCCCCAAATCCTCCTCTTCCGACCAGTACATTCTTTCCGATGGCAGTTTGTGGTAACCAGAGAGTAGCAGAATACCTATAAACACGCGTAATTCATTTACATCGAAGACAAAATCCGGGCAATTTTTGTCTGAAGCAGCATATCGAACAGTTTCTCTTACTACATATTCCAATATTTCTTCATTTAAAATTATATTAGTTAATTGGAAAGGTGTCATGTCTTTCAATTTCTCATTTAACTCATCACGTGCTATGAGATTACGTGTGCCCGTTGACCCAGGAAATGCACTGTACTCCGCACTTGACTTTTTATAAGACGGTTCTATTGCACATAACTTCATCTTTTTGGCTTTCGTCGACAGTTTTGGAAGAACATTGATTTCTTCGGTATTGTTTTCTTCTATCGGAGAAATATAATGAACTTCCACTGCTCCAGGAACATCGTTGATATTTGCACAACCTACAATATCTTCTGGTGCTTCGTCTTCGTCAGTTAACGGGTCTGCCTCTGGAGGAAGAACTATGACATCAACAGTCTCGCTCTCTTCGTCAATGTTTGGAAAATTGTCATCATGGAGCAGTTCTATCACATCATCCATAGTAATTCCTTTCCAAATTACGTCCGACATTTTGGTCTAAAAATAAAATATTCACGTCTGAACAGAAGTTATATTTTCTATAAAATGTTACAAAATTCATGTATTCATATATACTTACAGATCAGGTGTCACACACGAGCAGATCTCAGCAAAGGTGAAAGAAACGCTTCTTTATCGACTTCTAAATAGTATTTTACACGTCTTTACACTACCGAAATCAACACTGGACTGAATGTTCTCGCAAAGGCAATACTCAAAAGTTCTTTCAGTCGTTGCTTGCACATTGGAATTTCCCGGAGAAAGGGCTCGTGCCCAGCGATCTATTTATAGATCGCTTATTTTCCTTTCACTTCTGCGGACTTACAAATTGCGCCACAACAAGAAACATAACACCAATCGAGTCAACAAGCATTCCGAATCATAACCTAAAGCCATCAACAATGCAAGTAGTACAGTTTTTTTACAATGAGTATGCAACAAAAGGATTGCGATGAACTGTTGTAAAAGTGATTACGTAAAATTATTTTCTCGAAATCTATGCAAAATATAATCAAAACAAAAATTATATTTGAATTCAGAAATGTCCAAAGTATCTGTGTTCGCATCAGTAATTAATTGAAACAAGGAAAACTGTCGGAAAATAAAATATATATTTGCCGATCTATAAATAGATCGCTGGGCGTTAATGGGTTAACCACAGGCTTATAGCAGCTAAGCACGGTTTTTGATGAACATTCGAACCAACCCCTAGTCATATATACACCCTGGCCAGTAATGTACAATGACTTAGCGATCACGCCTAAACCAACATCTGGCATTCAAGAATGAAAAATCGTGCATATATGTTATATATACTGTTATATAAACTGCATGGAGATAAAATGAAGCTTCGAAAATCTTTGCATCGTAGCCACACGTTGTCAAAACTGACGTTACATATATGTAACGCTAGGCAGAGCATTTCGTGAAAAGAAGTTTGTCTGCACCTTTCTTTAGAATTAGCGCGCAGATTAGCGCAAGTCCAACGCGGAATGCTTAAAATGTAAATTCTGAGCTGGTAATTAATGCCAAAGATTGTTATTAATAATTGATTTGCCCGAACGGCGCCAAATTTAAATCATTTATTGGCGCCCATGTGCCAACAGATTCGATCCCATTCATTTAAACGTAAGCATATAGAATAGTTCCGAATTTGTGCTTCAAATTTACTTCTATATTTTCAAGACAATTTCAGTTCAAATGAATACCGTGTGACCTATTTCCGACGATGTCGACGCACCTGCCACGGTGAGCAGCGCAATGCAGCGCGGTGTTGCCCTGGGCGTCCTTCGCGTCGATGTGGGCGCCAGCGGCCAGGCACCCCTGCACCTCCTCCAAGTTGCCAGCCTCCGCAGCGGCCACAGTTTCTCCGCCAGCGTCGGCCTTCCAGGTACGGCCCCGTTTCCCGGGCCCACAGGCACTGAAGTTGAGGTGGAGGAGGTAGAGGTAGAGATGGAGGTAGAGATAGAGGTAGAGGTAGAGGTAGAGGTAGAGGTAAAGGTAGAGGTAAAGGTAGAGGTAAAGGTAGAGGTAAAGGTAGAGGTAAAGGTAGAGGTGGAGGTGGAAGCGGTGGTGGAGAAGGGGGAGGGGGACGTGAAGGATGATGTTAACTGGAGCGCGACGTTTAGTGTGTTGGAGGCGGGTGAAAGGCGGAAGTCGTGTCCGGGGGCGTGTCCGGGGGCGTGTCCGGGGGCGTGTCCGGGGGCGTGTCCGGGGGCGTGTCCGGGGGCGTGTCCGGGGGCGTGTCCGGGGGCGTGTCCGGGGGCGTGTCCGGGGGCGTGTCCGGGGGCGTGTCCGGGGGCGTGTCCGGGGGCGTGTCCGGGGGCGTGTCCGGGGGCGTGTCCGGGGGCGTGTCCGGGGGCGTGTCCGGGGGCGTGTCCGGGGGCGTGTCCGGGGGCGTGTCCGGGGGCGTGTCCGGGGGCGTGTCCGGGGGCGTGTCCGGGGCGTGTCCGGGGGCGTGTCCGGGGGCGTGTCCGGGGGCGTGTCCGGGAGCGTGTCCGGGGGCGTGTCCGGGGGCGTGTCCGGGGGCGTGTCCCGGGGCGTGTCCCGGGGCGTGTCCGGTGGCGTGGCCGGGGGCGTGGCCGGGAGCGCGGCCGGGAGCGTGGCCGGAGCTGTGAGACGGGGCAAGGGTAGAGTAGTGCGTGCGGGATAACCTAGCACTGTAGGTGAGGGACTCACTGGGGGGAGGTGAGGGACTCACTGGGTAGAAGCAAAGTCGGTGCTGTGGGCGCCGGAGCTATTGGTGGAGGTAGGGTCACAGCTGTAGGTGGTGGCACGGCCCGAGGTGCGGGTGAGAGCAAAGCAAGGTGTCCGGACGGTTCCGGAAGGGACACGGCGGAAGGCGCGAGTGCGACAACCGCGGGAGTTGCAAATGGGACGACCGTACGTGGTGCAAGTGGAATCAAAGCGCCAGGTGCAAGTGGGATCACAGCGCCAGGTGCGAGTGGGACGATCGCACGTGGTGCAAGTGGGATCACAGCGCCAGGTGCGAGTGCGACGACCGCGGGAGGTGCGAGTGGGGCCACAGCGGGAGTTGTGAGTAGCACCACAACAGGTAGTGCGGGAGGTGCGACGGGAGATTCGGGTGGTTGGAAGGGCGGAGGCTTGTGTGGGGGTAAGGTTAGAGGTTTGGCCAGAGGCAAGGACGGAGGTTTGACCGAGGAACAGGCCGGAAGTTTGACCGGAAGCATGGGCGGAGGTTTGAATGAGGTTTGGACGGAGGAAAGTTTGATCGGAGGCAAGGCTAGAGGTTTGAACAGGGGCAAGGCGAAATATCTGAGTGGGGACAAGGCTTGAAGTTTGATCGAGGACGAAGCTAGACGTTTGTGTGAGGGGAAGGCTTGAGGTTTGAGCGGAGGCAAGGCACGGGATGCAGATAAGATGAAAATTGGAGATGTGAGCAGTGGGAAGGCCGAAGTTCTGAATGGAGTTAAGCCGAGTGGTGCACGCGGTGTTTAGATCTAGAATAGAAGTGTGTGTGGCTCCGAGAAGAGAGGTGGGGATCTGTGCATGGTTAGACATGGGAGTGGGGGAAACAGAGGTGTTATTAGTAATAAGATTATCTCCTACATCAGAGGTGTTATTGGAGGTAAGACTAGGGACGTGAACAGAAACATTAGAGGTGTGCAAGTGGGCAGAAGCATCGGAGGTCGAGATAAAGGTGTGGGTGGGCATGGGTGTGAAAAAGGAAGGGAGACCGGTTGGACGAGGGATGAAGGCGCTTGAAGGATTCAGCTGCGCCTGCGAAAGTGCGGGCGGTGAATCAGAGGGTGGCGGCGGCGAGACGTGGGTCCCTGTCAACCCCTTCCTGAGCTTCGAGCGGAGGGAGGCCGGCACGTCTCCAGCGCGGGGAGCGGCTACAAGCGGCTTTGTAACGCTGGGCTTGCGCTTCGGCACACGAAGCGGACTCGCGTCTCTCTCGGGAAGTTCGCGCTCTGCACTCACAAACACAGGACGTTGAAACAAGGATTACAATTCTTGAGATTAGGTTTGCACCGCTTCCAACCTGCGCCCGCTTGCGGAAACACAGTGGACATTTAAAAACCTATGCTGACTGTGCAGGCACCTCACGCTCTGCACACACAAACACAACATTGAAACAGACACACTCAACATGCTGACATGTGGCATTATTGCTGATGGATCAGTGAAGCTAATGTACGTTTATCTTAACAGTTTTACTGTCAGATTGACATATTTTTCGCCTCTCGTAAATTACATCCTCATATAATAACTAATTTTATTTACTACCCTATTGTATCACCTTTTACGGTAAAGACAATGTGTCCACAATAGCAATGTAAACGCAATTTATTACGGGAGAGGGTTCCAGGGAAAAACGGGAGAGGGTTCCAGGGAAAAACGGGAGAGGGTTCCAGGGAAAAACGGGAGAGGGTTCCAGGAAAACGGGAGAGGGTTCCAGGGAAAAACGGGAGAGGGTTCCAGGGAAAAACGGGAGAGGGTTCCAGGGAAAAACGGGAGAGGGTTCCAGGGAAAAACGGGAGAGGGTTCCAGGGAAAAACGGGAGAGGGTTCCAGGGAAAAACGGGAGAGGGTTCCAGGGAAAAACGGGAGAGGGTTCCAGGGAAAAAACGGGAGAGGGTTCCAGGGAAAAACGGGAGAGGGTTCCAGGGAAAAACGGGAGAGGGTTCCAGGGAAAACGGGAGAGGGTTCCAGGGAAAAACGGGAGAGGGTTCCAGGGAAAAACGGAAGAGAGTTCCAGAGAAAATGGAAGAGGGTTCCAGGGAAAATGGGAGAGGGTTCCAGGGAAAAATGGGAGAGGGTTCCAGGGAAAATGGGAGAGGGTTCCAGGGAAAATGGGAGAGGCCTCGAAGAAAAATGGGAAGGGTTCGCGGAACAGTTAGAGACGGTCCGCAGAATAATTAGTCCTCGGGTTTGGGGATGGAAATCAATAGCTGGACCGTTTACGGAGACTCCTATACACCCTCCTACCATAATAGAAGACAGGGCGGAAGATGGTTCTGTATAACCGCAAGAAACATGCACGGTCTGCACCCAATGAGTTACCGGTAAAAGTGCGTAGGTGCGTAGGAGTTGTCTTTAAGTCTCCAAGAATGTAGGGAGCGAAGAATACGGCTCCTCCGTAATGTGGTAACGTTTTGCAAGTGGTGTCGTAGGCTTTCTCAATATTGAAGAAAATGACTACAAGTTGTATTACGAAAGCGGTTCTTGTCTGTGTAGCTATTGTGCATAAGTAGTGCATGGTCGACCGGTGTCATCTAAAATTTCTTTGAATAGGCTTAAGAAAGTTATAATTAAGATTCTTTCTCCGTCATTATCAATTAAGAAGGAAAACATTTTGCTTGAAAAAAAATGACGTCGGAGGAATCACCTACCATTTTCCCCCTGTGGAAGCAAGTACTTCGTTCCAGGGAGCAATCCAGAACAAGATAGAATTCGCCCAAAAAGACCGCACACACGGGATGTGAGTGAGATTGGGTGGTAGCCTGATGAGATTGATCTATCACTTCCTCTTTGATGATTGGGATAACAATGGCTTCGTGCCTGTTTCCAGGAAAGGAAGCCTACGCCTGGCAACCAAGCCTGGCTATCACGCCTGGCAACCAGCCCTCACGCAACCACGCCAGCACCCGCCAGGCAACCACGCCAGGCAACCACGCCAGGCAACCACGCCAGGCAACCACGCCAGGCAACCACGCCAGGCAACCACGCCAGGCAACCACGCCAGGCAACCACGCCAGGCAACCACGCCAGGCAACCACGCCAGGCAACCACGCCAGGCAACCACGCCAGGCAACCACGCCAGGCAACCACGCCAGGCAACCACGCCAGGCAACCACGCCAGGCAACCACGCCAGGCAACCACGCCAGGCAACCACGCCAGGCAACCACGCCAGGCAACCACGCCAGGCAACCACGCCAGGCAACCACGCCAGGCAACCACGCCAGGCAATAACGCCAGGCAACCACGTGAGACATCGTCGAAAGGAGAATTTTGAGGAGAGCGCCTAATGTGAATGTTACGAGGGGAGGGATGAGAGATGGAAGTGCTCACGCCTACGGTTCAGGTCATCAAGTCGTTCACGGAATTGCCCGTAGAGACGTTCTTCGAAGGCCCTTATGTTGTGCTCCAGCCGAGTCAGCGACCTCTCCGCGATCGGTTTCACGGTCCTCCGCACACACTGCTCTCTGTTCTGGAGCGGCGTCGGCCGCTCCTGCCTCACTGCGTTCCGCATTTCGTGCACAACATCACCAAGCGGACCTCGTAACTGCTCGGGTTGCGCTGTGCACAGGGCAGCGTCCCTATGCTCCTCAGACGCGTCCAAGTTCCGTAACACCGTTGTCACGCTCTTCGCGGCTTTGCTAACACCACGTGCACTTGCCTCCTGTAACAGCACAAATTGCAGCTACGGATAAAGCACAAGGATTTTCATTTATAAAGTACGAGTACAGGCATACAGCTCAGAATTTCAAAGTAGAAAACCAAACGGACAAACGGCGGTAATTTTACACTTGACATTACAAAGTGAATGCAAATAAGTTCTAAACTTATATTCACAGTTTGTTTCAGAACCCACGTAGATGCAAGTAAACAATGCAAACAAAAGTGTCAGTGTTGTCACTATCTCACACTCGAAAAGCATATTTTTTCACTGTTCAAAATCACTTATCAAAATGTATAAGGGTGTCCGACGTATGAGAAGTTTCTTTATATGACGATAACCCGACATTTTTTGAGAATTTTAACTTCTTTCTAAGGTAATTATTCGTATTAAATAGTCATATTAAAGTATTAAACGACAAAAACTAAAGTTTCATAAAATACTTTTACATTCTATTACACCTTTGCACGCATACCTCATTAATTTAATTACCATTTTTATCTCATTTATCTAATCATGCTGGCAGGCATGGCTTACAAAATCTTGACATTTCAGTTACACTGTTCGAACCTCATTTTATACTCATTTATATTATTTTTTTCGTGATTTATACTTCAATCTGTGTTGATTACTATTTCATTTGAGGCTTCACTATTTTGCTTGATTACTATTTCACTTATGGCTTCATTTCATTTATTGGTTCACTGACATACTAACGGATGAGAATCCTAATTAGAGAAAAAGGATGTGAAAAACTAAGGAATTGAGAAATGAACGTGAATATTGAAGATGAGAAAACTTTAAATTAATATTATTTGGAAGAACAAAAATTGAAGATGCGGTTCACACAAAAAAACTGTATTATCCTAGAAAATACCACATAATTATTTCGCGAGACAGCAGAACATAATCCATTACACTACCTCCATTTCCACTAATAAACGTGAGTTCCGCTTCTGTATCCTGTCCATGGTTGCAGTTTAATATTTCGACATTAAATCTTTCGCATAATTCCAACAATTCCTTCCCAAAGTTATTGAAGACTGGGGCTTTGCTTTTTCTAGTGTTCGCTCTCGCTTCTTGCCCGTCGAAGTCCGAGAACACTTCCTGCTCATTGGCAATTCGAGCATTCACGTCACCTAACACTAATAAATCAGTACTCGGATACCTCTGCTACAGCGTGTCTATGAAATCATTGATTTCGCCGAAGGCTACGGGAGAGAAATAACGGGAACCCTGTGGGTGCCGGTAAATAAATACAATCGAAATGCCCGTATTTTACATTACTGGTCTAAATAATAGAAAATTATTGAAAATTATCAAAATTTGTAGGAATTTCATTAATAAGCTGCATTAACCTAGCGCAAAATAAGCAAGGAACACCCCCGGGTATCGATCACTTTCCCCTCTATTTTTTTTTTTTTTTTTTTTTTTTTGCAAACGGTTAAAAAACCTGGTACATTTAAAGTTTTCCTTCCTTCCACCAAGTTTCAACGAGACCTATTATGTCAAACGTATTTACGAAGCTCTGGAAGTCATGATTTTCGAGCTTAGAGCCTAAAACTTTGATATTCCAACTTCCTATCCTTATGACCTATTCTTGCCTACTCGGCGAACTGCTGGATTCCGACTCACCGCGTGTTTCCTGCTGCTGCGAGTTGTTCAAAGCAGCCATCGCTACCGCAAATTTATCATCGAATATAAATATCAGAGTCGGTGTTGCTTCGATAGTTTTGGTGTGGTTTATATGCATAATGATTGTTCTGATGCCTTTCAAAATGATTAAACATAGACACGAAGCATCCTTCTTAGAAGCTTGTTTCAAGGTTCTTCGCGATTTTATGTGAATTTGATCCAAGAAAGCGTTGGTACCTTGCGATCCAGTGGTGGTAAGAGTGGCGAGGACACCACGGTTGGAGCTGGAGGCAGACGGGGCCGGGATGTCGGGACGGCGCGGGGATGTCGGGACGGGCGGGGATGTCGCGGACGGTGCCGGGGGATGTCGGGACGGGCGGGTGATGTCGGGACGGCGGGGATGTCGGACGGGCGGTATGTCGGGGACGGCGGGGATGTCGGGACGGGCGGGGATGTCGGGACGGGCGGGATGTCGGGACTGGGGGCTGGACGGGCGGGGGATGTCGGGACGGGCGGGGACGTCGCGACGGGCGGGGACGTCACGACGGGCGGGGACGTCGGGACGGGCGGGGATGTCGGGACGGGCGGGGATGTCGGGACGGGCGGGGATGTCGGGACGGGCGGGGATGTCGGGACGGGCGGGGATGTCGGGACGGGCGGGGATGTCGGGACGGGCGGGGATGTCGGGACGGGCGGGGATGTCGGGACAAGCGGGGATGTCGGGACGGTAGTGCTAATGGCTTGTCCTCGTTCTGCAGCAGATTGCGGTCGGACCGCTCGAGCGTATGCGCGTGCACGTTTCCCATAGTTGGGAAATACGGCTCTAGTCGGCATCACTCGGCGTAGCTAGACCGCGCACAGCTTACTACACCCTCTGTAACAAAAAGAATGGCGGGCACCACCTCAACGTTTTGCTACAGCAAATATTAAATCATAGCATGCAAATCCATACTCAAATTTTAAAGTATTCATAGTTAAAGTAGTTTATGTACTATTCATCCAATATAGCTAAATTCATTTGATAATTACGGACGTACTGCATGGAAAATTAACTTTGCAAGGTTATCTCAGGAGGCAAAGAAAAAAAGCTCTTCGACAAGTACAGACGTCAGCACCGGACAGACGTTAGCACTGTTAGACAATCTACGGAGACGGCAATTTTTTTCAAGGATATTTCATCTATATATGAAAATGAAGGAGCTTGTGGAATATTTATAAATTTTTTTGAAGCTTCTGACGCCATTGAATATATCATTTCGCTTCCGACATATTCTCCAAAATTATTTTCGTGAAAAAATTGGAACTGTATGTACCGTGCGAAGAGGAATAATCAGGGCACATTTTCTTCAACTCCAGAATCACTTCCCCATTCTTTTACTACACATAGGATGAATGTACCAAAAAGCCAGGTTAGCAACATGTGAAAAAATATATTTTCGCTCCCGTTATATAACAAATTATTTACATCATATGTAATTCACCCACAAGCGGAAATACATTACGTGTTTCAGGCATATTTAGTATTTTTAAAATTATACAGTACAAGTGTTAAATAATATCTACAAAGAATTATTGTTTTTATTGGACGATAGAATTTAATTGTATAGAAACTGTTATCCAACTGAAAAAAAGATTTTACTTGGCACGTAAACTTCTGTATCAGATACAATTTTTTTGTCATCTGGTAATGTTTTAAAGTAATGTGCATGTATTATAAGAGCCATTGAGAGCAAAAGTGATGGAAATCCAAAAACGTATTTTCCGGAAAATGACGTTTAAACGAAAGACTATGTGAAACTATAATGCTTAGAAATAAATGATCTGAAGTGTTATGAACATGTTAAGGTAATATTGTTTTAACTAAATACTAAATATATTTTGGTCAGAAATATTTTTTATTTATTAAATAATTAAGTATTTCGTTGACTTTCAGAATTTTTGCACAAATAGTTTCAAAAAAATATGACTTACATTTAAATAATTTGTACGTACAATGTTCTACTGGTTTGATGGAAAAATAGGACTTTCTCACAATTTTAATCAAAGTGTGAGCAATTCTGAAGTTGTAATTTTGGCCTGTGCTCATATTAGTAAAAGAAATTAAATGTTATTTTTCGAGATTCTTCTTCTCTGATAGGTGCAGATAAACAAAAAGGTATTTCTTGGAACCCCTCTTAGCTGTTGTTTCGTTGCACCTGTGAGTTTTACCACAATTGCATGCAGCGATATGAGCAACTTATTGGCTACTTCTGTATTGTGCTGGCCTCTTGCTAAGAAATATTGAAGTTTGACTCATATCATGTTAAACTGTGATGAAACAATGTTCAAGACACCTGCTAGTGCACCTTACTCAAATCTTTCAAAATTTGACTTACACCACTTTTGCTTTCAATTGCACATAAGTGGATTTCTTCTAGTAACCTTGAATTGATACTGAACCTTGATGAATAGAGACTAGAAAAATGTGTAGTATGAAATGTTAAAATATGTACATATATATGTAGTGAAACTAGTGGTGCTCGAACAGCACATACTTTCTTCCAATTTTAAAATGTTATCGTTATGTACAACTGGACGGCCATGTTTCATTGATTTCAAACAGAAATTACATAAAAACCACTAAATTTTACGCAAAATTGTACATAAACCATTTTAGAGCGCTAAATTTGTAAATCAGACTTTGTCTGAGGCAAAAAATCGCAATCTTCAATATTGTAGTTTTGAATTTTTCCTTTCCAATTCTCGAAAGAAACTAATATTTAAAAATGAGACTATCGGTATATTTTGTCAGCCCCTAATTAAATAAATGGAAAAAAATTAAGTAAAAATTTGGAGCATTTTCGAGAAACAAAATTTTCGTAAATTTCAAGCCCAAATTAAGAAAAAACGTAGCTTTTTTCAAAAAAATTGTACATGACCTTATTTATAGAGTGAATTTCTTACAACACTCTTCCTGACGCAAAAATTTACATCTTGAATGTTGTAGTGTGGAAATTTTTTTGAAAATTTCGAAAAATCGGGGATTTTAACGAAAATATGACCTGCACCATTCTCTTAAACGTCCTTCGCACTTCAACAACAAAATTTAATCAAAAAATTTGGAACGTTTTTTTTAAAATTTTGAAAATGTCTGAGCTTCATGTAAAGAATGCTCCAAAATGAAAATATCTGTTTCAAATTCCAGGAGCCGCGACACCAGCCAGAACGATTGATAAATATCAATTTTGTAGAAAATCGGCTGAACGGATTAGGCGCTAGCGTTCACCAAGAATGGACGGACGTAAATTTACATAATAAGAAACTACATTTATTACAAAATTCCTAAACAAATTTTATAAATAATAGAAAGGTTTTAAAAATCATATGAGGAGTATAAGTTGATGCAAACTTTGAACCATACAACTTTCCTTTCAGTAATAAAAGCTTCATCCAGTACCGTAATTTGGCAGACAGACTAGACGCAATAGAAGCCATCGTACAAACTGAAGGTATCTACGACCAGGAAACAATCACTGAAACGTGCAATACTCTCATCGAAGGGTTTTAACTCAGTAATCACTTAGGCATTTGGTCATCTAGTAGTCTTGTTGCATTTTTTTCTGCTTGGTTTGAAAATATATATCAAGAACCTACATTTGCACAAGAATTTTATCATCTATAGAAAATAAAACTAAACTGTGACAAGCTCTATCGAATAATGAAAGGTCACAAGTAAAACGATTCTATGAAAAGATGAAACGTTTTAGAGATAAGTCTCTATTTTAACGAAATACGCAATATATGTGCTGATAATTAGTATACGAATATGCACCAACAGGAAAAATTAGTCAAATATGCGCTGACATATTAGTCTACATAGCATCCAATTCTAACCAAATGTAAAGAAATTTTACTTAGCTATCCATGAAGCAACGGACAAAAATATGCAAAAATCATTGAAATCCGCTCCATAGTAATTACATAAAATTCCGGTCTCAACTGACATATGCCTAAGCGTCGAAACGTACTACAGAGTTCATGAAGAGGGCTCACAACTATTGACACGAGCACCTCGACCTCTGTTGCTATTGTTCCTACTTCACCACTTGTTGCACATTTCCGAACAAGTCACGTCCAGACCTTCCAGGGCGTGCAGTTTTCGATTGCGTGTAGTTTTCGATTGATCCTCTGCCCAAATTTAAACAGCTCAGTACTTTGCCTGTGAATGGGAATGTGCATTGTCCCCAAATGCTTCCTGCATTCGTGAATTTATATACCGGGTGTCCAGAAGCTCCAGTTACAAAAAAATACCGCAAATTCTCTGATGCCAGGCATAAAGAATGGCAGGTCCAGTTTTTCCGAAAAAAATTTGGTCTTTGAGAAAATTGAGTTTAAAAATCACTCTCGGGGCGCGAAATTCAAACCGGCCGCAACGACGCAGCCGAAAGCGGCGTCACCTTCTACGCGGAGCATTTCCTCGTTTCTCCGCGTAAACGGTGAAACAGTCGAGTAATATTCTGGAAAGCATCGCGTTGCTTACTCTAGTATACTTAATAGTATCAAGCATTTTGCAGGTTCTGTTCAATAAATATTTTATATGTACGTACAGAATATCGAGTTTTGTTCAAAATGATAGCCACGGTACACGGCGGCGTAAACATAAATTATGAACACGATCCAACATTTATGAAAGAGTTTGAATCTCCTGGAATGCTCGAATTGTTATTTTTAGCACATATTAATATTGACTAGTGCTTTGGGCTTAAGATTGCCACGTAAATGATAGTCTGTAGATTATTCTAAATATCGTGATACACTAAGGAGCATTTAGGAGATAAAATATTCGTTAATGAAAATACTGAGTTTATTGATTATCTTTGGAATTTGAATTGATTCTTCCGGCTGTCATTTTCTGAATTCTCAAACTAACGATAGCCCTGCTTTAAACTTCTTAATAACCGCTGGACGGTTTATCTAAGATGTAGCCCCAATTGATGCATATCAATTTTTCCCCCCTCAAAAATATTGCATCTTTCCTAAACAAACGTATCTGTTCATGCCGTAAAGGAATCCATGAACTTCAATACCACCCGTCAAATATTATTTTAGCTTAAGTAATATGTTGTACAGTAAGAGCACTTCCTGCTGCCGCCGCGAAAGCGTTCCAAAATAACTGCTATTGCAAAATATTCTAAACTCTTCTACGTGGAACATCGAAGTTAAGGCAAGCGGCCTCGACTATCCATTTCTCGAAGTTGAATGACCATTCCACCCGCCGCTTTGCTTTTCCAGATGCAAGATGAGAGCATGTCTTTCTCCCAAATCTTGGAGTTACTTAGTGAAACCATTTCATTAGACAGTTGACAGCTACTCGGGAAAAGTATTGTTTGAGTTGTTTTGTTTCTTTGAGCTTGCATTGTAGTTAGCAGATACGTACACAAATGAGTAATGACCATTTCTTCAATTTAATTCTTCGAGGTTACTACGTAGTACAGAATGTAAGGGAGTAGAAACAACATATTACACCACTTCAGTGTTATAATTTTCAATATTTTTCTATGATATTTTCATAATGTACAACAAAAGTTGACAAAGACGAAAAAAATTATGCAATATAATCAATTTTTAACCCCAAATCTTCTTTTGAATTATTTAATTGTTTAAATTTATTTTAATTTATTTTAATGCAGAATCATTATCCTTACTACTTAAATATTTTAGGACATGCATATTTTGCTACTTTAAATTAATTAGAAATACTTAACATGCATGTCCTAAATCTTTCAGTTATATCTCTACATGTTCAATATTTTCATTTGTTTAAAAAATTAATCAATTTATAACTTTTCCATTTAATAATTGCATACTTTTTTGAACTGAAAAATATTAATTGGTTAAGTTTTGTAGATTTTACATAAAAACACCCTAATAATTACATAGTTTTATGTTGGTTATTTTTTTACTCATAGAGGGATTTATATCTCAAAAGAATATTTTGTGGAAAACAGGAATAAACATAAACAATATGCAAATTAAATCATAACTGCAACTCTATTGCTCTGTATATTTTTTCTTCAAAACATATCTGATTATACATAAAATTATTTTCACACTGAAAATTGAATTCTTTTAGTTGTAAGGAAAAACTTTAATATAAACAAGGCATTTGCGCGAAATTTCGCACACTGCTCGAAGGCTCCTGTTCAAAATGCTCCAATACTGCTTCCTCTGTAGCGACAGATGAGCGAGACACACCTGTATTGATACTTTCGCCCGGTAAAACTGACCCCGACTCACGTATTCTTGCGTCGAGGCGCAGAAAAACGCAGTGGGAAGGGTGTCTTCTGCTAGGGTATCCCTCGGCGTACACTCGAGCTGCCGCACGAGCGTTGTTCCGGCACTCGCCGAAGACTAAGTACAGTGTCGCAGTACTCATTAATTGAAAACATGCTTATTCTGGCCTCTCACACTCAAACTCGATATTTCTACTAATTTGCCTTGACGGGGCTTAGCTTTTAGTACACGCTGCCGGCGGCGGGACGCTGGGGGTGGTGCGGAGGGGAGGGAAGGGGATAGATGACTCCGTACAGGTGCTTTTTCAGCCATGACCACTGTGCGGGCCGGGTTTCGAACTGCGCAATCTGTTGTTTTGAGGCAAAACTGACATGCGGCAGATGGGCGAATCACTAGGCGGCGGTGGGAGGTTCGCCATACGATATAAACCACGATGTGACGCGGCCTAGCAAGTGAAATTTGCAAGGACACCGACCATAATAAGAGCTGCGAATGGCAGAGGGCCGGTAACCTCAGTGAAACATTGTCAAACTTTTGCCTGCTAGAAGTATTTGTACATCACGCAATGCAACATCACAGTTTTTCTCAGTCTTTTACCCTTTCACACCAGTAATATACTAGTTTTGTATTTTTTATTCATTGTTGCATGGCACGTACGGTGACGCTATTTTATCGTTGTTGATATTGACCTGTGGGTTAGGTTAATGGCCTACGTGCCCCTACAAATATTCTTCAATGCGCTGTTCGGTCTGCATCACCACAAAATGACTGTAAAAAGTATCAATTCAAATTCCGCGTCCAGAGATAAAGTCAGTATTTTCATGGAACGGGAATTCAGGAAACAAATATTTCTTTCCAAAACGCTTTTAGTATATCACGATATTTAGAATAATCTACAGACTATCATATACGAAGCAATCTTAAGCCCAAAGCACTAGTCCATATTAATATGTGCTAAAAATAAATATTCCAGGAGATTCAATCTTTTTCATAAATGTTGGATCGTGTTCATTATTTATGTTTACGCCGCCGTGTACTGTGGCTATCATTTTGAACAAAACTCGATATTCGGTACGTACATTTAAAATATTTATTGAATAGAACCTGCAAATGCTTGATACTATTAAGTATTCTAGTGTAAGCAACGCGATGCTATCCAAAATATTACTCGACTGTTTCACCGTTTACGCGGAGAAACGAGGAAATGCTCCGCGTAGAAGGTGACACCGCTGTCGGCAGTGTCGTTGCGGCCGGTTTGAATTTCGCGCCCCGAGACTGATTTTTAAACTCAATTTTCTCAAAGACAAAATTTTTTTGTGAAAAACTGGACCTGCCATTCTTCATGTCTGGCATCACAGAATTTGTGGTATTTTTTTGTAACTGGAGCTTCTGGACATTCTGTATATGTGTCTCGTGCCTTCATTCCTAAGAAATTTGATTATAGCTCGCTGCTCTGACGTCGCCTGATCCATAACCATTTGCACATCACTGATGTTGGAAACCTGTGATTTGTGCGAAATAACTTTTTCAAAATTTTCTCAAAAGTGGTACAATTTTTTGGATTAAAGATTGTCCTCAGGTAGCGTAAAAGAGGCTCCAACAAATGGCGCAGGTCCCAATAAATGACTGTGAATTTTCATTGAAATCTCTAAAATATTCGAAAATTGCAATAGTTCAATTTTCGGCGTCTTCCCACCACTACAAAATGGAAGAAGATTCTTTTCTTTAATGAAATATGTTGTTCAAAGATCTTGAAATAAGGAAATTTACAATTTTCCGATAATTAGTTTCCCGTAATTTTGCGAGAAATAAACGATTTTTAAAATCATTACAATTTCAAAAACTCCACGAAATTTATCTTCATTTTTTTCTCTTACAGGAATGTAAAAACTCATGCTGGTCGCACGGATGGTGCGCTCTGTATTTTCAAAAAGTGCAAAAAGGAACATTAAAAAACAATATTGATGATAGATTTAAATAAATTGTTCCAAATCATTGTATATTAAAAATGACCATAAACAAATTTTTTTAAAATCGTATTTCCTGCGTAATTTCTGCTTGTGCAACAAATGTATTCATCCAATGAGATTTATATTTTTCTCAAAAACCGCTCCAATTTCTTCACTTCTTTCCATGGATAGAGTAAAGGATGCTTGAAAATCCTTCAAATCTTATTTTCGTTTCAACTCCCTGAACTCCCAAAAATTGCAAACGTTACACATTGTGCTAGAAAGTGTGCGCTGTTGTAGTATACCTACTTTTATTACAAAATTATTTTTTCTATTTATATATTTATATACAAGCACTTTATATATTTATATACAAGCCTTTTTAATTTCATGTTCTCTCTACGTAATGTAGTTTTATGCTATATTAAAACACTAAAATATTCTTAATTTCATTAGCTTTAATGAAAATGGCTGTGAAGCGCGTTTCAGCCAATGATGTTCCGTCACAAATGATCGCTTGTCCGCCAAAGCTGTGATCATTACTGAGGTGTTCGTGGTGCATGGGGTGGAATGCGACTGTTTGAGCGGGTGAAAGCCATTTACCCCTGAGATACTTGAAAATTCGTGCAGAAGTGGATTTGTAAAACGTCCTGTCACATTTTGTAATTCGGTTTATCAAAAACAAGGCTCTTCTCTCTTATGACAACAACGGACAAGGAATTGGCTCACTTTCACGAGAACATGGTGAACGCCAACACTGCGCCGGCGGGAGAGTGATGTATTTTTAACCTCGACTTTTAATGCAAAGTGACGCTTCGCTATGCTGTCCAATTTCGTAAGGTCGCTCCGGCCTTCGTTCTTCACGATTGACATAGATTTTCCTTCGGTTTATTTATTGTGAATGCATTTCATTCCTACGTAGCTTGATGCTGCACTCTAAATGCACCGCTGACATTTGATTAAGCGTGGCGAAGTTTATGACAAGGTTCCGACCTTCGACCTACACGATAAACGTAAGATATTATTGAGCATAAATTCTCTTTACGCCAAAATACTTTTATAATTGACTAATAAGAACATAATTAAATAAGTAAATAATAATTGACTATAAGACTTATAATTTATAATTTACCCTTCTTTTTTGAACTACGAAACAGAACGCCCTCGTACCCTCCCCTATTCATATTCTTTCACCGATCTCAAGACACCTGAGTGAATTCGGTACGATAAGGGACAAAAACGCGCGCGCACGCACGCAGACACAATCACACGCACGCCGCACACACGCGCCCTACGCTCACGCACGTGCACGCACACACACAATCACCCATGCGCAATCAGACACGCACGCACACACAAGCATGCACGCATACGCATGCACATACACATACATACACACGCGAACAAAACGCGCGCACACACGTGCACACGCACATACACTGACACACCAAATGCATTTTCGGATTTTATCCCGTTACCAGTTTCTTTTCTGGCATTACTCTCAACACCGGGAGTTCGGAAACCTAATGCAAAGAACGACAGATAGGAATTCGCAGAAACGAGGATAATGTTGTCTCGTGCATTCCGATAATTTGTAGATGGATCAACTTCAAGTTTAATTACGTGATTATGGCTTCTTAATTTTGTGCCGTTTCAGTAAACATGTTTTTAAAAGAATTAAAAAATGGCGTTTATACAAATGTGTGATAATAACCGTGCAATAAATAATAGTTAAAATATGAAGAATTTGTGGTCATATTAGATTTGCAAGAGAGAAAGAATTGATATCAAACAAGTGTAGAAGCAATCGCTCACTATAGGTCTTGTCGTTAACTCCATTAACATAATATCTTTTTTAAATTCTGTGATTACAATTTTAATTATTTGATTTTTTTCTACAATTTTATTAGAAACAGTTTTTACTTATACAAGGACCACACTACATTTTTCAATTTCACAGACCTAGAGAGCCGTGCGCGAGCCACTCGTGTGCAACTCCAGCAAACCAAGAAGGGTTGGGATGAGACCCATTCTAGGAGTGGGGACCACCAATGAGATGCGCAATTTGAATAGTAGCATGTAAATTGAAGTAGCAATCAGCGAGGAATGAGGGACTGTTACATAGAGTGCAAGAAATATTGCCTTTTATATTATGCTGGAAATGTTTGTGATCGATGACAATGGAAGACGGTTCTATCAAAGCTAAAATATCTTATTCTTAAATAATCATTATTACTTTCTGCTCTGATATCTGTCCAGAGTGCATTACAGATTTATAATCTACAATCAATGAACACTATTTATTTACAATCGTTTACGAAATTGTACAGAAGCTTTTTCCATTCTATTTAACAAAACCGATAATATCTCATGATTCTCCTGGACATACTGTTAGAGATTTGCTCGTTGATATCTCTCATTCAGATTCATAATAGGAATATCTGGTCATAATATGTGCGCTGCTAACTATTCCATGCCTTCTTGGAATTGTCTATATTTCGTTTTCATTTCAATCATGACGTGAGTGATATCTCTCATAATTCCCTTCATTTTTCTATCATTTGGAGAATACAAAATTACCAGTGTAAATGAATTATTAAATCGTAAATTTTTGTTAGCAGTAAACATTATTTTTTAAATGCCACTGCTTTAAAATATTGTTTAAAAGTCGCAATGAACATGAACTAAAATATAAAAGCCGTTACACAGCAGGGCACAGACGAAAATAAAAAATGAATTATGTCCCTTATAGAAGAGAATATAGAATACAGGCCCTTATAGAATAGTGAATTATGGCCCTTTAGGGACAATACCTCTTTAAATACAAGTAAGTAGGCAAATCAATTCACAGCATGGGTCATTGCATTAGACGCCCACGCATTCAATCTACGCGCTGTGAAGATGAACCCTCTGTGGAAATGACCGGCTACTGTCCTCCCCGCAAAGTGTCAACCCTCAACTACATTAACTTTCGCCGCTTTCGTGGACTGACGTCCTTGCGTTATACGGTACTTTTATTTCTTATAACATCACCAAAATTCAGCCAAATTGAAAATGGACAATATATTTATTTATTATATATATGGATGGACACGTCGGAATGTTTTGTATATGTTTATTTATAATATATCTGTCTATTTACAAACACAAAATCACACAGGTATAACACGACTGAGCGGAGTGTAGGACTGTCAACGACGGCAGCACTGCGCTTTGTATTGCTTCGGAGAGAAAGAGAAAAATCTGTTGGTATAGTCAGTGAAACTGAAAACTGAAGCACTGATCTAGATCGAAGTCCGAAGACGTATATACGGCACTCTTGAAATGTCTTTCTAGGTTCAACAATACCCATGACACTCCATTTAAAACCACGGAAATTTGCGGACGCGTTCGATAATTTAAATAATAAATACATGTAACTATGTAAAGAACGGAACTATTTTGAGTCTCTAAAAGTAATTGAATATTCCAGTCATGCTACACAACAAATTCTACAACACGAGTACATTACATTAATCGATTTAATGAAAAACATCCAGGAATTTTTTGTTTAACTTCCAGACTCCCATAAAATACAACGTAATAAAGAGGTCAAATCAGTTACAAATCTTTAATGAGTGATTAGATTATTAAGTGCTTTCGGACTGGTTAACCTTCCAGCAGCCGTGCTGTCGTAAATTTTACGACAATAGCAGATTTTTTTTGTTTTCCTGTCAACTCATTTTTGTCAAAGACTTCTGCGTTCTTGGTGTTCCTTGCGGGTATCTTTGGTGATGCATTCCTGCAGTCACTGTTTAGTTTGCACGCTATATTCAGTTTTTGTAACGCACTATTCGGAATAAGTGCATAGTGACGTAAACTTTACGCTGCGCGCCGGCTGTTCTAAAATATTGTATAATAATTTGGCCTAATCGAAAATTTTCTGTAAAATGTCCAGATAAACAATTTATGTGAATCAAAAATCAGAACATTCTTCAAGAGCTGTCTGATCGGAGGAAGATCATGAATTGGATAGTGACAGTGACAGTGACAGTAAACGAATGTTGAAAATATAGATGAGCATCAGAACGATACCGGATCGGAACAAGATCGTTTTGATATTAAATACGAACGTTTATCAACGGATATGTTTTTTGGTAGTAAATATCATTCTTAGATATTATAATGCGACATAAAATTCCATTGTTCTACAATTTCTTTGATTTTTTCAAGAGTCATTGAATGTCGTAAAATTTACGACACGCGCCTGCTGGTGTGAACATGTTACCCGCGCCCGCTGAAGGTTAAAGTAATGTTTCTATGGAAAATTTTCTGAAAAAACTAATTGGGCTGATTAATTAGCATCACGTATAATTTTATACAAAAATGCTTCATTACTTTCCAACAGAGCATGAATGCACCAGACTCCACCGCCCCGGCGCTAAAAATCGAAGCAACTGTCGCCATTGTTAGTTCAAAAATGCGCCGTTCCCTCTTCAGTCTTACATTTGCTTGGTCGAGTTATAACTTGAAGATCGAACAAAATTACGTATCTCGGAATGAAACTTGATTCAATGCATGACGATTCTGAGAAAAACATTACGACTTTTTTCCCCGCGGCAGGATCTTTGCAGTTATCCCAAGCCACTTACTTGCATCTTCTCAGCCGCTCGATGAGAACAGCTCGCCTCCCCCTCCAACGACTGTGTGAGGGCGACGCCAGGGCCATCATATGAGAGTTAAAAGAACTCCCATATAACGTGGTGGAGACCATTACAGTGGCGCGCTCTCCTCTATCACCTTCTTACAGGAACTAAAATACGAACTGCTGCCAACGATACTTTAAACGTGCGTGGCTGTAGCGTAGGTTCGCGACCACAAGCAGGCCCGTCATGTCACAAAAGATAGCGTCAATGTTTGCGCTTTCTTCAGCGGTTTCTTATACGTAAATATTATGAATAATTGAGCACTTAAAAGACACTTTTCGTATTTCTACAGAAGTCAGCCAATTTTGATGTGCGAAAGTTGGCGAGCCAAGTCTGCAGAGCCCGGCGACCCTAGCGCCTCCTACAGTAGCACCTTCGAGCTTTGTCCCCGGTTTTGATGGAGAGTTGCAAGGCCCTGGTGACGGCGCCGCAAAGGAGAGGGGGCTGGAGGGGTGGTTCGGAGCCAAGGGCCAGATTCCCTCTCGTTCCCCCTCGAGGTTCCCAATCGATGGGGCAGTCAAACATTTCTGGAACATGCCTACAACATTATTTGTACTGTTTATTTTTCGTTTCAGATATGTTTGGGTTTCAAAATATTTATGTAGTCAAGTAGGTTACAGAAAAGTAATAATCTATTTAGAAGGTTGCAAAGAGGATACAAAAAGAAGAAATAAAGTATTTTATAACGTTGACAATACGTTTCCTCATGCCCACTATTGTTGCTATTTGTGCAGGATTCTTGCCAGTAGATTCTAGGTACGATCCCCGACAGGGGTTGATGTTAGGCACTATTTAGAAAACTACGTCGAATTTAGTAACTCTCTAGAGCACTCTAGATGGCTGTTCTGATTGGTAATTTTCCTGATTTCTCCGATTAATACTAGGCGAATGCCTGTGCAGTCTCATATCAAACGGGTCACGAATAGCCCGTGATCATTCCTTGCTCTTCCTTATCCTTTCTTCTCCCACTTACACACATATACACGCAACCACTTACATGCAACACTATCACACATGTAACGGCTTAGGTAGCTCAGGGTATCAACTGATGTCACTAGCGTGCCTCTGACCGCTCCTGAGAAGTCCTGGGTCCGCTTACAGAGATTTTCCCAACAAGGTTTCTCCCACTAGCGTGGCACCCCTGCAGCCGGGACAAATTCCAAGTTCCCGGCTGGTCTCTCGACATGTGTGCTAGTGTAGTGAATGTGAGTTTAAGTACATGTGAATAAAGGGGAAAAAAAGAGGAAGAGGAAGGAAACATCGCGCGAGGTCCGTCGTCCCATTGTTAGACTACTCCTCCGGCATTCTCCTGGTGTTGGTCGGTGAAACCACCTACACATCAAAAGCTATTAAATCGCTGCCAATCAGAGCAGCCAGCCGCAACTGCTAGTCAGAGCATTCGGCCACAAGAATTCTCCTCCAGACAGAGGCTGAATTCGACCTAGCTGAAAATCTAAGAATCGAAAATCCTGTCACTGTCGGGACTTGTACCCTAATAATTTCCGGGTGAGAGGCACAGCAAATTCTGCAGGATTTTTAGGATTTCCTGCCCAGGCGATGACCAATGATGAAAATCAAATGTAATCGTTTATATTTCACCATTAATTTTTTTATTAAAATGCAGCTCTTTACCTTCTCATTATTGTGTGTAGTAAGAGAAAGTAGGAAATCTGGAGCTCAGGAAGACATATGCAACTGCATATATCATATCTCTACTCGTCATACACGATTGAAATTGAATATGAGATTCAATAAATATTATTATTAAATTGTTGATCACACGTAAGCTTCAATTGAAAAGACGGGAAAAAAACAATCGGAGCCAAACCTATTTCTTAGTTGCCAGCACTAGCTGACATACTAACTATTAATTAAAACATACTATATTATTAATTAAAAACGCTGACATACTGACTGTTATTTCATGTATAAAATGTAATCGTTGGTCAAGTGATTCAAACGGTTAAAAAGACAGGAAAATTCGGACCACTCATCCAATTACTATTGCAAAGAAAGGGAGCCAATGGAAGGCACGCACGCAAGGAACGCGATGTGAATGGAGAAGCAAGGGAAGCAAGAAGGAGAACGCTCCCCCCTTTGGGCGCCGTGGAAGGGGGCGAAGGGGTAGGCAACGACATGCAAATTCCCCCCCCCCCGCACTGATAAAAGCAGCCACATTCCGAGTTCATTCAGTCAGTCTTGGAAGCCGCCGAACTGCCGCCATAGCTCTTGTTGAACTCGGAGTGGATTAAATTAAGATGAGGGAAATTGTTCACATCCAGACGGGACAATGCGGAAATCAGATTGGATCTAAGGTAAGAAGAACGCAAAGAATTATTTGTCTGTAACAAACGGCAAATATTTTTGTTTTGGAAATCAACACCTTAATCGTTCTAATCAGTAAATGCTTTGGACTTCTAATCGTGTGTAGTTCAACAATAGTAAATGTCATGTGTACGACATAATGTAATGCCTGCGTTACGAATATTCTTTAATGGCAAGATGGAATGCCACTGCTCTGCCTTGAATAAAATACAAAGTTTATTGCGAATTTTAAGAGAAATGTGATAATATTAATTGGTATTTAATGTTGTAACGCCTTTCATCTGGAATTTTTTCTAGTTGCGTCGTACACATTTGTTAATCGGTACGGAGGTTTTTGTTCTTTGAAATTTCTTTCCCGTCGTAGTAGTATTCCGATAGTACTATTACAATGTGTCATCGCTTATCTGTATGCTAATTTTCACCCCCTTTTAATTTCCAGTTCTGGGAGACCATCTCCGACGAGCATGGTATCGACCCCAGCGGAGCCTACCGGGGCGATGCCGCTACCCAACTGGAAAGGATCGACGTGTACTACAACGTTGGCTCCAAAGGCATGTACGTGCCACGCGCCGTCCTCGTGGACTTGGAGCCCGGGACCATGGACGCAGTGAGGAGCGGCCCCTTCGGCCGCCTCTTCCGCCCCGACAACTTCGTCAACGGGCAGAGTGGAGCAGGCAACAACTGGGCCAAGGGCCACTACACGGAGGGCGCCGAACTCGTCGACGCCGTGCTGGACGTGGTCCGCAAGGAGGCCGATGGCTGCGACTGCCTGCAGGGCTTCCAGCTCACACACTCGCTGGGCGGCGGCACGGGCTCCGGCCTGGGCACTCTGCTGCTTTCGAAGGTCCGCGAGGAGTATCCCGACCGGATCATGAAGACCTACTCGGTCGTGCCCTCCCCCAAGGTGTCGGACACGGTCGTGGAGCCGTACAACGCCACCTTGTCGGTCCATCAGCTGGTCGAGAACACGGACGAGACCTTTTGCATCGACAACGAAGCGTTGTACGACATCTGCTATCGCACTTTGAAGCTGACGAACCCCACTTACGGAGACCTGAACCACCTGGTCTCCCTCACCATGTCCGGGGTCACCACCTGCCTGCGCTTCCCCGGCCAGCTGAACGCCGACCTGAGGAAGTTGGCCGTGAACATGGTGCCCTTCCCCAGGCTGCACTTCTTCGTGCCCGGCTTCGCCCCGCTGACGGCGCGTGGCAGCCAGCAATACCGCGCCGTCACAGTGCCCGACCTCATGATGCAGATGTTCGACGCCAAGAACATGATGGCGGCGTGCGACCCGCGCCACGGCCGCTACCTCACCGTCGCCGCAGTGTTCAGAGGGCGCATGTCGATGAAGGAAGTGGACGAACAAGTTCTAAACATGCAGAACAAAAATAGCAGCTTGTTCGTGGAATGGATTCCCAACAACATGAAGACGGCCGTTTGCGACATTCCTCCGCGAGGCCTCAAGATGGCCGCCACCTTCATGGCCAATACCACCGCGATTCAGGAAGTTTTCAAGCGCATGTCTGAGCAATTCGCTGCAATGTTCAGGCGCAAGGCTTTTCTTCATTGGTACACGGCCGAAGGCATGGACGAAATGGAATTTACGGAGGCAGATTCGAACATGGTCGATCTAATTTCCGAATACCAGCAGTATCAGGAAGCCGCTGCAGAAGACGACTTTGAGGAAGATCTGGAGGACATAGAGGAAGAGCAAATATAGAGGTTGTTGTTTTGTTAAATATATTGTAATGAAAAGAGTATAATTAAAGATTACCTGCAAAGTCTAAAAAATTTCTTAATTTGTCCTTGTCCTTGTATCAAAGAAGAGTTTTTTTGCTAAATCAGAGGTCACCGATTATTAGGTTTTAGTACTTATAAAGCTTTGGTATGCGGATGCATAGAAATTTTTTACTGTTCCATATCAACCTTCGAACATATTTGCTTTTGCATAAAATTCGCTACTATTATCACATTTGATAGGGATAAAAATGTTTACTGCAGTTTGTATGCAAATATTTTATTTTTCCAAACAGACTATTCCAACAATTTCTGTAACATTTACATTTTTAAAATTACTTCTTTTCTAGGTTGGGGGAGATTTTTATATTGTTAACATTTCCTAAACTAAATTGATCTCATCCATGTTTCTAATTATATATTTTTACATGGATTGATAATACATTCTTATTTTATTGCAAATTTTAATATTACTATTATGAAATGCACGTAAGATAATTTCACCATCTCTTTCAATGTTCTCCGTTTCTCTTAGGACTTGAATTTTTGACTTGATATTTTTTCGCTCGTATGCTGACGTGCTTTCCTCCCTATTTAGTTTTCAGTAATACGTACGCAATCGTAGCTTCTACTAAATCCTCTTTGAAACAACTAGAAGTACATGTTAATATTGCATCGATTTATACAATTTCTTTCAAATCCTTTTCTAGACGTAGCTTGCCTAGTCACAAAGATAATTTCTCTAAATTTTTTGGTAAAATCTCAGTGTTTAACTTGATATATGTGAAATAAATTTTTAAATTACATCCCTAACTTGAAATTGATGAATTTAAACCTTGTGACAAATGCTGTGACTGCATTCCTCCTGTGCAAACTCTTCCCTCCCTCGCTTTCATTCCTATCTTCTATGTGAGTAAACCTTTATCCAAATTGCGTACGTATTTCTCATTGAATGACCTCCTATTATGGACTTAAGTAATAAAATTTTGAAAGTGGTTATACAGAAGAACAGGCTAAATGGCCTGAACCTCGCTACAAATAAACACTATGATTTACTTATTTTTATTTAATTTTATTTATTTTTATTTATTTTTATTTATTTTTATTTATTTTTATTTATTTTTATTTATTTTTATTTATTTTTATTTATTTTTATTTATTTTTATTTATTTTTATTTGTTTGTTTAGCTAGCTAGCTAGCTAGCTAGCTAGCTAGTGTACCCATCTTCTGCCATTAAAGAAATTACAAAGAACTAAAAAGGAATTAAAATCTACATGTGCCGGCCATGATCATTTTCTGAACAATAACAATTATCTTCCAGTTCTTGCTTATCTGTTAGTTTGATTTTCATCTATTGATCTGTTAGGAACAAAGAAATACCATTTCATGCCGGGAGTATCTGATGAATTCTCTGCATTTATCACCTAAAATTCCGTTAATCGATCTACTACGTTGGATCTCTTTGTGAATGGTGTATCGGTTTGAAGTGACACCTGCTGAAGACTAAGTTGTAGCATATTTGTTAATGATAAGCTCGTTTCAAGAGGGTCAAAGCAAAAACTTCAAATCTAGAATATCGCTGTGGGGTAACCGACTGCATGAATCTTCTTCCATGTATGAAACTCTTCTCGTTTCTGATGTTCTGTACGTTCTTGCACATACTGCTCGAAGTTTCGTGTCCTTGAGATCCCAATCTAATAAATAAAATAGGGCGCTCTTGTTAAGACTTCACAGATGAAATGAACCACGTGGCATAACAGACACGTGATCGTGAATCTTGCTGCTGTCCGTATTACTGCAGTGCTAACTCATTTCTTTTCGGCGGACCTGTTTGTTTTTGCATGAACCTTCAAGTAGCGTCTCCTGATGGGGGGCGCCGCCTAGCACAATTTCGACTGAGGTTTCCTACGTCAGAGCCGTCTGTAGATCTATAAATACAACACTACACTACATAGATACGATATAGTAAATCGTATAGCTCAACATACGATATAGAGATGTCAATACATATAGTACAAAATTAATATTTGTGATATTAATAGTTTTTCATTTATTTTCGCTGGAGTGTTAAAAATTTTAGCTATGTTATTTGTGTGTTTATACCGGATGACTGTACTTGTTTCTAGTATGAAGGGAAGTAATTTAATTACGGATTTGAAGAACATACGAATATCATTACAGATATAGAATGTCTTGTTCGGCGATAATTACTCAATAATAAAATAGATGAATAAGACTTATGTTCTTTCAGTAATTCCATCTTACGAATTTTTCAATTGATTCCATTTTTCTTAATTTGTTACTATTATAATTTACAATTTGAGCCGCATACGTATTTCAAAGCATCAGAAGTATTTTTTCTTATCCGATCACCTTTATACGAGTATATGCTGTTTGTACACGCATTCGGAGTTAGTAAAATGGCTTATTACAATATTCGAAGTAGTAGAGGTTTCCTAGCAACAATTTGGAATACAATGCGGTGGATACAAAGTATTGCTACATTCATAAATTAAGTTTATTCATATTGAAATGAAATATCAATAATCAATTACATTCGTCCTCTCCTTGTTCTTGTTCTTCATCAGCTTTCCTTCCTTCTTTTTTCTTCTTGATCTTCTTTCCTCTTCTTCTTCATTTCTTTCTGTGTTTTTCATTTTTCTTCGCCTTTTCCTTAATTTTTTCATTCTTTTCTTTTCTTCTTCTCTTTTTCCTCTTCCTCCTCAGCCTTAGCGTCTATATTTGTAATTCTTAGGGAAATTTCTTTAATCGTCTCTATTCTGCTTCGTTCGCTTTATGCTTTTAATGAGTGTTCGCTAGAATTTAAGAAACTACGCGATTCCTGTCGCCACAATGTATATTCATATCATATACTGTCATAGTCAACGCCAATTATTATAAATATATATTGAGGACAAATATATCGAAATCTTAAAAAGACGGGATGAAACTTTACATATTGATAATAGGACATTATGTGTTCATCACTTCTTATTCATTCGCACTTAAGCGCTCGTGAATAAGGAACTAACTCGCCGATAATAGTCTATTTGACTCACTTATAAAATACAGAACTATTACCCATGCCAGGATACGATCTCAGGTACTTCTATTTACCGCACCATAGGGGTACCGTACAACATTCTTTGTATCCCTACCTGATACGCTTCGCAGGTAAAAGCAATTTTCCCAACACATAAAAAAATATGATTTTCATTTGCAAATTTCGAATCTTAATATAATTTTAGGTCTTCGGTCGGTCTGGTCTGTCAGTCAGACCGACAGACTGGCAGACAGTCTGTCGGTGTGTCTGTCTGTCGGTCTGTCTGTCGATCTCTCTGTGTGTCGGGCTGTCTTCAAGCCCATACGCATATTTGCACATACAGAGGACATTGATACTGCCTTGTAATAACTACATGATGGGATAATAAAGAGCTCTTACACATATAAACCGTTTATGACGTTGAATCACATAACTTTAACAAAAGCCTTTCCCACGTAATTCACTGCTCACATTAGTAGATGAACACAGACACTGTCTATGAACCCGAGCGAAACATGGCATGATGCCAAACACTTTAATGTTATTCGTGTTATTCGTCTTATATGTGTTTAGGAAATTAATTTAGGTTATTATTAAGTAAATGAGGGAGAATAGTGGGTTATATAGCGATGCATAAGTGTTCTATTGTGAAGTGAGGTGTAGTGCAGTGTATAGCAGAGAAATAAAGAAGGAAATGTTTTCAGGTCTTAGTGAAGTGAAGTGCAGTTAAATGCAGTGTGATACTAATGCAGTGTGTGTGTGTGTGTGTTTTCTTTCTTAATGTAATTTAATGTTTTATGAATCAGTCAGTTTTTATATTATTATCATTATTTTACCATTATTATTACTACAATTAGTATATAATTTGCTTATTATTATTATTATTATTATTATTATTGTTGTTATTATTATTATAATTATTATTGTTGTTGTTGTTATTATTATTATTATTATTATTATTATTATTATTATTATTATTAGTGGTTTTAGAGTTCTATATTACAGAAAGGCTGTGTATATTTATATTTTTGTAATTAGCTGCCACCGGGTTATGCCCAATTGCAGTTTAAATAAATTTAATCTAATCTAAATCTATTCACAGACAACTTAGAGTTAATCAGATAAAAGAAAACCGTTCCAAAACTCCTAAGTATCGTTTTCCATATTATCGCGGCAAAAAGTATTATTCTCTCATAAAGAACATGAGGATTCAAGGCAGGAATTTATAGCTAATTTATCTTTGAAAATATATTTTATTATATAGGGGCGAATATTTTGTCAACAAAACTCGAAAAAAAACCTCTCTTTTCTGTATTCAAAATTCGACTAGAATATGGTTTAGGATAGAGATCACGATTATGAAAACGTGCACAAAATTCACTTCTCCCCACACCTCGTCACACACAGTTGTTAACTGTTTTTGACGTAAATAAATAAATAAAAAATAAATAAATAAAACTCAGCTGTGAGTGTGGAAAACACCGTACATGTGCTAAATAACCAAATCCAACAAAGCGAGCTTAAGATTATTTTTACTTTCTTTGAAAATCTAGAGATAATTCTGAGCAAAATTAGTAAACTTTCTTTTAAATCCTTTGTTGTATGTGGAGATTTCAATATTAATTTTCTGAGCGAATCCCACGAAAAAGAGAAGTTTCTCAATTTCCTTTATTCTTTTAATTTAGACATTACAGTGAATGTACTGACACGGAATACGCTTAAATCACAAAAAGCATTAGATCAAATTATAATTAACATAACCACAACTACATATGAAATAATAACGAATAATCTAGGATACAGTGACCACGATGCACAAATTCTTACAATTACTAAGGACATAAACACTGACACAATAAATAATACACGCATGTGCAGAGCATTCACTAAAGTTAATATAAAATTATTTACTGACTACTTGATGAAGGAATCATGGGACGCAGTTTATAACGCTGTTCACACAAATGAAAAATATAATTTATTTTTCTCCAAGCTTTCAATTCATTTTAACGCGTGCTTTCCTCTTAAAAACATAAAATTAAACATTTCAAGCAAAAGTAATACTTGGATCACACAAGGAATTAGAACATCGTGTAAAAACAAACGTACGCTTTACTTTATTTCTAAACATCATAACGTATCACCCGATTTCCATATATACTTCCGAGAATATAAAAGAATTTAAAGAAAAGTAATACTTCAGGCAAAAATAATGAAAAATAGTCAGGACATTTTGAGCGCTAGTAACAAAACTAAAGCAATGTGGGATATCTTAAAGAAAACAACCACATCATCTCGATACCTTGTAGAGAATGTTATTTTAAAGGTTAATGAAAGAGAAACGAGTAATCCGAAAAAAGTTGCCAATTTCTTCAACAAACACTTTTCTTTAATGGCGTCTGATCTCACGAAGGGACTAAAATCAAAAAATTCAACATTTTACACTTCCGAAAAATTTTCAGATACGATGTTTATTTCCGAAACTTCTCCCAACAAAATCCTCAGAATAGTCAGTAAACTAAAAAATAAATATTCATCTGGTTTAGATAAATTTCCGGATTGTTTATTAAAAACTTGTGCACCTGCCTTTATACATCCGTTAACTCACATTTTCAATGCTTCTTTATGTACAGGAATATTTCCAGATATTTTCAAAACAGCAAAAATTAAGCCACTTTTTAAAAAAGGGAACAAAAATGATATTCAAAATTACCGGCCAATTTCTCTTTTGTCAGTTTTCTCAAAAATATTAGAAAGGCTTTTCTACTTACGAATGGAAACTTTTCTCAGGAAAAACACAGCGTTTTCAGACTCACAACACGGTTTTAGAAAATCAAATCTACGGAAACTGCCATTTTTTCTTTTCTCAGAGATGTTGCTTCATCAATAGACCAAAATGAAGTACCCATTGGAATATTCTTAGATCTCTCGAAAGCTTTTGACGTTATTGACCGTAAGATGTTGCTCTCAAAATTACCTTCGTATGGAATTCGTGGTATTGCCCTAGAGTGGATAACTTCTTACTTTAAACATCGGACTCAAAGAGTAGAAATACCATACTGGCAGGAAAGGTCATTACATACTTATATTTCCAATTCTTTGACAATTGAGCATGGGGTCCTGCAAGGTTCG
>JAHLJT010008446.1:23498617-23509258 GCA_031308135.1 Acheta domesticus
GGTTTTATCTGGAAAACGTATGTTCAAGTTCGGGAAAAAAGGTTCTATCTGCTTCACCGCGCAAACCAATCTGTTTATATGTATGAGGACGTATCTTATTGGCTGCGCAAAGTGTCCAGGCATTGTAAGATCTTTTGAGAAGCAGATTTAATTGCAATGTTGTGTGAATTGAAGATGCTGTTTTAGAGCATTCTTGTTCTGAATACGATCCTAATACCGCAAGCAGTACTGAAGAAGACTAGACACCGGGGCAGAACAGTGCTGTAAGCACTGTTTGTGTTAAAGCAAAATAGTTCTGCAAGAAGGTTTTCATAAATATCGAACTATTTACTCTTTATCGGGTTTAATTGGTAGCCATCCAGAATTTATAATAGTTCGGCAAAATTGGGCATTTGGATATTCCTTACGACGCCTGAGTGAATGTCTTGCTAAATCAACGAATTTATAGGTTATGCGATACAAACTATTTGTACTCCATTTCACATGTTGATATAATATTATAAAATTGGTTACCTGTAAATCCTGTTTACAACCTGGATTATTACGTTTTTACTAATTTTCGGTTAATACGTAAATGTATTGTTAACCCTTCGTTACGAGCGCATTTATCTAATAGACCCAATCCGTTTTAAGAACTCAATATCTCAGCTGTGTTGTGGCTGTAAGTTTTCGCAATCTGGTGGCATCGTGTAATAAGAAGGATTGGAAAAAAGTGCAAGGGCCGAAGAAACATCAAGCTGGCTTAGAACATTTAAATTACAGAGGCCAGGTCATCAAGCTTAACAATTTAACAAACGTACAAATTGTGGAAATTTTTGTCGTCACAACTGCACTCTAAATGTCACTCCAGAAGAGCAAGAGAGTTTATTTATTTCGTTTTACAAATTGGAAACTCATTCATCAGATCCTTTCCAGAAAAAAAGAAATCCAACAGAAAATATTCTAAACCTTCCAAAGAAGAATACATTCATTTACAAGTTTTATGTTTCAAACAAAGAAATTATTGTGTGTAAGAAGTTCTACCTCAACACACTTTCTATAAGCAAGAGGGTGATAAATAATGCACATTTGCACAAAGATAAAATAAGAGGAAAACCAAAATTGGACGATCGAGGTAGCAAAACTAAGGATAAAATACCAAAGGGCGTGAAAGACAGAGTGAGGGCACTTTCCCTAAAACAGAGAGTCACTATTGTAGACCTAGTACTACTAAGGAATGCCTCGCCTCCAACTTAAATATCACGGAAACGTATTACCTCTACAAGGAATGTAGTGTAAACGAAAGATGTCAATTTGTAAAATTATCTATATATCGGAATATTTTTAATGAAGAATTTAATTTGGATTTCTTTCAGCCAAAAGCGGAGAGATGCGAATACAGAATAAATGAGTTGGAAAATAATATTTCTAATGATTTAAAATTGAAATACACTGAAAACGTAGATAACAAGGAAAACAGGAGAAAGGAAAGAGAGAAAGATCATAAAATCAAAGATGAACACACAATTGTAGTGTCCTTTCATTTAGAAAACGTGATAGGAATTCCGAGAGCAAACAAGTATTTTCTTCTATAGGAGAAAATTAAATTTCTTTAATATGACGGTTCATGTTTTCCCAGCCAAAGATATATATTGCGCAATTTGGACAGAAATCGACACAGGCCATTCTGGAAATGACATTGCAAATGCCGTTTCCCAAATTTTGGAAAATATAATTCAAAACTCACCTAAGGTAAACATATTATAATGTGGAGCGACAGCTGTGTACCCCAAAACAATAATCAGATGATGTCTGTGTCAGTAATGGACTTTCTAAAAAACATCCACAAATCGATGACATAGTTTTGAAATACTCTACTGCTGGTCACTTGTGTATTCAGGAAGTACACAATGTTCATTACCAGATAGAGAAAGCTCTGAGAGCTTGTGAATTCTTTTCACCGATTTCTTTCATGCGGATACATTTGGCAGTAAATAGAAAAAAAAAGACTTAATATTATTCAGATGAAAACAATGAATTTTAAAGATTTCCATAAAAGCAGCAAACGTCATTTTAATAAATACCTTTCTCTCTAGTTTCGCAACTAAAATTCACTCAAAGACAAGCTGAAGTAGAGTAAAAAATTAAACGTTCTGATTCACAAATTTTCTACCGTAAATGTGCGACCATACATTTCTACAAAATGGGTGGAGAAAATTTCTTCGCCCATCTATTCACCTGTGCACATGTACGTGGCGAAAGAGAAGTTTTTAAAGAAGGAAAAGGTAGCCGATTTATCATACATGTTGAAATGGATGCCAACTCAGGATCAAACCTACTTCATAGAATTGGCTTAAAAAACAAAAATAATATTATGGCTACGCGACATTTTACTTTAATGTGTTTGTATTATATCATTTCAAATTTAAGTGTAATTCAGTAATTTACAATAGGTTACTTTCTTCCACTTCCAGTTGGCAAAGTCTAAGTAATGACATGTACAAATTAAAATTGAGTACTCTAAATAAGATTTTGACTAAAATGTAAGCACATTTCTTTGAATTCTTTAAAATTTAATAAATGATACAGTTACATGTATATTTGCAATTATTTAAGTAATATACCAGTCAAATTTTCCTACCAACAAAGATAGAACCTTTTTGCTCGAACTTGAAAATGCGTATTAAGAGTAAAAAGGTTCTATCTGTAAAAATAGGGTCTTGGTTTCTACCAAAGTTACAATGCTTTTAGAATAATTATCAGTCTACAGTTTTGTGCTTGGATGTCAAGTACACTGACAAAGTTCCAATACATTTAATAAAATAGTTTTTGTTTTAGAGAGGGACAAATCTTTGAAATGCTCTCCTGTAAAATTTACTGTGGTGCAGATAGAACCTTTTTACTTTAGGGTCGCGATTACTTTAACCTTCCAGCGGGCGCGCGTAACATGTTCACACCAGCAGGCGCGTGTCGTAAATTTTACGACATTCAATGACTCTTGAAAAAATCAAAGATAATGTAGAACAATGGTATTTTATGTCGCATTATAATATCTAAGAATGATATTTACTACCAAAAAACATATCCGTTGATAAACGTTCGTATTTAATATCAAAACGATCTTGTTCCGATCCGGTATCGTTCTGATGCTCGTCTATAATTTCACATTCGTTTACTGTCACTGTCACTGTCACTGTCACTATCCAATTCATGATCTTCCTCCGATCAGACAGCTCTTGAAGAATATTCTAATTTTCGTTCACATGAATTCTTTATCTGGGCATTTTACAGAAAATTTCGATTAGGCCAAATTATTATACAATATTTTAGAACAGCCGGCGCACAGCGTAAAGTTTACGTCACTATGCACTTATTCCGAATAGTGCGTTACAAAAACTGAATATAGCGTGCAGACTAAACAGTGACTGCAGGAATGCATCACCAAAGATACCCGCAAGGAACACCAAGAACGCAGAAGCCTTTGACAACAATGAGTTGACAGCAAAACAAAAAAAAATCTGCTATTGTCGTAAAATTTACGACAGCGCGGTCGCTGGAAGGTTAACCAGTCCGAAAGCACTTAATAATCTAATCACTCATTAAATATTTGTAACTGATTTGACCTCTTTATTACGTTGTATTTTATGGGAGTCTGGAAGTTAAACAAAAAATTCCTGAATGTTTTTCATTAAATCGATTAATGTAATGTACTCGTGTTGTAGAATTTGTTGTGTAGCATGACTGGAATATTCAATTATTTTTAGAGACTCAAAATAGTTCCGTTCTTTACATAGTTACATGTATTTATTAATTAAATTATCGAACGCGTCCGCATATTTCCGTGGTTTTAAATGGAGTGTCATGGGTATTGATGAACCTAGAAAGACATTTCAAGAGTGCCGTGTATACGTCTTCGGACTTCGATCTAGATCAGTGCTTCAGTTTTCAGTTTCACTGACTATACCAACAGCTTTGTCTCTTTCTCTCCGAAGCAATACAAAGCGCAGTGCTGCCGTCGTTGACAGTCCTACACTCCGCTTAGTCGTGTTATACCTGTGTGATTTTGTGTTTGTAAATAGACAGATATATTATAAATAAACATATACAAAACATTCCGACGTGTCCATCCATATATAATAAATAAATATATTGTCCATTTTCAATTTGGCTGAATTTTGGTGATGTTATAAGAAATAAAAGTACCGTATAAGGCAAGGACGTCATTCCACGAAAGCGGCGAAAGTTATTGTAGTTGAGGGTTGACACTTTGCGGGGAGGACAGTAGCCTGTCATTTGCAGAGAGGGTTCATCTTCACAGCGCGTAGATTGAATGCGTGGGCGTCTAATGCAATGACCCATGCTGTGAATTGATTTGCCCACTTACTTGTATTTAAAGAGGTAATGTCCCTAAAGGGCCATAATTCACTATTCTATAAGGGCCTATATTCTATATTCTATTCTATAAGGGCCATAATTCACTATTTATTTTCGTCTGTGCACTGCTGTGTAACGGCATACTTTTATTTTTATATTTTAGTTCACGTTCATTGCGACTGTTAAACAATATTTTATAGCAGTGGCATTTAAAAAATAATGTTTACTGCTAACAAAAATTACGATTTAATATTTCAGTTGCACTGGTAATGTTGTATTCTCCAAATGATAGAAAACTGAAGGGAATTATGAGAGCAATCACTCACATCATGATTGAAATGAAAACGAAATATAGACAATTCCAAGAAGGCATGGAATAGTTAGCAGCGCACATATTATGCCTAGATATTCCTATTATGAATCTGAATGAGAGATACCAACGAGCAAATCTCTGACACTATGTCCAGGAGAATGAGATTTATCGGTTTCGTTAAATAGAATGGAAAGGGCTTAAATAGAATGGAAAGAGTTTCTGTACAATTTCGTAAACGATTGTCAATAAATAGTGCTCATTGATTTTGGATTATAAATCTATAATGCACTCTTGACAGATATCAGAGCAGAAAGTAATGATTATTTAAAAATAAGATATTTTAGCTTTGATAGAACCGTCTTCCGTTGTCACCTTGTTATACATCGATCACAAACATTTCCAGCATAATACAAAAGGCAATATTTCTTGAACTGTATATAACAGTCCCTCATTTCTCGCTGATTGCTACTTCAATTTACGCGCTACGATTCGAATTGCGCATCTCATTGGTGGTTCCCACTCCTAGAATGGGTCTCATCCCAACATTTCTTGGTTTGCTGGAGTTGCACTCGAGTGCCTCGCGCACGGCTCTCTAGGTCTGCGAAATTGAAAAATTTAGTGCGGTCCTTGTATAAGTAAAAACTGTTTCTAAAAAAATTGTAGAAAAAAGCAAATAACTAAAATTGTGATCACAAAATTTAAAAAAGAAATTATGTTAATGGGGTTAACGACAAGACCTGTAGTGAGCGATTGCTTCTAAACTTGTTTGATATCAATCCTTTCTCTCTTGCAAATCTAATATGACCACAAATTCTTCCTATTTTAACTATTATTTATTGCACGGTTATCACACATTTGTATAAACATCATTTTAATTTTTTTTAAAACGTGTCTACTGAAACGGCACAAAATTAAGAAGCCATAATCACGTAATTAAACTTGAAGTTGATCCATCTACAAATTATCGGAATGCTCGAGACAAAATTATCCTCGTTTCTGCGAATTCCTATCTGTCGTTCTTTGCATTAGGTTTCCGAACTCTCGGTGTTGAGAGTAATGCCAGAAAAGAAACTGGTAACGGGATAAAATCCGAAAATGCATTTGGTGTGTCAGTGTATGTGCGTGTGCACGTGTGTGCGCGCGTTTTGTTCGCGTGTGTATGTATGTGTATGTGTATGGGAGTGTATGTGCGTGCATGTGCGTGCGTGTGCGTGCTACTTGTGTGAGCGTGCGTGTCTGATTGCGCATGGGTGATTGTGTTGCGTGCGTGCACGTGCGTGAGCGTGGGCGCGTGTGTGCGGCGTGCGTGTGATTGTGTTTGCGTGCGCGCGCGCGCGTTTTTGTCCCTTATCGTACCGAATTTACTCAGGTGTCTTGAGATCGGTGAACGAATATGAATAGGGGACGGGTACGAGGACGTTCTGTTTCGTAGTTTACAAGAGAAGGGTAAGTATTAGTCAATTATCAAAGTATTTTGGCGTAAAGAGTTAGAATTTATGCTCAATAATATTTTATGTTTATCGTGTAAGCTAAAGGTCGGAACCTTGTCATAACTTCGCCACACTTAATGAATTGCCAGCGGTGCATGCAGTGTTCAGCATCAAGCTACTTAGGAATGAAATGCATTCACAATAAATAAACCCAAGGAAAATCTATGTCAATCGTGAATTACGGAGGCCGGAGCGACCTTACGAAATTGGACAACATAGCAAAGCGTCACTTTACATTAAAAGTCGAGGTTAAAAATACATCAATCACCCGCCGGCGCGTGTTGGCGTTCGCCATGTTCTCGTGAAAATGAGCCAATTCCTGGTCGGTTGTTGTCATAAGTGAGAAGAGCCTTTTTTTGATAAACCGAATTACAAAATATGACAGACATTTTACAAATCCACTTCCGCACTTTTTTTTTAATATATCAGGGTGAATGGGCTTTTACCCGCTCACAGTCGCATTCCACCCCATACACCCACGAGCACCTCAGTAATGATCACAGCTTTGGCGGACAAGTGAGATCATTTCTGACGGAAACATCATTGGCTGAATCGCGCTTCACAGCCATTTTCATTTAAAGCTAATAAAATTAAAGAATATTTTAGTGTTTTAATATAGCACAAACCTACATTACGTAGAGAAAACATGAAATTAAAAGTGCTTGTTAAATAGAAAAAAAGTAATTTTGTAATAAAAATAGTTATGCTACAACAGCGCACACTTTCTAGCATAATGTGTAACGTTAGCAATTTTTGGGAGTTCAGGGAGTTGAAACGAAAATAAGACTTGAAAGATTTTTAAGCATCCTTTACTCTGTCTATGGAAAAAAGTGAAGAAATTGGAGCGGTTTTTGAGAAAAAATATAAAACGTATTGGATGAATACATTTGTTGCACGGGCAGAAATTACGCAAGAAATATGATTTAAAAAAAATCTGTTTATGGCCATTTTTAATATACAATGATTTGGAACAATTTATTTAAATCTATCATCAATATTGTTTTTTAATGTTCCTTTTTGCACTTTTTGAAAATACAGAGCGCACCATCAGTGCGACAAGCACGAGTGCTTACATTCCTGTACGAGAGAAAAATGAAGATAAATTTCGTGGAGTTTTTGAAATTGTATTTATTTTAAAAATTGTTTATTTCTCGCAAAAGTACATGAAACTAATTTTCGGAAAATTGTAAATTTCTTTATTTCAAGATCTTTGAACAACATATTTCATTAAAGAAAAGAATAATCTTCCATTTTGTAGTGATGGAAAGACACCGAAAATTGAACTATTGCAATTTTCGAATATTTTAGAGATTTCAATGAAAATTAGACCTTCCCCATTTGTTGGGGCCTCTTTTACGCAACCTGAGGACAATCTTTAATCCAAGAAATTGTACCACTTTTAAAAAAATTTTGAAAAAGTTAATTCGCACAAATCACAGGTTTCCAACATCAGTGATGTGCAAATGGTTGTGGATCAGGCGACGTCGGAGCAGCGAGCTATAATCAAATTTCTCACGAATGAAGGCACGAGACACAAAGATATAAATTCACGAATGCTGGAAGCATTTGGGGACAATGCACTTTCTCTTTCACAGCCAAAGTACTGAGCTGTTTAAATTTGGGCAGAGGATCAATCGAAAACGATGCACGCTCTGGAAGGTCTGGACGTGACTTGTTCGGAAATGTGCAACAAGTGGTGAAGTAGGAACAATAGCAACAGAGTTCGAGGTGCTTGAGTCAATAGTTGTGAGCCCTCTTCATGAACTCTGTAGTACGTTTCGACGCTTAAGCATTTATCAGTTGAGACCGGAATTTTATGTAATTACTAAGGACCGGATTTCAATGATTTTTGCATATTTTTGTCCGTTGCTTCATGGATAGCTAAGTAAAATTTCTTTACATTTGTTAGAATTGGATGCTATGTAGATTAATATGTTAGTGCATATTTGACTAATTTTTCCTGTTGGTGCATATTCGTATACGAATTATCAGCGCATATATTGCGTATTTCGTTAAAATAGAGACTTATCTCTAAAACGTTTCATCTTTTCATAGAATCGTTTTACTTGTGACCTTTCATTAATTCGATAGAGATTGTCACAGTTTGCGTTTATTTTATTTTCTATAGATGATAAATTCTTGTGCAAATGTAGGTTCTTGATATATATTTTGAAACCAAGCAGAACAAAATGCAACAAGACATTCTAGGTGACTAAATGCTGAAGTGATCGCTGACTTAAAATCCTTCGATGAGAGTATTGCACGTTTCAGTGATTGTTTCCTGGTCGTAGATATCTTCAGTTTGTACGATGGCTTCTATTGCGTCTACTCTGTCTGCCAAACTACTGTCCTGGATCAAGCTTTTACTTACTCAGAGGAAAGTTGTATGGCTCAAAGTGTGCATCAACTTATGCCCTGCAAATGATTTTTAAAACCTATCTATTATTTTTAAAACTTGTTTAGGAATTTCGAAATAAATGTAGTTTCGTATTATGTAAATTTACGTCCTTCCAATCTTGGTGAACGCTAGCGCCTAATCCGTTCAGCCGATTTTCTACAAAATTGATATTTATCAATTGTTCTGGCTGGTGTCGCGGTTCCTGGAATTTGAAAGAGATATTTTCATTTTGGAGCATTCTTTATATGAAGCTCAGACACTTTCAAAATTTTCAAAAAAAAAACGCTCCAAATTTTCTGATTAAATTTTGTTGTTGAAGTGCGAAGGGCGTTTAAGATAATGGTGTAGGTCATATTTTCCTTAAAATCCCCGATTTTTCGAAATTTTCAAAAAAAAATTCCAAACTACAACATTCAAGATATAAATGTTTGCGTCAGGAAGAGTGTTGTAAGAAATTCGCTCTATAAACAAGGTCATGTACAATTTTTTGAAAAAAGCTACTTTTTTTCTTAATTTGCGCTTGAAATTTACGAAAATTTTGTTTTTTGAAAATGCTCCAAATTTTTACTTAATTTTTTTCCATTTATTTAATTAGGGGCTGAAAAAGTATACCGATAGTCTCATTTTAAATATTATGTTTTTCGACAATCGGAAACGCAAAATTCAAAACTACAAAATTGGAGATAGCGATTTTTGCCTCAAACAAAGTCCGATTTACAAAATTAGCGCTCTAAAAACGTTTATGTACAATTTTGCGTAAAATTTAGTGGTTTTCATGTAATTTCTGTTTGAAATCAATGAAACATATGGCCGTCCAGTTGTACATAACGATAATATTTTAAAATTGGAAGAAAGTATGTGCTGTTGGAGCACCACTAGATTCACTACATATATATGTACATATTTAACATATCATACTACATATTTTTCTAGTCTCTATTCATCAAGGTACAGTATCAATTCAAGGTTACTAGAGGAAATCCACTTATGTGCAATTGAAAGCAAAAGTGGTGTAAGTCAAATTTTGAAAGATTTGAGTTAGATGCACTAGCAGATATCTTGAACATTGTTTCATCACAGTTTAACATGATATGAGTCACACTTCAATATTTCTTAGCAAGAGGCCAGCACAATACAGAAGTAGCCAATAAGTTGCTCATATCGCTGCATGCAATTGTGGTATAACTCACAGGTGCAACGAAACAACAGCTAAGTGGGGCTCCCAAGAAATACCTTTTTGTTTATCTGCACCTATCAGAGAGGAGGAATCTCGAAAAATAACATTTAATTTCTTTTATTAATATGAGCACAGGCCAAAATCACAATTTCAGAATTGCTCACACTTTGATTAAAATTGTGAGAAAGCCCTATTTTTCCATCAAACCAGTTGAAAATTGTGCGTAAAAATTATTTAAATGTAAGTCATAGTTTTTTGAAACTATTTGTGCAAAAATGCTCAAAGTCAACGAAATAGTTATTTATTTAATAAATAAGCAATATTTCTGTCCAAAATATATTTAGTATTTAGTTAAAACAATATTACCTTAACATGTTCAAAACGCTTCAGGTTATTTATTTCTAAGCATTATAGTTTCACAGAGTTTTTGGTTTAGACGTCATTTTCCGGAAAATATGTTTTTGGACTTCGATCACTTTTGCTCTCAATGGCTCATATAATACATGCACATTACTTTAAAACATTACTAGATGCCAAAAAAATTGTATCTGATAGAGAAGTTTACGTGCCAAGTAATATCTTTTTTCTGTTGGATAACAGTTTCTATAGAATTATATATTATCGTCCAATTAAAACAATGATGTTTAATATGTTACTTAACACCTGTACTGTATAATTTTAAAAATACTAAATATGCCTGAAACACGTAATGTATTTCCACTTGTGGGTGAATTACATATGTAAATAATTTGTTATATAACGTGAGCGAAAATATAGTTTTTCAAATGTTGCTAACCTGGCTTTTTTGGTACATTCATCCTATGTGTAGTAAAAGAATGGGGAAAGTGATTCTGGAGTTGCAGAAAATGTGCGCTGATTATTCCTCTTTGCACGGTACATACAGTTCCAA
>JAHLJT010008446.1:23510258-23532452 GCA_031308135.1 Acheta domesticus
TTTTCCCTGGAAACCTCTCCGTTTTTCCCTGGAACCTCTCCCGTTTTTCCTGGAACCCTTACCGGTTTTCCCTGGAAACCCTCTCCCGTTTTTCCTGAACCCTCTCCGTAATAAATTGTGTGTCACATTGCTATTGTGGACACATTGTCTTTACCGTAAAAGGGATACAATAGGATAGTAAAAAACTATTATTATATGAGGTGTAATTTACGTGAGGCGAAAAATATGTCAATCTGATAGTAAAAACTGTTAAGATAAAACTACATTAGCTTCAGGTGATCACAGCAATAAATGCCACATCGTCACCATGTTTGAGTGTGTCTGTTTTCATGGTGTGTTGTGTGGCCAGAGCAGACGTGCCTTGCACAGTCAGCAGAGGTTTTAATGTTCACTGTGTTTCCGGAAGCGGGCGCAGGTTGGAAGCGGTTGCAAACCTAATCTCAAGGATTATAATCCTTGTTTCAAGGTCCTGTGTTTGTGTGTGCAGGCGCGCGAAGTTCCTGAGAGAGACGCGAGTCCGCTTCGTGTGGCGAAGCGCAAGCCCAGCGTTACAAAGCCGCTTGTAGCCGCTCCCCGCGCTGGAGACGTGCCGGCCTCCCTCCGCTCGAAGCTCAGGAAGGGGTTGACAGGGACCCACGGCCTCGCCGCCGCCACCCTCTGATCCTCCGCCCGCACTTTCGCAGCCGCGGCCGCAGCTGAACCCTTCAAGCGCCTTCATCCCTCGGCCAACGGGTCTCCCTTCCTTATTCACGCCCATGCCCACCCACATCTCTACCTCCACCCTCCGGTGCTTTTGCCCACTTGCACACCTCTAATGTAGTTTCTGTTCACGTCCCTAGTCTTACCTCCAATAACACATCTGATGTAGGAGAAAATCTTATTACTAATAACACCTCTAATGTTTCCCCCACTCCCATGTCTAACCACGCACAGATCCCCACCTCTCTTCTCGGAGCCACACACACTTCTATTCTAGGTCTAAACACCGCGTGCACCACTCGGCTTAACTCCATTCAGAACTTCGGCCTTCCCACTGCTCATATCTCCAATTTTCATCTTATCTGCATCTCCTGCCTTGCCTCATCTAAAACCTCTAGCCTTCCCATCACACAATCGTCTAGCTTCGTCCCCGATCAAACTTCAAGCCTTGTCCCCACTCAGATATTTAGTCTTGCCCCTGTTCAAACCTCTAGCCTTGCCTCCGATCAAACTTTCCTCCGTTCAAACCTCACTCAAACCTCCGCCCATGCTTCCGGTCAAACCTCCGGCCTTTTCCTCGGTCAAAACCTCCATCGTTGCCCCAGACCAAACCTCTAACCTTACCCCCACACAAACCTCCGCCCTTTCAACCACCCGAATCTCCCGCCGCACCTCCCGCACTACCTGTTGTGGTGCTACTCACAACTCCCGCAGTGGTCCCACTCGCACCTCCCGCGGGTCGTCGCACTCGCACCTGGCGCTGTGATCCAACTTGCCACCACGTGCGGTCGTCCCACTCGCACTTGGCGCTGTGATCCACTTGCACCACGTGCGGTCGTCCCACTCGCACCTGGCGCTTTGATCCCACTTGCACCTGGCGCTGTGATCCCACTTGCACCATGTGCGGTCGTCGCACTCGCTCCTGGCGCTGTGATCCCACTTGCACCACGTGCCGTCCCACTCGCAACTCGCGCGGTTGTCGCACTTGTGCCTCCCGCCGTGTCCCTTCCGGAACCGTCCGGACACCTTGCTTTGCTCTCACCCGCACCTCGGGCCGTGCCACCACCTACAGCTGTGAACCTGCCTCCACCAATAGCTCCGGTGCCCACAGCTCCGACTTTGCTCCTACCCATAGCCCCAGTGAGACCCTCACTTACAGTGCTAGGTTATCCCGCACGTACCACTCTACCCTTGCACCATCGCATACCTCCGGCCACGCCCCCGGTCACGCCCCCGGCCACGCCCCCGGCCACGCCCCCGGCCACGCCCTTGGCCACGCCCCCGGACACGCCCCAGGCCACACCCCCGGCCACGCCCCCGGCCACGACCCGGCCACGCCCCCGGCCACGCCCCCGGCCACGCCTCCGGCCACGCCCCCGGCCACGGCTCCGGACACGCTCCCGGACACGCCCTTGGACACGCCCCCGTACACGCCCCCGGACACGCCCCCGGACACGCCCCCGGACACGCCCCCGTACACGCCCCCGGACACGCCCCCGGACACGACTTCCGCCTTGCACGGGCCTCCAACACACCAAACGCGCTCCAGTTGGCATCATTTTTCTCTCCCTCCCACCCCATTCTCCGCCTCTACCTCTACCTCTACCTCTACCTCTACCTCTACCTCTACCTCTACCTCTAACTCTAACTCTAACTCTACCTCTACCCTCTACCTCTACCTCTACCTCTACCTCTACCTCTACCTCTACCTCTACCTCTACCTCTACCTCTACCTCTACCTCTACCTCTACCTCTACCTCTACCTCTACCTCTACCTCTACCTCTACCTCTACCTCTACCTCTACCTCTACCTCTACCTCTACCTCTACCTCTACCTCTACCTCTACCTCTACCTCTACCTCTACCTCTACCTCTACCTCTACCTCTACCTCTACCTCTACCTCTACCTCTACCTCTACCTCTACCTCTACCTCTACCTCTACCTCTACCTCTACCTCTACCTCTACCTCTACCTCTACCTCTACCTCTACCTCTACCTCTACCTCTACCTCTACCTCTACCTCTACCTCTACCTCTACCTCTACCTCTACCTCTACCTCTACCTCTACCTCTACCTCTACCTCTACCTCTACCTCTACCTCTACCTCTACCTCTACCTCTACCTCTACCTCTACCTCTACCTCTACCTCTACCTCTACCTCTACCTCTACCTCTACCTCTACCTCTACCTCTACCTCTACCTCTACCTCTACCTCTACCTCTACCTCTACCTCTACCTCTACCTCTACCTCTACCTCTACCTCTACCTCTACCTCTACCTCTACCTCTACCTCTACCTCTACCTCTACCTCTACCTCTACCTCTACCTCTACCTCTACCTCTACCTCTACCTCTACCTCTACCTCTACCTCTACCTCTACCTCTACCTCTACCTCTACCTCTACCTCTACCTCTACCTCTACCTCTACCTCTACCTCTACCTCTACCTCTACCTCTACCTCTACCTCTACCTCTACCTCTACCTCTACCTCTACCTCTACCTCTACCTCTACCTCTACCTCTACCTCTACCTCTACCTCTACCTCTACCTCTACCTCTACCTCTACCTCTACCTCTACCTCTACCTCTACCTCTACCTCTACCTCTACCTCTACCTCTACCTCAGTGCCTGTGGGCCTGGGAGAGGGGACCCTACTCGGGAGGCCGGCGCTGGCGGAGAAACTGTTGGCCGCTGCGGAGGCTGGCAACTTGGAGGAGGTGCAGGGGTGCCTGGCCGCTGGCGCCCACATCGACGCGAAGGACGCCCAGGGCAACACCGCGCTGCATTGCGCTGCTCACCGCGGCAGGTGCGTCGACATAGTCGCAAATAGGTCACACAATATTGATTTGAACTGAAATTGTCTAGAAAATATAGAACTAAATTTGAAGCACAAATTCGGAACTATTCTATATGCTTACGTTTAAATAAATGGGATCGAATCTGTTGGCACGTGGGCGCCAATAAATGATTCAAATTTGGCGCCGTTCGGGCAAATCAATTATTAATAACAATCTTTGGCATTAATTACCAGCTCAGAATTTATATATTAAACTTTCCGCTTTGGACATCCCCAAAATCTGCGCGCTAATTCTAAAGAAGGTGCAGAATAACTTCTTTTCGCGAAGTGCTTTAAGGAGGATAAAATCTTTGGCGCCAGATCTACAGCTGTTGGTAAATTGATTTGAAACACGACCGTAAGATCGCAGCTCCTACTGGTCACCTGGCAACCCGCTGTATTATTATCAAAAATTCTTTGAAAAACTTGGAGGTTTCCGTTCAGACTACTCCTAGCACTGTTGCAAAATTCAAAACTCCACGACAGTGATTTCATAGCAGTTGTTCTCGCATATGCAAGGCAAGCAGGAGTGTGCGCATTAAACGTGCCGTGATAAGTGGATTTAACCCTCTAAACAGTTGGTAACGAGAGCCGACAGTCAGCAGTTCTAAGAGCGCATAATATTTCCCGCTTAAAAATGGTGAAAAGTACTAACCACCAAATTGCTAGCCGAAATTAATCCCAAACTCTTTCTCCCCACGCTCAATACAGGTAAACGTTTACTATTCATTCAATGCTCACTGATTCTTTCATATAAATCTTCTAATAAAAGGGATCTATTGTGTTTTAGCAAAGATCATCGAGAGAATTATTTGCAGAATGTATGTATCACACCCCACATCATAGCTCTCCCAGTACTTCATTTGTAGTTCTATTTCGCTGCCTGAACAGCCTGTCTCATAAAATGCTCCAGGAATTAAATTAGAACATTTATTGAATGCCAAAAATAAATTAAAATGCAGATAATTTTCGACACATTCACCCATTTATAATTTAAGTTCTTTACAATTTAAGTAAATTTATAAAATTCGTTACTTGTTTGATAGTCTTTTTTGTTGCAAAAAAATCTCAAATTTACTTCCAGTTGGCCTGCAACAAGATATAAAGGCACTAAATCACATGCTCCCAAATTGCTAATGTAAGTGGATAAATCACAAAAATTTGAGGAACACAACCAAATGAATCTGTGATTTACGATGGCGTCAAACAGTCATTAGTTCTATACAAAATCTTCTCAAAACGTTTAAGCCACATGGAAAAATTTGTTAACTATGTATTGTTTGGCATCACTTTCTGTATAGAAAATCAAATTTTGAATTGTTTCTGACCTTAAACAAAAATCAGCCTTGAATAATGAAGTGAATTGCAGTACGTAAGGGCCCCATACAGCTTGGATCCCCGCAAAGGTTAATCCGCATAAAAAGTCCCTGCATAAAAAGCTGTGCGTCAAAAACAAATTTCATTGTAGTTCATTCCCCAGGTTCTGACGCACATTTACGTATTTTTACTAATCCATAATAAAAAGAAAATATGTTTTCCAGTTATTTACGTGAACCAAATTGTAACTTACGTAAAATGAATATACTAATATTTTGTGAAACACTCAGGCTACCATCTTTTTATTTTCCAACTAAGAACATATATAAATTTCTAAAGTTCAAACTTTTCTGTGAAAACTATTGAGTATAAGTCTGTTTAAAGTGATTGTATCTTTTTGTTTTAGAACAACATACTGCAAGCATTTACGAACGTAGACAGAAGCCTGTATATCGATTATGAGCCGTCATATTGGCACGACTCGAAAAATGAAGTTTCGAGATAAAAGTGTTTAAAGTGGTTGTATTACAGATATCACACGCTTGGTAAGCGGTGCATTAAGATGTAAGGATTACTAAAGGCTTCGTAGGAATATTAACAATTATAAAATGTTTTAACCTGCGTAATTTAACTCAAAATTGATTTCGAGTTGTACCTGTGTTGCAGCCTACGAATATCGATATTATGTTGAGCATTGTTTGTATGACACCATGTACGCATACCAAGTTGTTTAAATGGAAAATAATTTGCCTTCATGTCATATACCAGAAGAAATTAATTTATTTTCTCATTATCGAATGCGTCTATGTAATACAATTCATAACAGCGGAGAGACCATTATCACAGATGCCCAACAAAAATGACAGTAAATAGGCATAGTTAGGTTTTATTCTTTTTAATTCTGACTTTGCATAGCCAACGTGTTCGGTCAAAATATTGTATCTAATTTCAGTTGTATCAATCTAACAGTAAATTTTACGTATTCCGTCAAATATGTACTAGTAAAAGTAAATTCAACGAAATGTAACAGACATTGATACCATAAAAATAATGTATGAATAGATACGAATTATTTACAAGAAATTCTTCAGGATTGTTGCAGTGTCCAATGAAAAAGTTTGATAAAGATTAATACTACACAAATGCGAAAAATAAATAAATTAAATATGTTGGTAAATTTACCACGATCATTATTTTGCCTGTCACTCAGAGCAGATTGGTTCCTCATATGTTCCGCCAGAAGCCAGTAGCGGTGCGGTGGAACTGGTACTTAATAGATCCACTAGTGGTCAGAATTAGTGCGTAAGATAATTTTTAATCTAATGGTGATGTACTGTAAAATAAAATGAAAGAAAATTATATAAAGATAGCTCGGGCAACACCCGGGCTATTTTGCTAATATTCGATATATTTCATAAAAGTAGACGCGTAAAAAATAAAATGGGGTCAATGGCGAGTTCTTTCTCTTTTGTGGCTCGAAGCACCACTGCCGATTGCCACGAAGTTTTGTTTCACACCCGTCTATTGGCGATATTCTCAGTCTACAACACGGAACGCAAGGATACGAGGAGACTAGGAACTAACGCACACTGATGCTCATGGCCTCCTCAAGGTTCTGAAAAGCTTGGTTCGGCGCCTTTCAAATAGGGAATATCAGCCGCTCCGAGGTTGGTTGTGTGGGAGATGTAATTAAACAGCCCAAGTCAGATCTAAACCCTTTCCGATTGCTCTTGAGCCCAGGGTAACTGCCACGTCAAAACGAGAAACACGCTTGACATCCCTCCTTGACACCTACTCCTCATCGCTAATCCTTCACCAGGGCCGGGTTAGAACACTCCGGGTGAACTCCCTCTTCCGAGACGCAGCAGAGGGTTTAAAATGTCCACTGTTTCCGAAAGTGGGTGCAGATTGAAAGCGGCGGAAACTCTCAAGGATTGTAATCCTTCATCAGGTTTGGGTCTGATCGGAACACATTAACTCCCCGTACTGAGTTGCAGCAGAGGATTTAAAATGTCAGTTTCCGGAAGTGTGCGCAGGTAGAACGCAGTGGAAGCCTAATCTCAAGGACTCTAATTCTTCACCAGCGTTGATATCTCTAACTCCAGAGTTACGGCGAAGTGTTAGGATGTCCACTGTATTGACGACCGCGTGCGCAGGTTGGAGGTGGTGAGATTTTTGCTGAGCCTCGGAGCGTCCTCATTTTTCATGTTCTGACGCACATCTACGTATTTTTAATAATACATAATAAAAAGAAAATATATTTTCCAGTTATTCACATCAACCAAACTGTTACTGCTGATGTAAAATGAATATACTAATATTCTGTGTGTTTTTCAGGCTACCATCTTTTTATTTCCCTACTAAGAACGTATTTAATATTCTAAAGTTCCAACTCTGCTGTGGAAACTATTGAGTTTGTCAGTTCAAAATGTCTATATCTTTTTGACGTAGAACGTCATTTTGCAACATTTCACAACCGCGTGCGCAGGTAGGAAGCGGTGGAAGCCTAATCTCAAGGATTGTAATCGTTCACTAAGCCGGGTCGGTATGACTGACTGCGGAGTTACGCTATGACTGACTGCGGAGTTACGGTAAGACTGACTGCGGAGTTAGGGTACGACTGACTGCGGAGTTACGGTACGACTGACTCCGGAGTTATGGTACCACTGACTCCGGAGTTATGGTACCACTGACTGCGGAGTTAGGGTAAGACTGACTGCGGAGTTAGGGTACCACTGACTGCGGAGTTAGGGTACGACCAACTACGGAGTTAAGGGTACGACTAACTACGGATTTACGGTATGACTAACTGAGGAGTTACGGTAGAGTTAGTGTTAGGATGTCCACTCTATAGACGGCCGCGTGCGCAGGTTGGAGGTGGTGAGATTCTTGCTGAGCGCCGGAGCGCACACGGAAGCTCTCAACCTGGAGGGAGCGACGCCGCTTCTCGCCGCCGTCTGCTCGGACACCTCGGGCCACTGCACGAGCGCTCTCCTGGCGGCGGGCGCGCGCACCGACGTCACCAACGCCGACGGCTGGACGCCCCTCCACTTGGCCCTGCACCACAACAACTGCAGCAGCTTCCGTCATCTGATACAGGCGCGAAGAAAGAAAGACCACTGAGACAGGAACGGCTATTCGACCTGACACGCGACGCATTGTGCAGCACGCTTTGCCGCTGAACTTCGCGGCAAACCGCGGCAAAGCGGCCGCTGACTGCCTGCGCCAGGCGCAACGTGTTGGGCTTCTCACCCTGTCTCGGCAACTGGGCAGCAGTCGTAATGCGCAGCCTTCTCCGTTTCTCCCCCCCCGACTCCCAGCCTGCTCGGCGGGAGAGTCCCGCAGACTGATCGTCAGTGTCATTAAAACCTGCTCGACCGCTGAGTTCCGAAAACTGATGGTCTCTGACATCGCAGCCTGCTCGACCGCTGAGTTCCGAAGACTGATGGTCTCTGACATCGCAGCCTGCTCGACCGCTGAGTTCCGAAGACTGATAGTCTGTGACATCGCAGCCTGCTCGACCGCTGAACATTACTCCAACACCCCGATCCCTTTGTCTTCTGGCTTCGGAGCTAAGCCATCGGTGACTTCGCAGCCTGCTTGGCCGCTGATCCCCTTCCGACGCCTGGCCGTCGGTGACTTCGCAGCCTGTTCGGCCGCTGATCCCCTTCCGACGCCAGGCCGTCTGTGGCAACGCAGCCTGCTTGGCTGCTGATCCCTTTGTGACGCCTTGCCGTCAGTGACTTCGTAGCTTGCTCGGCCGCTGATCCTCTTCCGACGCCTGGCCATCTGTAACTTCCCAGCCTACTCGGCAGCTGATACCCTTCCCACGCCAAACCGTCGGTGACTTCGCAGCCTTTATTTAAAAGGAAAATATTAGAACACGATGTTAGAACCAGCAGTAATTCAATTTATACTTGGAGTGGCCAATCACTGTACCGTTTAGCCTAAGTTAATATTAAGCTATAAATACAAATGTAGAGTGCAAACTTTACTTTGTAAAACCTGAAAATATTTATAATAAAAAAGGCTATACATTACACCTCCATTGTTCAGGGTAATGGCTGGAACGGAGGTACGCAAAGTATGGAGAATTCCGAATAAACGAAATATTTTGCAGGGTTTACCGGTTCATTACTGTTGTTTATGGCATTAAATTATTATGTTAGTAAATATCGCGACCCAAGTGAGCTGAGACTTGTATTAAGCGAGAAATAAAAATGAATAGAATTTATGATTAGTTATGCCATGAAGGAAAAACTGTCATTGATGTATGTTTATGTAAATGCAGAGCACACAATTATTGGAATAAGTCATTAGTTCTATATTTCATTGTTGTTCTTGTTCGCATCCTCCTCTTTCTTCTTCTTCTTCTTCTTCTTCTTTTTCTTCTTTTTCTTCTTATCCTTGCCCTCCTCCTACCTTCTTCTTCTTCTCCTCGTATTCCTCCATCCTTCTTTTCCGCAGGTATTCTTATTATTAATTCGCCTTCTGTTTATTTCTCTTTTCTTCTTCTTCTTCGTCTGCTTTTCATTATTCTATTTTTTCTCTACTTTTCCCTCCCCCTCTTTATTTTTCTTCTCAATGTCCCAGCTAATTCTAACAAGGTATCACGGTTTCAATGGTAGCTGCAACGCCGAGTTTATAATGCATAAATTTCCAGCGCGTTGCATCAATCAGGGGGGAGCGATTTAGGTCCGGTTTCGCAACCTTTGATTCGGAGTTTGACGTAGTTTATTTTCGAATTAATTTTCTTCTAACAAATGCATACTAACGGTAGGGAATTGACAAATTCAATCTCCAACCCATCACCAGCACATCATACACCTGTCAATCCAATTCTGCTCCTACCGAATGCAGTTACCAAATTTCACCGGATTTAACCAGGAACCTCATAGCCAGAAAGCCAGAAACTCCATCTATTTCACAAGAATTAAAAATAAGTACTCTTTCCATATATTCCTAAAGTAATTTTCAGAAATAGACCTTAATTAGAGGTGACCATTAGGTTTCCTCAACCGCAATGCAATAATTTTAGTTTAGTAATAAGTCAATAAACATATGTAGAGTGAATGTAACTGAACTATATAAATATAACCATAAGGAAATAATTAATTTAAATAAAGGGGGATCGATGACAAACCAACGCCTAGTGGCCACTGCCGCACTAGAAAAAAAATCGGGTACATGGGATCCCTTTTTTATGAATTATAACTTTGAATTAGTGTAAATAAATATTTATTAACGAAATAAGCAATATATGAATTCTATCTTTCTTAATTCATGTGTGCGTTCTATTCAATTCACGTGGCGCTGGGAGAAGGCTTACAGTCCCTGGCCACATTTTCAGGCCATTTCCAAGAAAAGATGTAAGACATACATTAGTCTTTAGTTTCCATATTTCTTCTCAAGTTCATGGTTATTTAACAATTGAAATGCAACAGTCACTTGTTGCCGGCCAATAACACGTAATCCTGATTGTTAACAATTTTAACACCGCCAGTAATGCAACAGAGTAACAAAGAAGCCTACATATGTATTTCTGAAAACGTTTTGTTCATTGTTAGTATCATTTAGCTAATTGACAGCGTGTCAGAGCGGTCTGTGAAGTTGGTTTTGGTGAAATCAACTATGATTAGTTCATTCGTGCAATTTCTTTCAAGTGTGAATTTTCGCCGTTTAGTACTTTCGGGACAAAATTTTTACTCACATTTGTGAATATTGACACTAGGAAACCTTAAAGACCTGAACAAAAGTTGTAATAATTCATCTTTTAACAAAAGAGAACTATAATGTGAGTGAAATATCTCGAAAATGCTATGTCTCTACGACAGTCAATCCGAAGAAGAGGGAAGCTAGAGAAGGGTTAGAAAATTATCGTATAAAACAAGATATTAAAGTGTTTGTTTTCTAAATCAACTAGGAGTGTCCTGGTGTTAGTAGAATTGTAAAACCTGTCAAATTTTGTGTTGTTTCAAAATCGTTTCATGCATACGAAATTGTGCTTCCCTGGGTAAACATGCTTTAGATGTTCCAGGCTGCATTTTTATGCCACCAATGTATAGCCTACCATTTCAGTTGTATAATGCTGTGTTACAGCATACAATTGTACTATGATGCTACTAAAGACAAAAATGACACGCAGAAATTACCCAAGATAAGAAAAATGAAGAGCGCATACTCCAGTAATTTTCGTAACGTAACTAATTCAACTTAGCGGCGCATGAATATAAAAACCCTGTCCTAGTAGTTACATACATCGCAAACGGAAACTATGTTCCAAGTGTCAATTCCAAGTTTATGAAAGCTATTCAAAGCTATTAAAGTTACAAACTTCAATAGCTTTATATTTGCATTGATATGCCAGTCAGCCTTCTTTTTTATGTATCAAAATATTACCAAAACTCTGTAATAAAATATTCAATCCACCCTCATATTCTCAATAATTTCATTAATTTTCAAAAAATTGTTATGTACTTAAGAGCGTAAGGTTTATAAACTTTTCATTTTCTTTCATTTTTGTAACTTACAAATAAAAGTTTTTGAGCCTAAAAATGCAGAGGCGGGATTTCGGATCTTTCGTTGGGGGGGGGGGGCAAATTTGGGCGCTATCAGAAACACGAATATATTTGTTCATATTAATGATTTAAGTTAATTGTGCTGTAATTATATGTGTTTTCAATTATGTTAATTATTTCATTGATTATTATTGAACGTTATTAATTAGATTGGTTGAACACGGAAGGTGACGATCCTCATTGTTATTTGAACAGCCCGAACAGTAAATTCAATGATAAAGCTGAACATTATCCCGCGCTTTTATAATACTGAACTAACGTTCACCAATTGATTAATGTATGTTATTAGCTCAAGCTAATAAAATTATTGTTGGATTAATTATTATTATTAATGTTTCGTGACAAGTTAAAATACTTATTCTTCTCAGAATACATTAACAAATAAACCTTTTATATATAAATTTGAAGATCCGCGAAATAAAATTAAATATAAACAGCACCTTTAAGATTCTACATCAGAACATTCGATCTTTAAACAACAAAATAGCTGAAATAGAAATTATGTTAAAATACCACTCCAAACACACAAGTGCACTCTGTATAACTGAACACTGGCTTACGGAGGATCAAATAAAAATGACACAAATTCCAGGGTTCTATTTAGCTGGTTACTTCTGTCGTAAGGTCAAACACACCAACAGTAGTCATACGTATGGAGGCACATGCATATACCTGGCCAATAACATAAATTCTAAAGAAGTAACTGAATTCAAACAGATAACATGCGACTCTGACATGGAATGTTCAATTGTAGAAATTCCAAATCTAAACATCTTCCTCATAAGCATCTACCGAGCTCCTAATGGAGATCTGCATATATTCTTAAAAAACTTAGAAATAATCTTGGATAAATTATCAAAGCGGACACATTACTCTATCATAATCTGTGGTGATATAAACATAAACTTCCTATCTACAGCTTACAACATTCATGAAAAGGACAGAAACAAACTAATAAACTTAGTACGCTCCTATAATCTTGATGCAATAATTGACACACCAACCAGGCAATCCAAGAACACGCAAACAGCAATAGACCAAATCTTCTTAGACAAAACAAAACACACATATACAATCACCACTAATGATACGGGGCTCAGTGACCATAATGCACAAATACTCACTCTTCAAATAAATTCCACCTCAATAAAAGTAACCCAATAAAGGAGACTAGGAAATTTAATGCAAAAAACTTGAACAAACTCATCACGATGTTAACTAATGAATCATGGTCAGGGATATATGAAATATCTGACATCAATCTAAAGTTCAACACCTTCTTTAATACAATCAAACATCATTTCAACATCTCACATCTACTACAGTATCACAAAACAAACAATACACAAAACAGTAAAGCATGGATAACCAAAGGTATAAAAATTTCTTGTGAAAGAAAAAGAGAGCTTCATACACTCACAAAACAACACTCTTGCAATCAACAAATAGTCAGCTACTATAAGCGATACTCAGCCATACTTAAAAAAGTTATAATAAAGGCCAAACAACTGTCAAATGATGAGTACATAAAACAATCTAAAAATAAAACAAAAGCCATGTGGAACATTGTAAAAAAAACCTTAACAGCAAATGACAAAACAACACAAAATATTGAACTAGTTCATGAACACAAAAGAATAACAAACCATAATGAAACAGCGAATATATTCAATAAACATTTCTCTGAAATAGCTGGCAAACTTCTGCAAACAAGCAAACCAAAAACTACATCTCAACAATCACCTCCTTTCTTTAAAAACTCGATTTCTAGTATGTATATCACAGAAACAACAGAAAAGGAAATACTTCAAATTATAAATAAAATGCAAAATAAACAATCTGCTGGGATAGACAACATTCCAGATTCCTTAATAAAAAAGATTGCTCCATACATCATCAAACCACTAACATATTTATACAACCAATCACTAACTCAGGGCTCCTTCCCAAACATATTCAAAACTGCAGTAATTAAACCTATTCACAAGAAAGGTAACAAACAAGATGTAATGAATTATAGACCAATTTCACTCTTGTCAGGATTTTCAAAAATATTAGAAAAACTCTTCTATGAAAGATTAAAAAGCTACCTGATACACTGTAACATTATCACTGACTCACAACATGGATTCAGGGAAAATCGATCAACTGAAACTGCTATATTCGCCTTTATTAATGAAATCCTTATGGCACTAGAAAAAAAAGAAATTCCTGTTGGTCTTTTCCTTGACTTGTCAAAAGCTTTTGACACAATAGACCATAAAATTCTATTGTCAAAATTAGAATCTTATGGAATTCGGGGAATTGCTTATAACTGGATAAAATCGTATTTAACAGACAGAAAACAAATAGTAGTGTTACCTTACCTAAAAGATAACAAAATAAACAATCATCACTCAGAACCAAGAGATGTGACCTATGGGGTCCCGCAAGGATCTACACTAGGCCCAATTTTATTTCTCATATTTGTAAATGACCTGCCATTAATAATGGAAAACAACAAAACAGTATTTTTTGCTGATGACACGAATATAATATTCAAAGAAAGAACAACAATATCCCTACAAGACAAAGCCAATTTTGCCATTGACAAACAAACTCAATGGATCCACCAAAACAAACTAGTACTAAACAAAGACAAAACAATCACAATGCATTTCCGCAACACTCACTCCCAACAATACTCACCAAATTTAATATTAGAGGGCAACAGCATAACACAAGCACAGAATACAAAATTTCTTGGAATCACCATACAATCCAACCTCAAATGGAATTCACACCTACAAGATATTAATTTAAAATTGAGCAAACTTAATTATGCTCTTAGAATAATAACTAGAAACAGCACCATCGAAACAGCCCGAACAGTGTACTTTGCGAATGTGCACTCTGTTCTCAAATATGGAATAATAATGTGGGGCCAAGCACCAGAGGCTAAGCAGACATTCAAATTACAAAAGAGAATCATCCGAACAATAACAAATACAAAAAGAACAGAGTCCTGTAGACCTCAATTCAAGAAACTTAACATACTTCCACTGCCTTGTATATACATTTACGAAGTTCTCATGTTTGTAAAGAAAAATCTAATAAACAACAACACACCTTACAAATTTAACTCAAACTTACACTCATACAACACAAGACAAGCATATAACCTTCATCAACCATTGTGCACAAGTACACTATGCCAAAAGGGTACATTATCTACAGGAATACAATTCTTCAATAAATTACCTATATATCTGAGAAACATAACAGGAATACACAACTTCAAGAATAAACTTAAACACTTCCTTGGCCAAAAACTTTTTTATAATGTTCAGGAATACATCAGTAACTAATATGTACAAACTGATTTCAGTTGCTGCAGTAGGACTAGGTGTAGGAATAGAAAAAACTGGCCAAAACCTGCCTCCTGCTCCTTACCATTTCAAGATTGGGCAATTATATGCTAACATTATTACTTATATGTAGCTGTTATGATAATTAATATTATGTACTATTTTATGTGTTATTTTTACTATTATTACTATTACTATTATTATATTATAGTTATTATATTATAGTAGCAGTAGAATGACAGTAACAAGTAAATTTTAATTTTACATTAAACATAAAACTACAATTCTAAAATGTTAAATATTTTGCTACTGAAAATAATTGTATACTGTATAATATCTTAATCTACCTGTAAAAAGTATTGTAGTATAATTTTTAGGGCAATGACTCCATCTCGATCAGGTTTTTCTGTCCAGTTTCCCTGGTCCTTTGAGCAAATGCTGAGATGGCCCCTTGCTTTGCTTCTGGACAGTAAATGTAACTTCCCTCTCTCCACCCAATATACATTGACTCGTCATACACGATTGTAATTGTATATGTGACTCAATAAATTATTATTATTATTATTATTATTATTATTATATATAATTTTTAAATTTGTCCTAAGATTGGAAAGGGGGGGGCAGTTGCCCCCCCTTGCCCCCCTGAATACCGCCTCTGTAAAAATTATTTGTTCAATGCGACTCGATTATTGTTTACATACTTACACTTTTTTAAGCTTTAATCTTCTTCACACCTACACATTTTTGTAGATCGAGGAAGATTCGGCTCTGAGGTGAACTTCAAAAAAGCCTCTATGCTATACTGCGATTTTTCTAAGAGCGACCCTCAAGGCCACTCAAATCTCATCTTCGCGATGGAATATATCACGGCATTTCGCGTCATTCTCAGTCGGTCCGCTAGATTTCGCACGATGGCGACCGTATTAAGCAGTGCTTGCGATCATGCGAATTCTACCGGCAACACCGAGAAAAGACGCGAAATGCCGTGACATATTCCATCGCGAAGGTGGGATTTGAGTGGCCTTTAGGGACTCTTTTCATGACTCTTTTAGGGAGCTCATACTGATGTGTGAAAAGGGACGACACTTTCCCCATCAGCGCCGTACTAAAGTCAAATACTTGCCCGCGCTATTGATGGATAAATAATGAAAAATTATTCAATTGTTGGAATTATGTAATATATTATTTTATAAAAACATTATTCATAACATAATATACACATCTTGCCATCAACAGTCAACAGTAATTAAGTATCTTACATGCATAATTAAAATGTAATGCTTTGCATTCTATTATTGTATTGTACTGCATTCTGTATTTTATATTTCAACATGCAACGCCTCGATCACACCAGGTTGCACAATCATGCAGGCGGTCGGCTACTCGGGAATTCTTAGAACTTACCCATGCAGATCACTCTCTCAGTCGTCGTTTGAGAGCCCGGCCTTTCTAGGAAATGTTCCACCTCGCAAATTACTTGATATGTTAGCCTCGTAACACTCATCAAAATCTTTAATTTTAAATTTGCTGTATATTTGTAAAACTTGATCAAATTATAATCTAAATACACCTTAAAACCTTTGTAGCTGCTGCAACCTAATATCGATTTTCGTTGGGTGGGGCACTCAAAACCACGTGTAATAGGCTGGCGCCACCACGACACGCTCACCGAATCTTCTGTTGGCCACGAAGGCGCACACAAATCAGATGTGATGTTGCGCTATTTATTAAGTAATAATTTATGTGAATTACCGCAATGTCTGTAGTGCGCTTGTACGGCACATATTTATTTATTTATTTATTTATTTGTCAAAAAACAGTAAAAACTGTATATGACGTGTGGGGAAAAAATTTATCTGCGCACATTTTCTTGAGGGCCAGAATTTAAAAAAAAAACGAAAAAAATATTTTAGAAAATAATTATTTTAGAAAAAAAATAAAATATTTTGAAAAATGTTTCTTTCCCGAGTTATAGAAAATCAATTTCAACGGTAAATCAACTACAAGCAAAAGGAGTGCTCAACAAAACGTGCGCACAGTGAAGCTACATTTACGTCGAGAAGCAAAACAAGGGGCCATCTCAGCATTTGCTCAATGGATCAGGGAAACTGGACAAAAACCTGATCGAGATGGGGGTCATTGAGGTCATTTGAGGTCATTTGAGGTTTTGATTGGATTGAAAGACCTAAAAATTGTGTTGCCTCAACATCAGCTAATTGCATATTGTTCATTTTCAATGGAACATGCGATTTCCGATTTGAGATGCAAAAATGCATTGAAACGGTTTTTCTTTCGTTAACAATTAATTTGTTATTATTAAACCAATTTGAAACTTCTGAAATTGTACTATTTACTGCTTCTTTTTTGCAAAGAACATTCGTGTCATCAGCAAACAGAACCGTTCTTCCATTTTTAATAGACGAGGGCATATCGTTTACATATAACAGAAAGAGAAGAGGACCTAAGATCGCACCTTGTGGGACCCCATGCTCAATTGGCAAAGAATTGGAAATATAAGTATGTAATGTCCTTTCTTGCCAGTATGGTATTTCTACTCTTTGAGTCCGATGTTTAAGGTAAGAAGTTATCCAATCTAGGGCAATACCACGAATTCCATTCGAAGGTAATTTTAAGAGCAAGATCTTATGGTCAATAGCGTCAAAAGCTTTCGAGAGATCTAAGAATATTCCAATGGGTATTTCATTTTGGTCTATTGATGAAGCAACATCTCTGAGAAAAGAAAAAAGGCAGTTTCCGTAGATTTTGATTTTCTAAAACCGTGTTGTGAGTCTAAAAACGCTGTGTTTTTCCTGAGAAAAGTTTCCATTCGTAAGTAGAAAAGCGTTTCTAATATTTTTGAGAAAACTGACAAAAGAGAAATTGGCCGGTTATTTTGAATATCATTTACTTCCCTTTTTAAAAAGTGGCTTAATTTTTGCTGTTTTGAATATATCTGCAAATATTCCTGTACATAAAGAAGCATTGAAAATGTGAGTTAACGGATTAAAAAGGCAGGTGCACAAGTTTTTAATAAACAATCCGGAAATTCATCTAAACCAGATGAATATTTATTTTTTAGTTTACTGACTATTCTGAGGATTTTGTTGGGAGAAGTTTCGGAAATAAACATCGTATCTGAAAATTTTTGAGAAGTGTAAAATGTTGAATTTTGTGATTTTAGTCCCTTCGTGAGATCAGACGCAATTATAGAAAAGTGTTTGTTGAAGAGATTGGCAACTTTTACCGGATTACTCGTTTCTCTTTCATTAACCTTTAAAATAATATTCTCTACAAGGTATCGAGATGATGTGGATGTTTTTTTTAAGATATCCCACATTGCTGTAGTTTTGTTACTAGCGCTCAAAATGTCCTGACTATTTTTCATTATTTTTGCCTGAACTATTACTTTTCTTAAAATTCTTTTCTATTCTCGGAAGTATATATGGAAATCGGGTGATACGTTATAATGTTTAGAAATAAAGTAAAGCGTATGTTTGTTTTTACACGATGTTCTAATTCCTTGTGTGATCCAAGTATTACTTTTGCTTGAAATGTTTAATTTTCTCTTTTTAAGAGGAAAGCACGCGTTAAAATGAATTGAAAGCTTGGAGAAAAATAAATTATATTTTTCATTTGTGTCAACAGCGTTATAAACGGCGTCCCATGATTCCTTCATCAAGTAGTCAGTAAATTATTTTATATTAACCTTTTAGCGACCGAGTTTTTTCCTTCTGCCCTCCGTGCGGTACCGACTTTTTTAAATAGACGAATTTGCTTGACCCCAGTGGAGGTTTAACTACGGCGAGTGATTGACAGCTACCCCCCAAGTGTTGAAAGTCTTTGTTGATAGAGATTTAAAGGGATTAACTGAGTAAAACAGCATCAACTTTTCCTCTGCAAAATCAAGTAATATTATTTTGAGCAATGATGTTTTTCATTTTTCTACTAATTTTCATATTTACTCCACCCACCCCGCCTGCGCAACGAAGTTTTCTGCATTTGATGTTTAAAATGTTTCATGATTTAAAAAATATTTCCCATTTGCAAAGAGGTAACCCTACATAATACTTTATGAAAATTATTTAGAAAGTTGGAATTTGAAGAAATTATTATTACTTTCGAAAAAAAAATTTCAAAATATTTAAAGTAGCTTTTTAGGTTAATGGATCTATATAAAACTATCAAAAGTACGATTTTTTCAGTTTTTCAACTGGTTTGGGAAAGTAAAAATATGAAAATCATTTCTAAAAATGAAAAAGTATTTTATTTTTCCTTAATTTTATGATTTTAAGATGGACAGCCTGATCGGAGCTGAAAATGTTAAATTATATTGGCTTGGATCATCTTCCAGACTGGACACAGATGCACAGTCACTGTCACTGTCCAAAATTAACTCAATTTCGCATGTAAGCGATTGTTTTTCGACAAGTCATTTTTTACTTCAAAAAGCACACGACCCAAGAGCAAGCAGCAACTCTTAGTGTTAGTTAGCAGAATACGACTTCGATGGCCCAAGTGAGAAGCGTGGGCCGAGGCGGGTTATTATGACTTGGGTGTGTGACAGGAGATAGTTAGACAGTGAAGCGCTACATATAAGTACAAGAGCGGTAAAAAAGAAGGCGACCTAACAACAGAAAAGCTTTGATAAGATGACGAGATATTTATATGGAACCACGTCGTTGTTTATGCCAATACAATAAAATATTAAGACATTGCAAAATAATATAATACAATACATAACAAAATATGAAAAACAATATACTCATTGCACTGAAATAAACTTGATTTACCCTGTTGTTATCTGGTACTTTAGAAAAAAAATCTTTCTAGTACAATTTAATTATTACATACGAAGTTATAATAAAATATTATGGAACAAATTTATGAAAGTTATATGAACATGCCATACAAAACCCAATTTCCGTTACAAATTGCAAACAGACAATCTCTTCTGTTCTTATTGTGGTATGTGATCTTATTATGATTTTATCGCCGTTAAAGCGGCGTCTCCAGGCGAATGTTGAATGGCGATCAACATTCTCCTATGTTTCTCATGCTGCGGCGCACTGTAGTAGCATGAAAAGTCAGAGCAGCCCACGCGCCCTTTCGCGCCTCAAGACCGTTACTCCGTCAACACATCCCTGCCGCATGGCGTAGGCCGGAGGGCCGAACGTGAGAATCGCCGCGCCGCTGCTTGTCACCCGTCAGCAAGCCATAGATAAGAGCCGTCGCACGCCTCTGGTGGTCAAGCGAAAAAGATCCCATTGGTACCGCTGGGTTGAAATGTTCTGGGAAACCTCTTTCCCATTAGTCTTTAAAGGTTAACTTTAGTGAATGCTCTGCACATGCGTGTATTATTTATTGTGTCAGTGTTTATGTCCTTAGTAATTGTAAGAATTTGTGCATCGTGGTCACTGTATCCTAGATTATTCGTTTTATTTCATATGTAGTTGTGGTTTTGTTAATTATAATTTGATCTAAGTCTTTTTTGTGATTTAAGCTATTCCGTGTAGGTACATTCACTGTAAAGTCTAAATTAAAAGAATGAGTAAATTGAGAAACTGCTCTTTTTGTGGGATTCGCTCAGAAAATCAGTATTGAAATCTCCACATACAACAATGGATTTAAAAGAGAGTTTACTAATTTTGCTCAGAATTATCTCTAGATTTTCCAAGAAAGTGAAATAATCTGAAGCTCGCTTTGTTGGATTTGGTTATTTAGCATATGTACGATGTTTTCCACACTTACAGCTGAGTTTTATTTATTACTTTTTATTTATTTACGTCAAAAACTGTTAAACACTGTGTGTGACAAGGTGTGGGAGAAGTGAATTTTGTGCACGTTTTCATAATCGTGATCTCCATCCTAAACCATATTCTAGTCGAATTTTGAATACAGCACATAATAACATATATTTTCAAAGGTAAATTAGCTTATAAATTCCTGCCTTGAACCCTCATGTTCTTTATGAAAGAATAATACTTTTTGCCGCGATAATATGGAAAACGAGAGTTAGGAGTTTTGGAACGGAGTTTTTTTATCTGATTAACTCTAAGTTGTCTGTGAATAATATTAAAGTGTTCGGCATCATGCCATGTTTCGCTCGGGTTCATAGACAGCGTCTGTGTTCACCTACTAATGTGAGCAGTGAATTACGTGGGAAAGGCTTTTGTTAAAGTTATGTGATTCAACGTCATAAACGGTTTATATGTGTAAGAGCTCTTTATTATCACCATCAAGTAGTTATTACAAGGGCAGTATCAATGTCCTCTGTATTTGCAAATATGCGTATGGGCTTGAAGACAGCCCGACGCACAGAGAGATCGACAGATAGACCGACAGACGGACACACCGGCAGACAGACCGACAGACTGGCAGACAGACTGACAGACCGACCGACAGACGAACGGGTTGGCAGGCGGGAGGACGGACGGACGCACAGACAGTCTCACAGACACACAGACACTCACAGACCGACACACAGACACACGAATACAAATACAGACACGCAGACACTCAGGCACACACACACTCACAGACACAAAGAGACAGATAGGGAGAGACAAACAGACAGACAGACAGAGAAGGGAAAGAGACAGAGAAAAGACTGAGAAAGAGACACAGAAAGAGAGTCTTGGAGAGGCAGAGAGTGTGTGAGAGTGAGTGTTTTGCCGTCAAGCGATATTTCGGTATCATAGAGGCTTAAATAGTGCAAGTCTCAGTATAATTGAACTCTCTGAATTACTTTATCGTTACTTCCAAAAGTTAGAAATAAAAGCGAAAAATTTATTATGTTGGAGTTACATTATTTTCTTAATGAATCTATTCTTCACTATTAGACCTAAAATTATATTAAGATTCGAAATTTGCAAATGAAAATCATATTTTTTTATGTGTTGGGAAAATTGCTTTTACCTGCGAAGCGTATCAGGTAGGATACAAAGAATGTTGTACGGTACCCCTATGGTGCGGTAAATAGAAGTACCTGAGATCGTATCCTGGCCATGGGTAATAGTTCTGTATTTTATAAGTGAGTCAAATAGACTATTATCGGCGAGTTAGTTCCTTATTCACGAGCGCTTAAGTGCATGAAATAGAAGTGAGAACACATATGTCCTTATTACAATATGTTAAATTTTGACATCCCGTCTTTTTAAGATTTCGTGATGTATTTGTCCGCCCTATTTATATTTTATAATAATTGGCGTTATGACTAGACAGTATTGATTGAATATACAGTGTGGCGACAGGAGATCGCATAGTTGCGTTACAATTTCTACTGAACACTCATTAAAAGCATAAAGCGAACGAAGCAGAATAGAGAACGCTTAAAGAATTTCCCTAAGAATTACAAATGAAGACGCTAATGCTGGGAGGAATAGGACAAAGAGAAGAAGAAAAGAAAAGAATGAAAAA